>JAPPVO010000003.1:4841922-4909253 GCA_030407325.1 Camellia japonica
TTTGGAGCACTTTTGTTTTCTTCATCTTCTTCGTTGGGTTTCATCTTTTGAGGTAGGGATTCCTACTCACTCTTATAGGTTTTGACCTAGATTTTGGACATTTTGTTAAATGGTTGATTTTGGAAATGTTAAAAGGGGTTTTGTCATTTTGATTCTAAAATGTGTATATTGGGTTTCAAAATGATGATTTTGTTGTTGGTTGTTGATATTTGAACCATTGGGTGATATTGAGAAATGGAGGAAGAAAGCCCTAATTTGTATATAAATTAATTGGTATAATTAATTTGGGAAAATTGTGGTTATATGGAATTGAGTTGGAAATAATGAAATTGGCTCATTATATAGTAGAATGGTGGAGTTGGATTTATTAATCGCTCATTTTTGAAAACATGGATATTTTATCTGTTGGAGCTTTTATTATCTGTTTAGAAATAATTGCTTGGGCTACCGGTGGAGGGTAGTTTTGATTGTTGTAGACAATGCATGATGATTAGGCAAACTAAAACTAATCAATTAGATGTGTTATAGAGTATGACGGTTGACAGAATACATTAACGTTATGTATTAATTGATTGTGTCTATGACCTATGTGTATATACCTTGTGTGTGCGGAAGGAGATAGGGGATGGTACTCCATGTTTAGGGGAATATAGGGGATGGATCCGCTGATACAACTCATATGCTTGTCATTTAATGTGTTGATACAGCTCTATGCTTATTATGGAAGTGTTGATATAGCTCATATGCGTTATCTGTTGAAGTATGGATACACTTGTATGCTTATCTGTTGAAATGTTGATATGCTTATGCTCATCTATTGAAGTACTGATATAGCTAATATGCTTATCTAATGTAAAAAGGGGAAAGTTTAATATGAGTTATTGTCTCATATAAGTTGTGGCCAGGTTCTCAGCCGTTGTTATGAATTGTGAATTTGGTAAGAAATGGAAAATGAAATGAAACATGGATATAGTGGTCATGTAATGGAACTAGATTATGAATTGATTTATGTAATTTAAACATTTATCAATTGCTAATGTCTTAGTTACTGCTCATACTGTGTTTAGCATATCTCTACTGGGCGTTGGCTCACCCTATATGGGGCATTATTTTCAGGTACAGGTAGCATGCCACCTCCAAAGACTTAGCTTGGATGGATATGGGAGTTGAAGACTCTTTTTGATTATTTTGTCTGTATTACATGTATATCAAGCCAAGGGCTTATTTTGTATAGAGTTAGTACTCTTTTTTTGTGTAACTAAGTGTTAACTTGGAAAGCAGTAAGCATGTAGGGCATTTGCGTTTGTTGTTAACATGTAATACTGTTGTAAGAACTACTCTGATGAATGAAAAGGTGTTGATTTCTTTATACCATTGCATGTCTAAAATGATGGGATTTATGTATTATTTTGAGGGCGTTACAGTATAGTTGGTTTTTGAATGAACTTCCATTTTTAATTTTATGCAACTTCCATTTTTGTTTTTATTCAACTTCCATTGTGAGTCAATTTCCTTTTCTATTTAATTTCCAAATAGATTGTTATGGTATAGTGGTTTTTTGAATGAACTTCCGTTGTTAATATTATGCAACTTCCATTTTATTTTTATTCAATTTCAATTTTTATTCAATTTATTTTCTATTCAACTTCCTTTTTTATTTAACTTCGTAATAGATCGTTAAGGTATAGTGGTTTTCTTGAATGAACTTCCATTTTTAATTTTATGCAACTTCCATTTGTAATTTTTTCAACTTCCATTTGATGCAATTTCCTTTTCGATTCAACATCATTTTTATTTAATTTCCAAATAGATCAATAAGATATAGTGGTTTCTTGAATGAACTTCCATTTTTAATTTTATGCAACTTCCATTTTTATTTTTATTCAACTTCAATTTCCTTTTTTATTCAACTTCCTTTTTTATTTAATTTCCAAATAGATCGTTAAGGTATAGTGGTTTCTTGAACAAACTTCCATTTTTAATTTTATGCAACTTCCAATTTTACATTTATTCAACTTCAATTTTTATTCAATTTTCTTTTCTATTCAACTTCTTTTTTTTATTTAATTTCCAAATAGATCGTTAAGGCATAGTAGTTTGTTGAATGAACTTCCATTGTTAATTTTATGCAACTTCCATTTTTATTTTTATTCAACGTAATTTTTATTCAATATCCTTTTCTATTCAACTTGCTTTTTTTGTTTAACTTCCAAATAGATCATTAAGGTATAGTGATTTCTTGAATGAACTTCCATTTTTAATTTTATGCAACTTCTATTTTTATTTTTATTCAACTTCCATTTTTATTCAGTTTCCTTTTCTATTCAACTTCCTTTTTTATTTAATTTCCAAATAGATCGTTAAGGTATAATGGTTTCTTCAATGAACTTCCATTTTTAATTTTATGCAACTTCCATTTTTATTTTTATTCAATTTCAATTTCCTTTTCTATTCAACTTCCTTTTTTATTTAACTTCTAAATAGATCGTTAACGTATAGTGGTTTCTTGAATGAACTTCCATTTTTAATTTTATGCAACTTCCAATTTTATTTTTATTCAACTTCAATTTTTATTCAATTTCCTTTTCTATTCAACTTCTTTTTTTATTTAATTTTCAAATAGATCGTTAAGGCATAGTGGTTTTTTGAATGAACTTCCATTGTTAATTTTATGCAACTTCCATTTTTATTTTTATTCAACTTCAATTTTTATTCAATTTCCTTTTCTATTCAACTTCCTTTTTATTAACTTCAAAATAGATCGGTAATGTATAGTGGTTTGTTGAATGAACTTCCATTTTTAATTTTATTCAACTTCCTTTTTATTAAATTTCCTTTTCGATTCAACATCCTTTTTACTTAATTTCCAAAAGATTATTAAGATATAGTGGTTTCTTGAATGAATTTTCATTTTTAATTTCAGGCAACTTCCATTTTTATTTTTATTCAACATCAATTTTTATTCAATTTCCTTTTCTATTCAACTTCCTTTTTTATTTAATTTCCAAATAGATGGATAAGGTATAGTGGTTTTTTGAATAAACTTCCATTTTCAGTTTTATACAACTTCCATTGTTATTCAATTCCTTTTCTATTTAATTTCCAAATAGATCGTCAAGGTATAGTGGTTTCTTGAACGAACTTCCATTTTTAATTTTATGCAACTTCCAATTTTATTTTTATTCAACTTCAATTTTTATTTAATTTCCTTTTCTATTCAACTTCTTTTTTTTATTTAAATTTCAAAAAGATCGTTAAAGCATAGTGGTTTTTTGAATGAATTTCCATTGTTAATTTTATGCAACTTCCATTTTTATTTTTATTCAATTTCAATTTTTATTCAATTTCCTTATCTATTCAACTTCCTTTTTTATTTAACTTCCAAATAGATCGTCAAGGTATAGTGGTTTCTTGAATGAACTTCTATTTTTAATTTTATGCCACTTCCATTTTTATTTTTATTCAACTCTCTTTTTATTAAATTTCTTTTTCGATTCAACATCCTTTTTATTTAATTTCCAAATAGATTATTAAGATGTAGTGGTTTCTTGAATGAATTTTCATTTTTAATTTCAGGCAACTTCCATTTTTATTTTTATTCAACATCAATTTTTATTCAATTTCCTTTTCTATTCAACTTCCTCTTTTATTTAATTTCCAAATAGATCGTTAAGGTATAGTGGTTTTTTGAATAAACTTCCATTTTTAATTTTATACAACTTCCATTGTTATTCAATTTCCTTTTCTATTTAATTGCCAAATAGATCGTCAAGGTATAGTGGTTTCTTGAACGAACTTCTATTTTTAATTTTATGCAACTTCCAATTTTATTTTTATTCAACTTCAATTTTTATTCAATTTCTTTTCTATTCAACTTCTTTTTTTATTTAATTTTCAAAAAGATCGTTAAGGCATAGTGGTTTTTTGAATGAATTTCCATTGTTAATTTTATGCAACTTCCATTTTTATTTTTATTCAACTTCAATTTTTATTCAATTTCCTTATCTGTTCAACTTCCTTTTTTGTTTAACTTCCAAATAGATCGTCAAGGTATAGCGGTTTCTTGGATGAACTTCCATTTTTAATTTTATGCCCCTTCCTTTTTTATTTTTATTGAACTTCCTTTTTATTCAATTTCTTTTTCGATTCAACATCCTCTTTATTTAATTTCCAAATAGATCATTAAGATATAGTGGTTTGTTGAATAAACTTCTATTGTTAATTTTATGCAACTTCCAATTTTATTTTTATTCAACTTCAATTTTTATTCAATTTCCTTTTCTATTCAACTTCTTTTTTATTTAATTTGCAAATAGATCGTTAAGGCATAGTGGTTTTTTGAATGAACTTCCATTGTTAATTTTATGCAACTTTCATTTTTATTTTTATTTAACTTTAATTTTTATTCAATTTCCTTTTCTATTCAACTTTCTTTTTTATTTTACTTCCAAATAGATCGTTAAGGTATAGCGGTTTCTTCAATCAACTTCCACTCTAAATTTTATGCAACTTCTATTTTTATTTTTATTCAATTTCTTTACTATTCAACTTCCTTTTTTATTTATTTTCCAAATAGATCGTTAAGGTATAGTGGTTTTTTCAATGAACTTGCATTTTTAATTTTATGCAACTTCTATTTTTGTTTTTATTCAACTTCTGTCGTTATTCAATTTCCTTTTCTATTTAATTTCCAAATAGATCGTTGAGCTATAGGGGTTTCTTGAATGAACTTCCATTTTTAATTTTAAGCAACTTCCAATTTTATTTTTATTCGACCGCAATTTTTATTCAATTTCTTTTTCTATTCAACTTCTTTTTTTATTTAATTTCCAAATAGATCATTAAGGTATAGTGGTTTTTTGAATGAACTTCCATTGTTAATTTTATGCAACTTCTATTTTTATTTTTATACAACTTTAAGTTTTATTCAATTTCCTTTTCTATTCAAATTCTTTTTTTATTTTACTTCCAAATAGATCGTTAAGGTATAGCGGTTTCTTGAATGAATTTCCATTTTTAATTTTATGCAACTTGCATTTTTAATTTTGTTCAACTTCCATTTTATTCAATTTCTTTTTCAATTCAACTTCTTTTTTATTTAATTTCCAAATAGATAGTTAAGGTATAGTGGTTTTTTGAATGAACTTCCATTTTTAATTTTATGCAACTTCCATTTTTATTTTTATTCAGCTTCAATTTTTATTCAATTTCCTTTTCTATTCAACTTCCTTTTTTATTCCATTTTCAAATAGATCGTTAAGGTATGGATTTTTCTTGAACGAACTTCCATTATTAATTTTATGCTACTTCCGTTTTTATTTTTATTCAACTTCAATTTTAATTCAATTTCCTTTTCCATTCAACTTCCTTTTTTATTTAACTTCAAAATAGATCGTTATGGTACAGTGGTTTCTTGAATGAACTTCCATTTTTAGTTATATGCAACTTCCAATTTCATTTTTATTCAACTTCAATTTTTGTTCAATTTCCTTTTCTATTCAACTTCTTTTTTTATTTAATTTCCAAATAGATCGTTCAGGCATAGTGGTTTGTTGAATGAACTTCCATTGTTAATTTTATGCAACTTCCATTTTTATTTTTTATTCAACTTCAATTTTGATTAAATTTCATTTTCTATTCAACTTCCTTTTTTATTTGACTTGCAAACAGATCGTTATGGTATAGTGGTTTCTTGAATGAACTTCCTTTTTTATTTTTATTCAATTTCCTTTTCTATTCAACTTCTTTTTTTATTTAACTTCCAAATAGATCGTTAAGGTGTAATGGTTTCTTGAATGAACTTCCATTTTTAATTTTATTCGACTTCATTTTTATTCAATTTCCTTTTCGATTAACCACCCTTTTTATTTAATTTCCAAATAGGTCATTAAGATATAGTGGTTTCTTGAATGAACTTCCATTTTTAGTTTTAGGCAACTTCCATTTTTATTTAATTGCCAAATAAATCGTTAAGGTATAGTGGTTTCTCGAATTAACTTCCATTTTGAATTTTATGCAACTTCCATTTTTATTTTTATTCAATTTCCTTTTCTATTCGACTTCCTTTTTTATTTAACTTCTAAATAGATTGTTATGGTATAGTGGTTTCTTGAATGAACTTCCATTTTCAATTTTATGCAACTTCCATTTTTATTTTTATTCAACTTCAATTTTTATTCAATTTCCTTTGCTATTCAACTTCCTTTTTTTTTTTTACCTCCAAATAGATCGTTAAGATATAGTGGTTTCTTGAATAAACTTCCATTTTTAATTTTATGCAACTTCTATTTTTATTTTTATTCAACTTCCATTTTTATTCAATTTGCTTTTCTATTCAAATTCCTTTTTTTATTTAATTTCCAAATAGATCGTTAATGTATAGTGGTTTCTTGAATGAACTTCCATTTTTAATTTTATGCAACTTCCATTTTTATTTTTATTCAACTTTAATTTTTATTCAATTTCCTTTTCTTTTCAACTTCCTTTTTTATCTAACTTCCAAATAGATCATTAACGTATAGCGGTTTCTTCAATGAACTTCCATTTTTAATTTTATGCAACTTTCATTTTTATTTTTATTCAACTTCCATTTTTATTCAATTTCCTTTTTCAATTCAACTTGCTTGTTTATTTAATTTCTAAATAGATCGTTAAGGTATAGTTGGTTTTTGAATGAACTTCCATTTTTAATTTTATGCAACTTCCATTGTTGTTTTTATTCAACTTCCATTGTGATTCAATTTCTTTTTCTATTTAATTTCCAAATAGATTGTAATGGTATAGTGGTTTCTTGATTGAACTTCCATTTTTAATTTTATGCAACTTTCGTTTTTATTTTTATTCTACTTCAATTTTTATTCACTTTCCTTTTCTATTCGGCATCTTTTTTTATTTAATTTTCAAATAGATCGTTAAGGCATATAGGTTTTTTGAATGAACTTCCACTGTTAATTTTATGCAATTTCCATTTTTATTTTTTATTAAACTTCAATTTTTATTCAATTTCTTTTTCTATTCAATTTCCTTTTTTTATTTCACTTCCAAATAGATCGTTAAGGTAAAGTGGTTTGTTGAATAAACTTCAATTTTTAATTTTATTCAACTTCCTTTTTGTTCAATTTCCTTTTCGATTCAACGTCCTTTTTATTTAATTTCGAAATAGATCATTAAGATATAGTGGTTTCTTGAATAAACTTCCATTTTTAATTTTTGGCAACTTCCATTTTTATTTTTATTCAACTTCAATATTTTTTCAATTTCCTTTTCTATTCAACTTCATTTTTTATTTAATTTCTAAATAGATCGTTAACGTATAGTGGTTTCTTGAATGAACTTCCATTTTTAGTTTTATGCAACTTCCATTTTTATTTTTATTTCACTTCAGTTTTGATTCAATTTCTTTTTCTATTCAACTTCATTTTTTATTTAACTTCTAAATAGATCGTTATGGTATAGTGGTTTCCTGAATGAACTTACATTTTTAATTTTATGCAACTTTCATTTTTATTTTTATTTAACTTCCATTTTTATTAAATTTCCTTTTTCAATTCAACTTGCTTGTTTATTTAATTTCCAAATAGATCGTTAAGGTATAGTTGGTTTTTGAATGAACTTCCATTTTTAATTTTATGCAACTTCCATTGTTGTTTTTATTCAACTTCCACTGTGATTCAATTTTTTTTCTATTTAATTTCCAAATAGATTGTAATGGTATAGTGGTTTCTTCAATAAACTTCCACTTTTAATTTTATGCAACTAACGTTTTTATTTTTATTCAACTTCAATTTTTATTCAATTTCTTTTTTATTCAACGTCTTTTTTTATTTAATTTTCAAATAGATCGTTAAGGCATATAGGTTTTTGAATGAACTTCCACTGTTAATTTTATGCAACTTCCACTTTTATTTTTTATTAAACTTCAATTTTTATTCAATTTCCTTTTCTATGCAACTTCCTTTTTTTATTTAACTTCCAAATAGATCGTTAAGGTATAGTGGTTTCTTGAATGAACTTCCATTTTTAATTTTATTCGACTTCCTTTTTATTCAATTTCCTTTTCGTTTCAACATCCTTTTTATTTAATTTCGAAATAGATCATTAAGATATAGTGGTTTCTTGAATGAACTTCCATTTTTAATTTTTGGCAACTTCCATTTTTATTTTTATTCAACTTCAATAATTATTCAATTTCCTTTTCTATTCAACTTCATTTTTTATTTAATTTCCAAATAGATCGTTAAGGTATAGTGGTTTCTTGAATGAACTTCCATTTTTAGTTTTCTGCAACTTCCATTTTTATTTTTATTTCACTTCAGTTTTGATTCAATTTGTTTTTCTATTCAACTTCCTTTTTTATTTAACTTCTAAATAGATCGTTATGGTACAGTGGTTTCTTGAATGAACATCCATTTTTAATTTTATGTAACTTTTATTTTTATTTTTATTCTTATTCAACTTCAATTTTTATTCAATTTCCATTTCTATTCAACTTCCTTTTTTATTTAACTTCCAAATAGATCGTTAAGGTATAGTGGTTTCCTGAATGAACTTCTATTTTTAATTTTATGCAACTTCCAATTTTATTTTTATTCAACTTCAATTTTTATTCAATTTCCTTTTCTATAGAACTTCTTTTTTTGTTTAATTTTCAAATAGATCGTTAAGGCAAAGTGGTTTTTTGAATGAACTTCTGTTGTTAATATTATGCAACTTTCATTTTTATTTTTATTCAACTTCAATATTTATTCAATTTTCTTTTCTATTCATCTTCCTTTTTTCTATAATTTCCAAATATATCGTTAAGGTATAATGGTTTTTCTAATGAACGTCCTTTTTTAATTTTACGCAACTTCCATTTTTAATTTTATTTAACTTCATTTTTATTCAATTTCCATTTCAATTCAACATCCTTTTTATTTAATTTCCAAATAGATCATTAAGATATAGTGGTTTCATGAATGAACTTCCATTTTTAATTTTATGCAACTTCCATTTTTATTTTTATTCAACTTAAATTTTTATTCCATTTCCTTTTCTATTCAACTTCCTTTTTTATTTAATTTCCAAATAGATCGCTAAGGTATAGTGGTTTCTTGAATGAACTTCCATTTTTAATTTTATGCAATTTTCATTTTTATTTGTATTCTACTTCAATTTTTATTCAATTTCCTTGTCTATTCAACTTTCTTTTTTATTTAACTTCAAAATAGATCGTTATGGTATAGTGGTTTCTTGAATGAACTTCCATTTTTAATTTTATGCAAATTCTATTTTTATTTTCATTCAACTTCAATTTTTAATCAATTTCCTTTTCTATTCAACTTTCTTTTTTATTTAACTTCCAAATAAATCGTTAAAGTATAACGGTTTCTTGAATGAACTTCCATTTTTAAGTTTATGCAACTCCCAATTTTATTTTTATTCAACTTCAACTACAACTTTTATTCAATTTCCTTTTCTATTCAATTTGCTTTTTTATTTAACCTCCAAATAGATCGTTGTGGTATAGTGATTGTTTGAATGAACTTCCATTATTAATTTTATGCAACTTTCATTTTTATTTTTATTCAACTTCCATTTTTATTCAATTTCCTTTTCTATACAACTTCTTTTTTTATTTAGTTTCCAAATAGATCATTAAGGTATAGTGGCATCTTGAATGAACTTCCATTTTTAATTTTATGCAACTTCCAATTTTATTTTTTTTCCACTTCCATTTTAATTCAATTTCCTTTTCTATTCAACTTCTTTTTTTATTTAGTTTCCAAATAGATCATTAAGGTATAGTGGCATCTTGAATGAACTTCCATTTTTAATTTTATGCAACTTCCAATTTTATTTTTTTTCCACTTCCATTTTAATTCAATTTCCTTTTCTATTCAACTTCTTTTTTTATTTAATTTCCAAAAATATCGTTAAGGTATAGTGGTTTCTTGAACAAACTTCCATTGTTAATTTTATGCAACTTCCATTTTTATTTTTATTCAACTTCAATTTTTATTCAATTTCATTTTCTATTCAACTTCCTTTTTTATTTAATTTTCAAATAGATTGTTAAGGTATAGTGGTTTCTTGAATGAACTTCCATTGTTAATTTTATTCAACTTCCATTTTTATTTTTATTCAACTTCAATTTTTATTCAATTTCCTTTTCTATTCGACTTCCTTTTTTATTTAACTTCCAAATAGATCGTTAAGGTATAGTGGTTTCTTGAATGAACTTCCATTTTTAATTTTATGCAACTTCCATTTTTAATTTTATTCAACTTCCTTTTGATTCAATTTCCTTTTCGATTCAACATCATTTTTATTTAATTTCCAAATATATCATTAAGATATAGTGCTTTCATGAATGAACTTCCATTTTTAATTTTATGCAACTTCCATTTTATTTTTATTCAACTTCAATTTCCTTTTTTATTCAACTTCCTTTTTTATTTAATTTCCAAATAGATCGTTAAGGTATAGTGGTTTCTTGAACGAACTTCTATTTCTAATTTTATGCAACTTCCAATTTTACTTTTATTCAACTTCAATTTTTTTCATTCTCTTTTCTACTCAACATCTTTTTTTATTTAATTTCCAAATAGTTCGTTAAGGCATAGTGGTTTGTTGAATGAACTTCCATTGTTAATTTTATGCAACTTCCATTTTTATTTTTATTCAACTTAATTTTTATTCAGTATCATTTTCTATTCAACTTGCTTTTTTTTTTTTTTTTTTTTTAACTTCCAAGTAGATCGTTAAGGTATAGTGGTTTATTGAATGAACTTCCATTTTTAATTTTATGCAACTTCCATTTTTATTTTTATTCAACTTCAATTTTTATTCAATTTCCTTTTTATTCAACTTCCATTTTTATTTTTATTCAACTTCCTTTTTTATTTAATTTCCAAATAGATCGTTAAGGTATTGTGGTTTCTTGAATGAACTTCCATTTTTAATTTTCTGCAAGTTCTATTTTTTTTTATTCAACTTCAAATTCCTTTTCTATTCAACTGCCATTTTTATTTAACTTCCAAATAGATCGTTAACGTATAGTGGTTTCTTGAATGACCTTCCATTTTTAATTTTATGCAACTTCCATTTTTAGTTTTATTCAACTTTAATTTTTATTCAGTTTCCTTTTTATTCAACTTCCTTGTTTATTTAATTTCCAAATAAATCATTATGGTATAGTTGGTTTTTGAATGAACATCCATTTTTAATTTTATGCAACAACCATTTTTGTTTTTATTCAACTTCCATTGTTATTCAATTTCCTTTTCTATTTAATTTCCAAATAGATCGTTAAGGTATAGAGGTTTCTTGAATTAACTTCCATTTTTAATTTTATGCAACGTCCAATTTTATTTTTATTCAACTTCAATTTTTATTCAATTTCCTTTTCTATTCAACTTCTTTTTTTATTTAATTTTCAAATAAATTGTTAAGGCATAGTGGTTTGTTGAATGAACTTCCATTGTTAATTTTATGCAACTTCCACTTTTATTTTTGGTCAACTTCAATTTTTATTCAATTTCCTTTTCTATTCAACTTCCTTTTGTATTTAACTTCCAAATAGATCGTTAACGTATAGTGGTTTCTTGAATGAACTTCCATTTTTAATTGCATGCAACTTCCATTTTTAATCTTAATCAACTTCCTTTTTATTAAATTTCCTTTTCGATTCAACATCCTTTTTATTTAATTTCCATATAGATTGTTAAGATATAGTGGTTTCTGGATTGAACTTCCATTTTTAATTTTAGGCAACTTCCATTTTTATTTTTATTCAACATCAATTTTTTTTCAATTTCCTTTTATATTCAACTTCCTTTCTTACTTAATTTCCAAATAGATCGTTAAGGTATAGTGGTTTTTTGAATGAACTTCCATTTTTAGTTTTATGCAACTTCCATTGTTATTCAATTTCCTTTTCTATTTAATTTCCAAATAGATCGTCAAGGTATAGTGGTTTCTTGAATGAACTTCCATTTTTAATTTTATGCAACTTCCAATTTTATTTTTATTCAACTTCAATTTTTATTCAATTTTCTTTTCTATTCAACTTCTTTTTTTTATTTAATTTTCAAATAGATCGTTAAGGCATAGTGGTTTTTTGAATGAACTTCCATTGTTAATTTTATGCAACTTCCATTTTTATTTTTATTCAACTTCAATTTTTATTCAATTTCTTTTTCTATTCAACTTCCTTTTTTATTTTACTTCAAAATAGATTGTTAAGGTATAGTGGTTTCTTCAATGAACTTCCATTTTTAATTTTATTCAACTTTCTTTTTATTCAATTTCCTTTTTGATGCAACATCTTTTTTATTTAGTTTCCAAATAGATCATCAAGATATAGCGGTTTCTTGAATGAACTTCCATTTTTAATTTTATGCAACTTCCATTTTTATTTTTATTTAACTTCAATTTTTATTCAATTTCTTTTTCTATTCAACATCCTTTTTATTTAATTTCGAAATAGATCATTAAGATATAGTGGTTTCTTGAATGAACTTCCATTTCTAATTTTATGCAACTTCAATTTTTATTTTTATTCAACTTCAATTTCTTTTCAACTTCCTTTTTGTTTTAACTTCTAAATAGATCGTTATGGTATAGTGGTTTCTTGAATGAACTTCCATTTTTATTTTTATGCTACTTCCATTTTTATTTTTATTCAACTTCAATTTTTATTCAATTTCTTTTTCTATTCAACTTCCTTTTTTATTTAATTTCCAAATAGATCGTTAAGGTATAGTGGTTTCTTGAATGAACTTTCATTTTTAATTTTATGCAACTTCCAACTTTATATTTATTTAACTTCAATTTTTATTCAATTTCCTTTTCTATTCAACTTCTTTTCTTATTTAATTTTGAAATAGATCGTTAGGGCATAGTGGTTTTTTGAATGAACTTCAATTGTTAATTTTATGCAACTTCCATTTTTATTTTTATTCAACTTCAATTTTTATTCAATTTTCTTTTCTATTCAGCTTTTTTTTTTTATTTAACTTCCAAATAGATCATTAAGGTATAGTGGTTTTTGAATGAACTTCCATTTTTAATTTTATGCAACTTCCATTTTTATTTTTATTTAACTTCCTTTTTATTCAATTTCCTTTTCGATTTAACATCCTTTTTATTTCATTTCCAAATAGATCATTAAGATATAGTGGTTTCTTGAATAAACTTCCACTTTTAATTTTATGCAACTTCCATTTTTATTTTTATTCAACTTCAATTTTTATTCAATTTCTTTTTCTATTCAACTTCCTTTTTTGTTTAATTTCCAAATAGATCGTTAAGGTAGAGTGGTTTTTTGAATGAACTTCCATTTTTAATTTTCTGCAACTTTCATTTTTATTTTTATTCAACTTGAATTTCCTTTTTCTATTCAACTTCCTTTTTTATTTAATTTCCAAATAGATCGTTAATGTATAGTGGCTTCTTGAATGAACTTCCATTTCTAATTTTATTCAACTTCCATTTTTATTTTTATTCAACTTCAATTTCTTTTCAACTTCCTTTTTTATTTAACAGCTAAATAAATCGTTATGGTATAGTGGTTTCTTGAATGAACTTCCATTTTTATTTTTATGCGACTTCCATTTTTATTTTTATTCAACTTCAATTTTTATTCAATTTCCTTTTCTATTCAACTTCTTTTTTTTTATTTAACTTCCAAATAGATCGTTAAGGTATAGTGATTTTTTGAATGAACTTCCATTTTAATTTTATGCAACTTCCATTTTTATTTTTATTCAGCATCAATTTTTATTCGATTTCCTTTTCTACTCAACTTCCTTTTTTATTCCAGTTTCAAATAGATCGTTAAGGTATAGATGTTTCTTGAATAAAGTTCCATTGTTAATTTTATGCTACTTCCGTTTTTATTTTTATTCAACTTCAATTTTAATTCAATTTCCTTTTCTATTCAACTTCCTTTTTTATTTAACTTCAAAATAGATCGTTACGGTATAGTGGTTTCTTGAATGAACTTCCATTTTTAATTTTATGCAACTTCCAATTTCATTTTTATTCAACTTCAATTTTTGTTCAATTTCCTTTTCTACTCAATTTCTTTTTTTATTTAATTTCCAAATAGATCGTTAAGGCATAGTGGTTTGTTCAATGAACTTCCATTGTTAATTTTATGCAACTTCCATTTTTATTTTTATTCAACTTCAATTTTTATTTAATTTCATTTTCTATTCAACTTCCTTTTTTATTTAACTTCCAAATAGATCGTTAAGGTATAGTGGTTTCTTGAATGAACTTTCATTTTTAATTTCATTCGACTTCCTTTTTATTCAATTTCCTTTTCGATTCAACATCTTTTTTATTTAATTTCCAAATAGATCATTAAGATATAGTGGTTTCTTGAATGAACTTCCGTTTTTAATTTTAGGCAACTTCCATTTTTCTTTTTATTCAACTTCCATTTTTATTTAATTTCGGAATAAATCGTTAAGGTACAGTGGTTTCTTGAATGAACTTCCATTTGTAATTTTATGCAACTTCCATTTTTATTTTTATTCAAGTTCAGTTTTTATTCAATTTTCTTTTCTATTCAACTTCCTTTTTTATTGAACTTCTAAACAGATCGTTATGGTATAGTGGTTTCTTGAATGAACTTCCATTTTCAATTTTATGCAACTTGCATTTTTATTTTTATTCAAATTCAATTTTTATTCAATTTCATTTTCTATTCAACTTCCTTTTTTTTTTAAACTTCCAAATAGATCGTTAAGGTATAGTGGTTTCTTGAATGAACTTCCATTTTTAGATTTATGCAACTTCCATTTTTATTTAATTTCCAAATAGATCGTTAAGGTATAGTGTTTCTTGAATGAACTTCCATTTTTAATTTTATGCAACTTCCATTTTTCTTTTTATTCAATTTCCTTTTTTATTTAATTTCCAAATAGATCGTTAAGTTATAGTAGTTTCTTGAATGAACTTTCATTTTTAATGTTATGCAACTTCCATTTTTATTTTTATTCAACTTCAATTTTTATTCAATTTCCTTTTCTGTTCAACTTCCTTTTTTATTTAACTTCCAAATAAATCGTTATGGTATAGTGGTTTCTTGAATGAACTTCCATTTTTAATTTTATGCAACTTCTTTTTTTTATTTTTATTCAACTTCAATTTTTATTCAATTTAATTTTCTATTCAACTTCCTTTTTTGTTTAACTTCCAAATAGATCGTTAAGGTATAGTGGTTTCTTGAATGAACTTCTATTTTTAATTTTATGCAACTTCTAATTTTATTTTTATTCAACTTCAATTTTTATTCAATTTCCTTTTCTATTGAACTTCTTTTTTTATTTAATTTTCAAATAGATCGTTAAAGCATAGTTGTTTTTTGAATAAACTTCCGTTGTTAATTTTATGCAACTTCCATTTTTATTTTTATTCAACTTCAATTTTTATTCAATTTCCTTTTCTATTCAACTTCCTTTTTTATTTAACTTCCAAATAGATCGTTAAGGTATAGTGGTTTCTTGAATGAACTTCCATTTTTAATTTTATGCAACTTCCGTTTTTAATTTCAAAAATCCTAAGTGATTCGTGATTAGTTCAAGATTTAAAATATTCCAAATCCCAATTTTCCCAAACACACAATCTAAATCAATAAGTACTTACGAAAGTGATTTAGACTGTTTGTTTTTCGGAATAAACAATAAATTGACACAAACGATTTTTACATGGAAAAAACCACAATTGAAAACCTTCAATTGTAATAAAAACCACGGGCGAAACGCCACTAATCAATCCACTACTGAAGAAAGAAAGATTACAAAGATAATACACAAATTACCAAACTCAGTCAATTTGTCTTCGAATCTTCTGTAACTCTTTCACCACACCTTCGTCTCAGAACTGATCAATCATGAAGTTGAATCCACAACTTCACTTGTCGAATTAACGACTACGTACAGAATCAAACGCCTTCTGAAACTCTACGTTTGAATCTTCGGAATCCACCGAAGAGAACTCTCTTGAATTTTAAAGTAACAACCTCCTTGATGTATGTATCTTAGATCATGAGTGAAGAACTCTTTCAAAACATCAAGGAAAAACTCTCAAAAATCTCTCCAGAAGAAAACCTTAGAAAACCTCAAAGTAGATCTAAAGGAGTAATCCTAAAGTTTGGAGAAAACTAACTACTTATAGAAATCCGGATTCTGAAGCTCGCTCGAGCGAAGCTTCTCTCACTCGAGCGAGAAGCTTATCTCGCGTGATTTCCATAAGTGCCTTTGCTTGAGCCACGAAACCTTCGCTCGAGCGAGGAATAAACTCTTTCAGGTTTTTATGCAGACGCAGTTCTTCGCTCGAGCCACAAATGCTTTGCTCGAGCGCACAATCACCTCTTTCAGGTTTTAAGCTAGACGCAGTCCTTCGCTCGAGCGAGGACTTCGCTCGAGCAAGCAAGACAAAACAGCACAGAAAATTACAACTCGATTACACAAGTTTGTTCGCGGGATTGACAAGACTTAGGGACCTAACAATCTCCCCCTTTGTCAATACCCGGACAAAACTTTCTAACACAATTTCCTAAACCAACGAACTAGCTAAAATGATTACAACTCAAATCAAGCCAACTATGCAACCAATCTCAAAACAAACTTGAACTACATCTTGAAACAATAAACCAAACTTGAGGAAAATCTGTAATCAAATCTAAGTCCATCAAACCTGAAATGTAACATAACAAACCAAACCATCAAGACATTAAAGAAAACACAGATAGCCCAATATCCACATCATTAGCAAATATGACAATGTAACATATAAACTTATATAAACTTGTCCAAATGCTCATCTGCAAAAAAAAATCATGAGCACCCCAAAAAGAACATATAAAAAAGAACATAGATGAGTAACCCAAAAAGAACATATAGACCACCAAACAACTACTCCTCCTTTTTGTCCGGGAGTGACCCAAAAACAGGCATATACAATATTAGTAAAACTATCCAAGGCAATAAAAAACTGTCCAGATAAAAAAAAAAACTTTGCAAAGACAACCATAGGCCAAAACTAGGTAGGAGGAGGTGGTGGAGGCTGCATCTGAAGCATCGAGAGGATCTGCGCAAGCATGGTGCTCTGCTCAGCAAGACGACTGTCTAGGGTATCGAGGCGACCGTCCAAAAGATCAAGGCGATGAGTAACAGCCTACTCAAAGTGCTGCAGCTGGCCATGGAATGAGCGAGGATGCGTCTCATGTTGATCAGGGGCACCAGCAGGAACTGCCTCAAACTCCGCCTCCTTGGCGAGGGGATCATCATCACCTGCACCAGAACTCCCTACCCTGATACACTCCCCCTCACATGGGCCTGACTCTAGGAGACAAACAGATAAACAAACAGTTTAGGTGTTTCGATATTCCCAAAACACATTGGTTACACAACAGAACCCAACGGCCACAAAATGATAATTCACCGGTTACAAAACGGATTAGTCAAAACAAAACCAACCCCTCGGTATTACCACCACTGCCGTCCCTCGCTGGACCGCCAAAATTGGTCATCCACAAATACAAGATAACCTATGAGCTCACAAGCCTCGGACAAGAACTACTGACGTGCCCCCTCTGTCCACACCTGGAACAACTACAAACTTCCCCAACTGGGGCTTGGGAACTCGACTCTACTGAGGCCCTCAAAATCTGGCCTGCTAGTCCCCCAAAACGATACTGTTCCTGCCTAGTTGAATGAAACTGAGCCTGACTAGGTTGCAGAACCCCTAAAGAAGCCCCCGGCTGAGTACAAACGTCGAATATGACCCGGCTGATTACACACCCAACAAGTAGGCGGTGCCTGAGCACGAGACTGGTTCAAAATCTGGGCTGATGAAGACCCAACAACTGCCTCCCACTGAGCATTTGATCGCCCAAAACCCGGCTGGTTAAATGATCCTGGTGGTACAACTATTGGTTGAACTGTTAACTCTGCCCCCTTCTCTGTGGGCAAACCGAAACCTTGTGGCCCAAAAGAGCACATTTGAAACAAATGGCACCCCTCTGTTCACTTTCTCCCGAACCCAAATCCGACACTAGAAGGGTAGTTCTAGCCCGACCCCTCTGTTGTGGGTTTAAACCCCTCTGCCTCTTAAAAGGCCTTCTAACAAACTGAGTCACGGGAGTCACCGAGATGGCTTCCTCCCCACTCTGCCCCATTGCTAGTACCGCAGCCTCTACATGGGCAGCCGCCTTAACAAGCACACTATAACTTCTATGCCAACACCCTGCTATTCTTACACGGATGTCGTCACGCAGCTTACTCTCAAGCTCGCAACAACGCAATTCCTCCGTTTCCACCAATTCTGGGGCAAACCTCGACAAGTTAGCAAACCATCTTTCAAACCGCACCAAAGGTGTAGTACCTTGGCGTAACTCCACAAACTGTTTCCGCAACTCTTCCCGAGCGGAAGGAGGGAAATCACAACTTCCTCGCCTAGGCATCCTAGTAAAAGTAACAAAGGATATTAGCACATTCATACACGTGCCGAAGCTAAACACTCACGTCCTAATATATGGACAACTGTAATTCACTCCACGTAGGCACGTAAACACATAAGCACTTACGAATTTCGTTTCCGGATAATGATAGTCCCGAGGCGTTACTAGAGTTCCGGTTAGAAACAGCATTGATCAAGTGCTTTTCCAACAGGACTCCCAGAAACCCAAGGATCCAATCAACATCCAAGAAACTAAATCCCATACCCAAATAGTCACATAAACATGTTATCACATAAGCACATAACATTACACCTAAGTCTCTAACAAGCGAGACAAACCCATTGTGATCCTAATCACTTCCCACGTACCCAAAGTATTCGAACCCAGTACGCTCTGATACCAAGTTGTAACGCCCTCAAAATAATAACATTAAACCCATCAATTTAGACATGCATTGATATAAGAAACAAACATCATTCTATTCCACAGAGTAATTCCTTACAAGAAGCATTACATGTTAACCACAGAATCAAATGCCCTATGGGCTTACAGCTTTCCAAGCTAACACTTGGTTACAAAGAGGGGAGTACTAACTCAAATACACATTAAGCCCTTGGCTTGAAATTACATGTAATACAGCAAAGGTAACCAAAACCACAAACGTCTGCCTGCCTCTAGCCTCCCAAGCGATGTCCTTGGAGGTGGCATGCTTCATGTACCTGAAAATGGTGTCCCATATAGGGTGAGCCACAGCCCAGTAGAAATACACTAAACCAACTATAAACAATGACTAAAAGATTAGCAGTTCATAGATGGTCAACACTTACACATTCATTTACATCTTATTACAATTCCATGACAATCAAGTCTGTGTTACAATTCACTTTCCATTTCTTATTCAATGTTGAGTTTGAAAAGAAGGCCCAGTACTCTGGCCAAAACCTTTGATGAGATTATAGTTCATTACTAGAATACTTTCGAAATCCAAGGTGGATACACATTTTGGTGTTGTATCAATAACACATAAACCACTTCCATACTTCATAAATGATATACATTTTAGTGCTATATCAAATTAAACAAACATCTCAATAGATAAGCATATGAGCTATATCACTACTACCACAGGTAAGCATATGAGCTATATCAACACTTCAATAGATAAGCATATGAGCTGTATCATCACTCCAATAGATAAGCATATGAGCTGCATCCCTGGGTCCATCCCCCATCTTCCCTTAACCATTAACCGGTTTAGAGGTACATCCCCCATCTTCCCCTAAACCGTGGAGTACATCCCCCATCTCCTCCCATACACAAGCAATGCATATAAACACAGAATCATACACGCAATCAATCAATACATAAAGTTAATGTATTCTATCAACCGTCTACACATAATGCACGTAAACACATTGGTCGTATGCACAATCTATAAATACATGGAGTTAATGTATTCTATCAACCGTCATACTCTATGACACATCCAATTGATTAGTTTTAGTTTGCCTAATCATCATGCATTGTCTACAACAAGCAATACTACCCTCCACCGGTAGTCCAAAGCAATTATTTCTAAACAGGAAATAAATGCACAAATGGATAATATATCAACATTTCAACTAGGTGAGCAATAAATGGTTCAACTACACCCTTTAGTCCCATACAATCCCAATTTCAACATTCTCAATTTAATTCCTCATCTTAATTAGGGCAACATACCATTATTCACAAACAACCCTAAGGTTCCATTTCCATCAATGTTCCAACATTAATTTCATTTCTCTATGACTAACTTGCATATAGGTTTATATAATTAAAACCCTAACTTTTGTAAAATTACACAAAGGCCCAAACTTTCTCAAAAATTACCCAACAACCCCCAACATATCAAAATGCTAAAATTCAAAGACAAAGCTCATAAGATGGAGTAGGTTATCCCTACCTCGAAGTTAGAGCTTGAATGGAGAAGAAGACCAAAACCAAAGTGCTCCAAACTCCAAACTTTTTGGATCAAAACGAAGCCCTCGACGATCAACACAACTTTTACAAAGGCCGAAGGAAAGGAGAACACTCTAACTAGATCAAACCCTAGAGAGAAGGGAGATTCTAGAGAGAGAAGCTCTCAAAAATCGATTTTGGGAAAGTAAGAGAGAGAGAAGAAAAGTGAAAAGTGATTCAAAAATGCCCAACTGTCATCTGATATACGACAGGTCCGCTCGAGCGGAGAACAGAACGCTCGAGCGTCAAGAACAAAAACTGGATCCGCTCGAGCGCGAAAACCAGTCCACTCAAGCGTAGATTTCCCCCTCCCAGAACTTTCACAGACAAAGCACTAACCGCTCGAGCGCGACCCGCTCGAGCATAAAGAAACCTGCTCGAGCGTGAAAAACACACTTGCAGAAGTTTTTCAGAGGCACGGAATACTGGAAGTATAGAATCTCCGCTCGAGCGCACAAGGACCCGCTCGAGCGGACCACTCAAAAACTAGGCAACAAGAATTTGAACTAAGGCTGAACCCACCTGTTCAAAACACGCTCAACACATCCTAAAACTCAAACATATGGAATTAAAGAATGACAACAAGGTATACAACCACCAACTCCACAGAACCAACGTCCGGATTACAGTTATACACGAAAGGGAAAACCGGGATCGCTATACACTCACTGGTGGCATTCACGCTCAAGATTATGGAAACCAAACCAGAGAAGAATGAAATCATAAAGATGGCCTGGTTGGTGCCTCTGAGGTAGCCTTTTCCTAATGCCCGGACTTCAAGGAACTGAGGGAGAAACCGTGGAAGTGAAAACAGATGGTAGATGGTTAAGAGACTCAACATCACCCATGATATACTAGTATCGGTCAATTCCACTGTAAAAGTACAAGAAACACTGTTAGTGGTCCATAGAGAACTTTGATCACTTGTGCGGAAACCCCTGCAACAATTTATCTCAAGGATGTGTACAGAATGAGATCATGAGGTTAATGAGCATGGGCATTCAAAATGAGCTATGAACAATGAACAATGAGATCTTGTAAGCAGCATGAGTAGTGTACATAAAAAGTTGGATGCAAGAAAAACAGAATCAATGATAATGAGATTATAGCATCCAAGCACCATAAGCCAAACACTCACACCTACTCAAGGAACAAGTAACACTCTAGTGATCGAGCATGACACCCAAGGTCTTTCTAAGGAACTCAAACCGAAGAAGATCAAGGGGTTTTGTAAAAATATCAGCTTTTTGATGCTCAGTGGAACATGCTCAAGAACAACAAGGCCTTCTTCCACTAACTCTCGAATAAAATGATGACGAATGTCAATGTGTTTGGTGCGAGAGTGTTGGACAGGATTTTTTGAAATGTTTATGGCACTTGTGTTATCACAAAAAAGTGTGAGAGTGTTTGTTCTATCCCATAATCATGAAGCATTTGCTTCATCCACAACATTTGTGCACAACAACTCCCTGCAGCAATGTACTCAGCCTCAGCAGTGAAAGAGAGATGGCATTTTGCTTTTTACTATGCCAGGAAACCAGATTATTCCCAAGGTAAAAACACCCCCCGGATGTACTTTTCCTATCATCAGCACACCCTGCCCAGTCGGCATCAGAAAAACCAGTAATTTCAGCTGTAGTATCAGTGGAAAACCAAACCCCATACCCCAAGGTCCCATTAACATATTTGATGATGCGTTTGACCGCAAGAAGGTGAGACTCTTTAGGACTGGCTTGGTAACGGGCACAAACACCGACACTGAAAGAAATATCAGGACGACTGGCTGTCAGATACAAAAGACTCCCTATCATACTCCTATAAAGGGTAGGATCAACATCAATACCAGAGGAATCTTTGGAGAGGTGAAGACTGGTGCTCATGGGAGTGCGTGCATGTTTGGCAGACTCAAGACCAAACTTTGACACAAGATTTTTGCATACTTAGATGAGAAACAAACATACCCGAAGGAGACTGTTTAATTTGAAGACCCAAGAAATAAGACAACTCTCCCATCATGCTCATCTCAAACTCATGTGTCATGCAATCCGAAAAATATTTCACAAGATGATCAGCAGTGGATCCAAACACAATATCATCAACATATATCTGAGCAACAAGAATATGAGACTTAGTATGTTTCACAAATAAGTCTTATCCACACTACCCCTTTGAAAATCATTATCAAGAAGAAAGGTAGTAAGTCTATCATACCAAGCCCGAGGGGCTTGTTTCAACCCATACAAAGCCTTGTCTAACTTGTAGACATGATTAGGACATTTAGGGTCCTCAAACCCTTTTGGTTGCTCAACATATGCCTCTTCTTTCAAGTACCCATTCAGAAAGGCACTTTTCACATCCATTTGAAACAATTTAAAGCCAAGAAAACATGCAACACCAAGCAAAATACGAATAGATTCGAGACGTGCAACTGGGGCAAACGTCTCATCATAGTCAACACCCTCTACTTGTGTGTAGCCTTGAGCAACCAACCTAGCTTTATTCCTAACAACAGTACCATTCTCATCAGATTTATTTTTAAAGATCCACTTGGTACCTATCACATTCATGTCTCTAGGTCTGGGAACTAGAGTCCAAACTTTGTTACGTTCAAATTGACCTAATTCTTCATGCATAGCATTGACCCAACTATCATCTAGCAAGGCCTCTTTAAAATTCTTAGGTTCAATTAATGAAACATAACACATATGTGATACCTCATCCCGAATCTGTCTTCGGGTTTTCATTCGATCCGAACACTTCCAATCACCTGTTGAGCTGGATGATTCAGTTTCACCCTTGCTGATGGTTTAAGCTCAGGACTTGCGGTGACAGAAGCAACAGGAGTGATGTCCCTTTGAGCACTCTTTGGACTTGAACTTACCTGTGAGGATGGTGCTGTAACAATTTCTTGTGATTGGACCGCAGCTTCTCCTTGATTTTGTGGTTCAGTATCCAAGATTGGAGACTCACCATTGTCATCCTCATTTGTTGCTGGAGTAGGTGACCTGTGTCATCTATAACCACATTGATAGATTCCATTAAAGATGAAGTTCGCAGGTTATAGACTCGAAAAGCCCTACTGTTGGTTGAATACCCTAGAAAAATACCTTCATCACTTCGGGAGTCAAATTTGCCCAAGGGCTCTCTATCTTTGAAGATGTAACACTTACTCCCAAAAGTTTTGAAGTATTTTACATTAGGTTTCAATCCCTTCCACAATTCATATGGAGTTTGTAAAGTGCCGGGCCTTAAATACACGCGATTTATGACATAAACAGCAGTATTTAGGGCTTCGCCCAAAACTTTGGAGGAAGTCTTACTAAGGAGCATGACCCTAGCCATTTCTTGAACAACTCTGTTCTTCCTCTCAACCACTCCATTTTGTTGTGGAGTAATAGGTGCAGAAAATTCATGCTTAATTCCATGCATATCACAAAAATCCGAAAACGAACTATTTTCAAATTCACGACCATGATCAGTTCGGATTCTTATGATACGCCCAATGGAAACACCCTGTTCATTTTGGATTTTAAGGACTAAAGCCTGGAAAGCATCAAACGTATCAGATTTTTCCCTTAAAAAATTTACCCAAAAACGAGTAAAATCATCAACAGTTAGAAAAATGTATCTTTTACCTCCAATGCTTTCAGTGCGAGTAGGACCCATTAAATCCATGTGAACCAATTCAAGAGGACGTTTGGTTGTAAAGCTGTTCACCTTTTTATGAGGGGCACGGGTTTGCTTTCCAAGTTGACATGGTCCACACACATGGCTCAAATTCTTACCCAGTTTAGGTACTCCTCTCACAAGCTCTTTGTTGGCTATCTTAGTTAGGTCTTTGAAATTCATGTGACCTAATCTTTGATGCCACAAATCAATGTTACTTATGATGGCAGTGACAAGTGAGATCATTAGTAGTAACAATCCCATAGCAGTTATCAGATGTGCGAACCCCATGTAAGACAGTATTTCCCTTTTTATCCAAAATTTCACATTTATTTTTTGAAAACAATACTTCATGATGGGAATCACACATTTGACTAATGCTCAAAAGATTTGCTTTAAGACCATCAACAAGTAGAGCATTATCCAGCTTGGGAAGACCAGCAACACTTATAGAGCCCTTACCAATGACTCTAGAAGTGCCGCCATCTCCAAAGGTAACAATTCCTCCTTCATATTTTTCAAGAGAGGTGAAGTAGGATTTGTTACCGGACATGTGACGAGAGCAGCCACTATCAAGATACCACATGTGTGAGTCACGTGCTTTTAGGCAGTGTGAACAACTAAACAAGTCAAATCATCTTTCCTCACCCAAATCTTTTGGTCTTGGTCAATGTCTTGGCGTTGTGAACACCCTCATGAATCTTGGTATTCCGCCTAGACATGTAAGGTTGTCTCCTAACCCAAAAAGTATTCGAATTTCTACCCTTTTGAGACACCTTACCAAACAATTCATAGCAATAAGGACGAATGTGGCCATACCAACCACAATGATGACAAATAAAAACAGGTTTTACCTCCCTTTTGTTGATCTTACCCACTTTCGGTAGATGAAGAGAGGAATCATCCTGGTCTACCTTCAATTTCCCTTTGCTTGAGTCTTCAGGTTATGTGAGGTAGAGGCCTGTCCCTTGTGAGCTGTTGCACCATAGCCTAGCCCACTTTTGTCACAACCCATTTGTTGAGACCCGAGGATGTCTTCTAGAGATTTGGAACCTTTGTTCCACATGGAATTGTTGCTCTAGCAATACGAGTTCTTCATCTTTCTGACAGACTATCTCTTCCAATGCAGCTTGTGACATCTCAAACTTTCAAGCTTTTCTTCATATGTGGAATACACTTCAGAAGTTCATTCCTTTCAGTTTCACAGGATAGAAGTTTTCCACATAAGTCTTGCCTGTCACTTGAGATCTTGATGACATTCTGTTTTGCTGCTACAAGTTCTCCTTTTAGCCTGACATTCTCACTCTCACATGTTTTGAGCTTGAGAGAGAGTTTGTCGTTGATTTTGGACAAATTCAGAGATTCCTCGTACAGCTTTTCGTAAGCTTGTTGTAGTTCATCGCCATTGATCTCATCATTGTCTTCAGATGTTTCATCATCCTCTTTTTGCTCTTCATTCTCCTTGACCTCATCCAATCTAGCAACCAAGGCAGGGAAGTTGCTGGATGGTGGTGAAGGTGAATCTCCTCTTTCATGGAATTGGCTCAGAATTTCCCATGCATCTTTAGCCTTTGTGCAGTGAAAACTCGTTGCTGTTCTTCATAGGAAATTGCTCCACGAATAGTAATCAGGGCTCTCTGATTGCCCGGATTGTCTGCACTTTCTGTATCTTCTTCAATGGCTTGCCAACCTTCTGGTTCAAAAGCTCTCAGAAAAGCCCTCATTCTGATTTTCCAATACAGGTAGTTAGTCCCATCAAAGGTGGGAGCATGATGCAGGTTCTGACCACGAGCTAATTCCGATGGCTTTGGAAGAGGTTGAGTAAAACTGGACCAAAATGCCATGAAAGCACTATCCCCGTCTTCGCCGGATTCAGGTTCTTCGGGTTCTTGCTCCGACCCGCTTTCATCATCCCAAGTCACAGTGTAACTTTCTTTCGATTCTTTTTCGAAGGGCATTCAAGGGCAATATGACCAAACCCTTGACATTCATAGCACTTGACCCCTTGCCCCTTTACAATCTTCTTTTCAGTTTTTGAGCAAATTTTGGTGGAAAAGTTTTGGGTTTTTCATTACTCTTGTCTTTTGAAATAGGGTCTCTGAAATTAGGCTTCTTTTTCTTCAAAATTTTTTTAAACTGTTTGTAAACATAGCCGTCATCTCAGACTCTAAATCAAATTCAATCTCCGGAGTTTTTGTAGTCTCATGAGCACTAGTGAAAGCCACACTATCTTTTTGTTTTTTCTTTGAAATCTGGTGGGCTTCATAAGTCTGCAAGTTTCCAACCAATTGATCAAGCTTGAGGGTATCAACATTCTGAGCTCCTCAATGGCTGTCACTTTTGATTGGAACCTCTCGGGTAAAGACCTCAAAATTTTTCCAACAACTTTAGCTTCTGGGATTTTTTCACCGAGTGTGAAACAGGAATTACGATATCACTAAGTTTTGCATAGAAATCATCAAACGTCTCATCATCCGCATAAAAAGGGTTTCAAAGGCGGAGGTGAGACGTTGAAGTTTTGACCTTTTGACAGAAGTAGTACCTTCGTGAATCGTTTCAAGAATGTCCCAAGCCTCTTTTGCTACCTCACACGTGCAGATTCGACGAAACTCTTCAGGTGTGACGGAGCAAAACAGGAATTGAGAGCCTTACTGTTCCAACTCGAGTTTTGGTAATCAGTTGTGTCCCATTTATCAAGGGGTTTAGGAATATCAACACCATCAATGGTGACAATAGGTTCACTCCACCCATAGATCACGCAGTGCCAAACTTTCTCATCGATGGATTTTAAAAACGCTCTCATACGAGCTTTCCAATAAGAATAGTTTGTACCGTCGAGTAAAGGAGGTCTATGAGTCGAGTTACCTTCACGAATAGAATCCATAATACTAGTCACACAAAATCACACTCCTATAGTTTTGATAAAACAAAGAGTGACCTGCTCTGATACCAATTGAAAATCCTAAGTGATTCGTGATTAGATCAAGATTAAAATATTCCAAATCCCAATATCCAAAACACACAATCTAAATCAACAAGCACTTACGAAAGTGATTTAGATTGTTTGTTTTTCGGAATAAACAATAAATCGACACAAACGATTTTTACGTGGAAAAACAATTGAAGAACCTTCAATTGTAATAAAAACCACGGGCGAAACGCCACTAATCAATCCACTACTGAAGAAAGAAAGATTACAAAGATAATACACAAATTACCCAACTCAGTCAATTTGCCTTCGAATCTTCTGTAACTCTTTCACCAAGCCTTCGTCTCGGAACTGATCAATCCTGAAGTTGAATCCACAACTTCACTTGTCGAATTAACGACTACGTACAGAATCAAACGCCTTTTGAAACTCTACGTTTGAATCTTCGGAATCCACCGAAGAGAACTCTCTTGAATTATAAAGTAACAACTCCTTGATGTATGTATCTTAGATCATGAGTGAAGAACTCTCTCAAAACATCAAGGAAAAACTCACAAAAATCTCTCCAGAAGAAAACCTTAGAAAACCTCAAAGTAGATCTGAAAGTAATCCTAAAGTTTGGAGAAAACCAACTACTTATAGAAATCCGGATTCTGAAGCTCGCTCGAGCGAAGCTTCTCTCGCTCGAGCGAGAAGCTTATCTCGCGTGATTTCCATAAGTGCCTTCGCTCGAGCCACGAAACCTTCGCTCGAGCAAGGAATAAACTCTTTCAGGTTTTTATGCAGACGCAGTTCTTCGCTCGAGCCACCAATGCTTTGCTCGAGCGCACAATCACCTCTTTCAGGTTTTAAGCTAGACACAGTCCTCCGCTCGAGTGAGGACTTCTTCGCTCGAGCGAGCAAGACAAAACAGCACAGAAAATTATAACTCGATTACACAAGTTTGTTCGCGGGATTGACAAGACTTACGGACCTAACAAATTTTATTCAACTTCCTTTTTATTCAATTTCTTTTTCGATTCAACATCCTTTTTATTTAATTTCCAAATAGATCATTAAGATATAGTGGTTTCTTAAATGAACTTCCATTTTTAATTTTATGCAACTTCCATTTTTGTTTTTATTCAACTTCCATTGTTATTCAATTTCCTTTTCTATTTAATTTCAAAATAGATCGTTAAGGTATAGTGATTTCTTAAATGAACTTCCATTTTTAATTTTATGCAACTTCCAATTTTATTTCTATTCAACTTCAATTTTTTGTCAATTCCATTTTCTATTCAACTTCTTTTTTTTTATTTAATTTTCAAATAGATCGTTAAGGCATAGTGGTTTTTTGAATGATCTTCCATTATTAATTTCATGCAACTTCCATTTCTATTTTTATTCAACTTCAATTTTTATTCAATTTCCTTTTCTATTCAACTTCCTTTTTTTTTTTTTTTTTTTTAATTTCGTAATAGATCGTTAACGTATAGTGGTTTCTTGAATGAACTTCCATTTTTAATTTTATTCAACCTCCTTTTTATTCAATTTCTTTTTCGATTCAACATCCTTTTTATTTAATTTCCAAATAGATCATTAAGATATAGTAGTTTCTTGAATGAACTTACATTTTTAATTTTATGCAACTTCCATTTTTATTTTTATTCAACTTCAATTTCCTTTTCTATTCAACTTCCTTTTTTATTTAATTTTCAAATAGATCATTAAGATATAGTGGTTTCTTGAACGAACTTCCATTTTTAATTTTATGCAACTTCCAATTTTATTTTTATTCAACTTCAATTTTTATTCAATTTCATTTTCTATTCAACTTCTTTTTTTATTTAATTTTCAAATAGATCGTTAAGGCATAGTGGTTTTTTGAATGAACTTCCTTCGTTAATTTTATGCAACTTCCATTTTTATTTTTATTCAACTTCAATTTTTATTCACTTTCATTTTCTATTCAACTTCCTTTTTTATTTAACTTCCAAATAGATCGTTATGGTATAGTGGTTTCTTGAATGAACTTCCATTTTTAATTTCATACAACTTGCATTTTTAATTTTATTCAACTTCCTTTTTAATAAATTTTCATTTCGATTCAACATCATTTTTATTTAATTTCCAAATAGATTATTAAGATATAGCGGTTTCTTGAATGAACTTCCATTTTTAATTTTAGGCAACTTGCATTTCTATTTTTATTCAACATCAATTTTTATTTAATTTCCCTTTCTATTCATGTTCCTTTTTTATTTAATTTCGAAATAAATCGTTAAGGTATATTGATTTTTTTTAATGAACTTTCATTTTTAATTTTATGCAACTTCCATTGTTATTCAATTTCCTTTTCTCTTTAATTTCCAAACAGATCGTCAAGGTATAGTGGTTTCTTGAATGAACTTCCATTTTTAATTTTATGCAACTTCCAATTTTATTTTTATTCAACTTCAATTTTTATTCAATTTCTTTTCTATTCAACTTCTTTTTTATTTAATTTTCAAATAGATCGTTAAGGCATAGTGGTTTTTTTAATGAACTTCCATTGTTAATTTTAAGCAACTTCCATTTTTATTTTTATTTAACTTCAATTTTTATTCAATTTCTTTTTCTATTCAACTTCCTTTTTTATTTTACTTCCAAATAGACCGTTAAGGTATAGTGGTTACTGGAATGAACTTCCATTTTTAATTTTATTCAACTTCCTTTTATCTCAATTTCCTTTTCGACTCAACATCTTTTTTATTTAATTTCCAAATAAATCATCAAGATATAGCGGTTTCTTGAAAGAACTTCCATTTTTAATTTTATGCAACTTCCATTTTTATTTTTATTCAACTTCAATTTTTATTCAATTTCTTTTTCTATTCAACTTCCATTTTTATTTAATTTCCAAATAGATCGTTAAGGTATAGTGGTTTCTTGAATGAACTTCCATTTCTAATTTTATGCAACTTCAATTTTTATTTTTATTCAACTTTAATTTCTTTTCAACTTCCTTTTTTATTTAACTTGTAAATAGATCGTTATGGTATAGTGGCCTCTTGAATGAACTTCCATTTTCATTTTTATGCAACTTCCATTTTTATTTTTATTCAACTTCAATTTTTATTCAATTTCCTTTTCTATTCAACTTCCTTTTTTATTTAACTTCTAAACAGATCGTTAAGGTATAGTGGTTTTTTGAATGAACTTCCATTTTTAATTTCATGCAACTTCCAATTTTATTTTTATTCAACATCAATTTTTATTCAATTTCCTTTTCTATTAAACTTCTTTTTTTATTTAATTTTCAAATAGATCGTGAAGGCATAGTGGTTTTTTGAATGAACTTCCATTATTAATTTTATGCAACTTCTATTTTTATTTTTCTTCAACTTCAATTTTTATTCAATTTCCTTTTCTATTCATCTTCCTTTTTTATTTAATTCCAAGTAGATCGTTAAGGTATAATGGTTTCTTGAATGAACTTCTATTTTTAATTTTATGCAACTTCCAATTTTATTTTTATTCAACTTCAATCTTTATTCAATTTCCTTTTCTGTTGAACTTCTTTTTTTATTTAATTTTCAAATAGATCGTTAAGGCATAGTGGTTTTTTGAATGAACTTCCGTTGTTAATTTTATGCAACTTCTATTTTTATTTTTATTCAACTTCAATTTTTATTCAATTTCCTTTTCTATTCAACTTCCTTTTTTATTTAACTTCCAAATAGATCGTTAAGGTATAGTGCTTTCTTAAATGAACTTCCGTTTTTAATTTTATGCAACTTCCGTTTTTAATTTTATTCAACTTCCTTTTTATTCAATTTCTTTTTCGATTCAACATCCTTTTTATTTAATTTCCAAATAGATCATTAAGATATAGTGGTTTCTTGAATGAACTTCCATTTTTAATTTTATGCAACTTCCATTTTTGTTTTTAATCAACTTCCATTGTTATTCAATTTTCTTTTCTATTTAATTTCCAAATAGATCGTTAAGGAATAGTGGTTTTCTTAAATGAACTTCCATTTTTAATTTTATGCAACTTCCAATTTTATTTCTATTCAACTTCAATTTTAGTTAATTTCCTTTTCTATTCAACTTCTTTTTTTTTTATTTAATTTTCAAATAGATCGTTAAGGCATAGTGGTTTTTTGAATGATCTTCCATTGTTAATTTTTTGTCACTTCCATTTCTATTTTTATTCAACTTTAATTTTTGTTCAATTTCCTTTTCTATTCAACTTTATTTTCTATTTAACTTCATAATAGATCGTTAAGGTATAGTGATTTCTTGAATGAATTTTCATTTTTAATTTTATGAAACTTCCATTTTTAATTTTATTCAACTTCCTTCTTATTTAATTTCCTTTTCGATTCAACATCCTTTTAATTTAATTTCCAAATAGATCATTAAGATATAGTGGTTTCTTGAACGAACTTCCATTTTTAATTTTATGCAACTTCCATTTTTATTTTTATTCAACTTCAATTTCCTTTTCTATTCAACTTCGTTTTTTTATTTAATTTCCAAATAGATCGTTAAGGTATAGTGGTTTCTTGAACGAACTTCCATTTTTAATTTTATGCGACTTCCAATTTTGTTTTTATTCAACTTCAATTTTTATTCAATTTCCATTTCTATTCAACTTCTTTTTTTTTATTTAATTTTCAAACAGATCGTTAAGGCATAGTGGTTTTTTGAATGAACTTCCATTTTTATTTTTATTCAACTTCAATTTTTATTCAATTTCCTTTTCTATTCAACTTCCTTTTTTATTTAATTTCCAAATAGATCGTTAACGTATAGTAGTTTCTTAAATGAACTTCCATTTTTAATTTCATGCAACTTCGATTTTCAATTTTATTCAACTTCCTTTTTATTAAATTTCCCTTTCGATTCAACATCCTTTTTATTTAATTTCCAAATAGACTATTAAGATATAATGGTTTCATGAATGAACTTCCATTTTTAATTTTGGGCAACTTCCATTTTTATTTTTATTCAACATCAATTTTTATTCAATTTCCTTTTCTATTCAACTTCCTTTTTTTATTTAATTTCCAAATAGATCATTAAGGTATAGTGGTTTTTTAATGAACTTCCATTTTTAATTTTATGCAACTTCCATTTTTATTTTTATTCAACTTCCTTTTTTATTTAATTTTGAAATAGATCGTTAAGGTATAGTGGTTTCTTGAATGAACTTCCATTTTTAATTTTATGCAACTTCCAATTTTGTTTTTTTTTCAACTTAAATTTTTATTCAATTTCCTTTTCTATTCAACTTCTTTTTTTATTTAATTGTCAAATAGATCGTTAAGGCATAGTGGTGTTTTGATTGAACTTCCATTGTTAATTTTATGCAACTTCCATTTTTATTCTTATTCAACGTGAATTTTTATTCAATTTCCTTTCCTATTCAACTACCTTTTTTATTTAACTTTCAAATAGATCGTTAAGGTATAGTGGTTTCTTCAATGAACTTCCATTTTTAATTTTATGCAACTTCCATTTTTAATTTTATTCAACTTCCTTTTTATTAAATTTCGTTTTCGATGCAACATCCTTTTTTTTTTTAATTTCTAAATAGATTATTAAGATATAGTGGTTTCTTGAATGAACTTCCATTTTTAATTTTAGGCAACTTCCATTTTTATTTTTATTGAACATCAATTTTTATTCAATTTCCTTTTCTATTCCACTTCCTTTTTTTATTTAATTTCTAAATTGATCGTTAAGGTATAGTGGTTTTTTGAATGAACTTCCATTTTTAATTTTGTTCAACTTCCATTATTATTCAATTTCATTTTCTATTTAATTTCCAAATAGATCATCATGGTATAGTGGTTTTTTGAATGAACTACCATTTTTAATTTTATGCAACTTCCAATTTTATTTTTATTCAACTTAAAGTTTTATTCAATTTTCTTTTCTATTCAACTTCTTTTTTTTATTTAATTTTCAAAAAGATCGTTAAGGCATAGTGGTTTTTTGCATGAACTTACATTGTTAATTTTATGCAACTTCCATTTTTATTTTTATTCAACTTCAATTTTTATTAAATTTCTTTTTCTACTCAACTTCCTTTGTATTTTACTTCTAAATAGATCGTTAAGGTATAGTGGTTTCATGAATGAACTTCAATTTTTAATTTTATTCAACTTCCGTTTTTAAGTTTATTAAACTTCCTTTTTATGCAATTTCTTTTTCGATTCAACATCCTTTTTATTTAATTTCTAAATAGATCATTAAGATATAGTGGTTTCTTGAATGGACTTCCATTTTTAATTTTATGCAACTTCCATTTTTGTTTTTATTCAACTTCCATTGTTATTCAATTTCCTTTTCTATTTAATTTCCAAATAGATCGTTAAGTATAGTGGTTTCTTAAATGAACTTACATTTTTTATTTTATGAAACTTCCAATTTTATTTCTATTCAACTTCAATTTTTAGTCAATTTCCTTTTCTATTGAACTTCTTTTTTTTTATTTAATTTTCAAATAGATCGTTAAAGCATAGGGTTTTTTGAATGATCTTCCATTGTTAATTTTATGCAACTTCGATTTCTATTTTTATTCAACTTCAATTTTTATTCAATTTCTTTTTCTATTCAACTTCCTTTTTTATTTAACTTTGTAATAGATCGTTAAGGTATAGTGGTTTCTTGTATGAACTTTCATTTTTAATTTTATGCAAGTTCCATTTTTAATTTTATTCAACTTCCTTTTTATTCAATTTCCTTTTCGATTCGTCATCCTTTTTATTTAATTTCCAAATAGATCATTAAGATATAGTGGTTTCTTGAATGAACTTGCATTTTTAATTTTATGCAACTTCCATTTTTATTTTTATTCAACTTCAATTATCTTTTCTATTCAACTTCCTTTTTTATTTAATTTCCAAATAAATCGTTATGGTATAGTGGTTTCTTGAACGAACTTCCATTCTTAATTTTATTCAACTTCCAATTTTATTTTTATTCAACTTCAATTTTTATTCAATTTCCTTTACTATTCAACTTCTTTTTTTATTTAATTTTCAAATAGATCGTTAAGGCATAGTAGTTTTTTGAATGAACTTCCATCGTTAATTTTATGCAACTTCCATTTTCATTTTTATTCAACTTCAATTTTCATTCAATTTCTTTTTCTATTCAACTTCCTTTTTTATTTTACTTCGAAATAGATCGTTAAGGTATAGTGGTTTCTTGAATGAAGTTCCATTTTTAATTTTATTGAACTTCCTTTTTATTCAATTTCCTTTTCGACTCAACATCTTTTTTATTTTATTTCCAAAAAGATCATCAAGATATAGCGGTTTCTTGAATGAACTTCTATTTTCAATTTTATTCAACTTCCATTTTTATTTTTATTCAACTTCAATTTTTATTTAATTTGTTTTTATATTCAACTTCCTTTTTTATTTAATTTCCAAATAGATCGTTAAGGTATAGTGGTTTCTTGAATGAACTTCCATTTCGAATTTTATGCAACTTCAATTTTTATTTTAATTCAACTTCAATTTCTTTTCAACTTCCTTTTTTATTTAACTTCTAAATAGATCGTTACGGTATAGTGGTTTCTTGAATGAACTTCCATTTCAATTTTATGCAACTTTCATTTTTATTTTTATTCAACTTCAATTTTTATTCAATTTACTTTTCTATTCAACTACCTTTTTTATTTAACTTCCAAATAGATCGTTAAGGTATAATGGTTTCTTGAATGAACTTCCATTTTTTATTTCACGCAACTTCCAATTTTATTTTTATTCAACTTCAATTTTTATTCAATTTCCTTTTCTATTCAACTTCGTTTTTTATTTAACTTCCAAATAGATCGTTAAGGTATAGTGGTTTCTTGAATGAACTTCCATTTTAATTTTATGCAACTTCCGTTTTTAATTTTATTCAATTTCTTTTTCGATTCAACATCCTTTTTATTTAATTTCCAAATAGATCATTAAGATATAGTGGTTTCTTGAATGAACTTCCATTTTTAATTTTATGCAACTTCCATTGTTATTCAATTTCTTTTTCTATTTAATTTCCAAATAGATCGTTAAGGTATAGTGGTTTCTTAAATTAACTTACATTTTTAATTTGATGCAACTTACAATTTTATTTCTATTCAACTTTAATTTTTTGTCAATTTCCTTTTCTATTCAACTTCTTTTTTTATTTAATTTTCAAAAAGATCGTTAAGGCATGACGGTTTTTTGAATGATCTTCCATTGTTAATTTTATTCAACTTCCTTTTCTATTTTTATTCAACTTCAATTTTTATTCAATTTCTTTTCTATTCAACTTCCTTTTTTATTTTACTTCGAAGTACATCGTTAAGGTATAGTGGTTTCTTGAATGAACTTCCATTTTTAATTTTATTCAACTTCCTTTTTATTCAATTTCCTTTTCGACTCAACATCTTTTTTATTTTATTTCCAAATAGATCGTCAAGATATAGCGGTTTTGTAGCACTTGTGCCTTTTAAGGCTTTTGGTAAATGTATTTGGACCCTTCATTCTATTTTGGGAACCTTTGGTGTGTTTGTTGGAAGTCCCACATCGGTTAGAAGACATCTATTTTAGGAACCTTTGGTGTGTTTGTTGGAAGTCCCACATCGGTTACAAGACACATTTTAAGGTGGACAAACTTCTATATATAGGTGCAAGTGCATAGGGTTAGTTTATCAACTTCTATGGTTCTTTCTTGGTTTAATGAGCCATTACGAACCGAGCTTGAGTTATAAATTTTAGTTGCGCCGAGCTGGATTTTGGCCATAGTTCCATTGGGATTTTGGCCATAGTTCCTTCGCCAAAGTTGTGTTATTTCTCGAGGGCTTTGTGGTGTGTGGTGGAGATCGAGTTTCAACTCTTTTCTTCTCCGTTTAAGCTTTGAATTTGAGGTAGGGATAACCTACTCCTCTTTATGAGCTTTGTCTTTAAATTTTAGCATTTTGATATGTTGGGGGTTGTTGTGTAATTTTGGAAAAGTTTGGGGCTTTGGTGCAATTTTACAAAAGTTGGAGTTTTATTTATAATAAACCTATATGCATGTTTAGCATAGAGAAATGTTGGAATTGGGAATGTATGGGGTTAAAGGATGTAGTGGGGCAATTTACTGCTCACCTAGTTGAAATGTTGATTTTATATTCATTTTGTGCATTTATTTTCTGTTTAGAAATAACTGTTTTGGGCTATCGGTGGAGGATAGTCTTGATTGTTGTAGACAATGCATGATGATTAGGCAAACTAAAACTAATCACTAGAATGTGTCATTGAGTATGACGATTGAAAGAATACATTAACTTTATGTATTGATTGATGATGTGTGTAATAATTGTTTATATGCATTGTGTCGTGTTGGAGGAGATAGGGGATGTACTCCGCGGTTTAAGGGAAGATAGGGGATGGACCTCTAAACCGGATATTGTTTGGGAGGAGATAGGGGATGGACTCCGTAGATACAGCTCATATGCTTATCTTTGAGAAGTGTAGATACAGCTCATATGCTTGTCTATTGATGTGATGATACAGCTCATATGCTTATCTTTGGAAGTGTTGATATGGCTCATATGCTTATCTGTTGCTGTGTTGATATAGCTAGTATGCTTATTGTAGACGGCGCCCGCGGGGGACCTCGCTACAGGTCGGACTCCCTTTGTTTTGTTGCGGTTCTAAATCTGAACCAAAGAGTCCAATCTCTGTCAAATCGTTTTGAAGAAAAACAGATTTTTTGAAAAGTAGTACCAAACATGGACTGCTTTGCCAGATTACAGAGTCGCCACCTAAATATTTTTTTAATGGGGGAATTTAGGAAACCCTGACTCGGTGCCGAAGGCCACGTGTCCGTCATCACCAAATGTCTTGGCTCGGGAGCTTGGGTACGATCGGGGAAGGTCAGCTATGAGCACCCCCTTTCGCCCGGTCCGGAGACCGGCCTCTACTAACCGTGATATCCGATTTTGAAAACATTATATGCTCTTATTCCAATTATTAGCCTAGAATTACTATGTTATGCGCACAACAAACAAGTATAGACTAGATTGCCTAACTTGGAAATAACATTGCATATCCGTTGGTTTGAAAAATACTTTGGAATTTGCTACTCGCAAGTAGGCTAAAACACGGATTTCAATGAGTTATCCCAACTCAAGCAATCCAACCTCCACCCACAGGCATTCAAACAGTTTGACTCACATAAGCACTTAGCCGCATGGTAAGCATACTGTCATGGCGACATTCACACACATGTGTTATGCTAAAGCGTAAAATACTTACATCGTACTCCGTGCCAAAACAAGGAACTAGTTAGCAAACATGCATGTCCTAGTTCATGTTAAGATGACTAATGCAACACAGACAAGAATGCAATTTAGAGTAGGCTCGGCTAACCCTAAACATGGCATGTGAAATGCACGAGTAACACGTATTCAAGTTAGATTTGAAATACAATACAGTTTGTATGATGTACCGAGCCCGATGTATGTCAACAAATGCATGGATGCACGTATGCATTGCATAAGGTATGCTAAAATAAACGTGCCCTAATCTACCGTCATAAGCGGGTAAATAAAAGGGAGAAAGAGATGGGGGTTGGAAGACATACACACACTCACCCACACTTATTACAGATTCGCCCTCGCTCGGAGGGACCAAAATAATAATACAAATTAATTAACTACGCAAGCTAATTAAATATTACAAATTAATTAAATTAACAAATTAATTAATCTAAGAAAAACAGTAAACACCTCGGGAGGAGAGCCAAATGCAGCACGTGCTCGGGTCCTGCTCGGAATTGTACTGCCATGCCTAGCCTGCCTCTGTTTTCCCTGCTCTGTCCTTCTGAAAACTGCCAAAGTCTCAGAACTGCTTCCTTAGATACTGGGGATCACCACCGGCTGAACAGAATAGTCACCGGCTACTATGTGTGGCCATCGGCACAGAATTTATCCATCGGCTGATAATTGAATGCCGGTCGGCACTAAACACTGCCGGTCGGCCCAAAATGCCTGCAGAACCTGCAACTCACAGCAGCAGAGGGCAAATACTGGCATGGCAATGCAATTCAAAGCATGTATGCACTAAACACACTCCTTATCATACTAATGACTCAAAGGAAGATGTGCCTCGATTCTCAGACCACCAATCACGCATTTCCATGCATGGTGGCCTAAAGGATCAAATGTGCAACTTAAATTTCAAATGCATGCAAACCAATCAAACAAAGTGAGGCCCAATTCCCATCATCAAGTCAAGGAACAAGGCATGCATGCCTATGTGTGCAATCCTAAGCATGTCAACTAGGGATGCAACATGAGCATATAGACAAACAATGCAAGCATACAAGCAAACATGAGGTAGCATACAAGTAATTGAATAATGGTCTTACTCATGACCTAGGCAACTCCAAGTAGGCCTAAAATCAGTAGTCATATGCTAAGACATGAGGGCCAAACACATATACACGCATGCACATGTTAAAGCACCAACACTTAAGCATAATAAAGCAACTCTTAAACACATTTAAGAGGCACAAGTATGGACCATTAGCATGCAATTTAGGCTTTGAAATCACGCTATAGAATGATGCCAAATCATGCTTAAACAAGAAAAACAAAACATGCGCACATAGGTTCAACACTTCAAAGTAGGCCAATGAGGCATTGAACTACACTTATGCAAAACAAATATGGCATGCATTGAACAACCCAAAACAGACTTTTAGCATGTAAAACTAAGCCCAAAGGACCACTTAGATGGCATCTAAACGGCTCAACTAGAAAGGCATGCACAAATGCTAAAACAAGAGGCATAAGGCACAAGCTTTCAAAGCATCAAAGAGGCATGCGAGGCAATCAAACAAGCGTGCTAAATGGACTGAGATGACATGCCAAATGGTTCCCAATCATTAAAAATAAAGCAAGCAAGGCATGCTACACAATTGTACTCTTAAGGCCAACAAGCCAAACATAAAGGGGACCCAAGATACAAGCCATGGTCGACCAAAATAGGCATGGACGACCTAAGGTATGGCAAAATAAGCATACAAGCTTCATGGATCTAAGCCTAAAGCATGCTCAAACTAGGGCTAACAACCTAGAGCAAGTTAAGGCAATACAAGATATTACAAAGCATCTATGTAAAACATACAAGGAGTGCTAAAACCAACACTTATCAATGTCATATTAGGGCATAATAAACAAAAAATGCAGCCAAGACATGCTCTTCAAACATTCAAAACTATGCTCCCTTAAGAGACCAAAACTTGCCCTTTTCAAGGACATCAAGGAGAGGGGTGGCCCTCTCCTTCTTAGGACTTTAAGGCATCATCTACACCACTGAAATCCTCAAGATTTCAGTGGTGAAGAGACCCAAACACCAAAATCCCGGAGCTCAACAAAATAGGACAAAAATGAGGCCTTTCAAGGCCTAAGAGGGGGCCAAACTTCCCCAAAGCACAAAGTACCCTTAATAAACTATCAAGAGGGCTAAAAAATAGAACTTTTATGTGTTGATCACCAAGCACAAAACAGTCCTAAACTAGGTAAAAATAAGGTGCAAGAAAGGGGTAAAAATGACTAGTTTCTTACCCTTGGAGCCTTTCTTCAACAATGGTGGTTTTGTTGCCTCCTTGAGCTCCAAACTAGTCAAAAACTCCAAGAACCAGCCCTTAGAACCTCAGTAACCAAAGGAAGGTGAAACACTAGGTGTTGATGAGCAATAGTAAGTCACAAACACCTAGTGTATAAACAAGAGAGAAATATAGATATAGGATATGTATTGAACCCTAACCTTAAAACCAGAGCTCCCTCTCACCTTTCTAACCAAAATTTTCTAACCCTTGAGCCAAGAGAAGAGAGTCTTCTCTTATAGGAATCAAAGCTTACAAGCTAAGTAAACCAAAGGCTCATCCCTCCATACACGTGTATGGAGGGGAAACAAATGCTACAAAGCTGTCTGAAAATATCTCCAAAAACAGCTGTAAAGTGATCGGCAGGGCAAAATGGTCATTTTGCCAAAAAGAGTGCCGACCGGCACAAAATAGTGCCGATCGGCACAATACAGTGCCGATGGCAACACCAAGCAGCCGGTGGCCTCTAGCCACTGCTGGGTGGTGTGTGGGGATGTCTCACAAGGCATCCTCTGCCTTCCAAGGCAAAACACAAGTGTTTGGTGTAAAACCAGACACAAAACGGTCGAGTTCGGAGGTCCTGAGGCAAGGCGCGTAGCCGAGAACTCGGGAACTCCGAACGAACACGAACATGATGATCACCGAGTGCTCCAACGGTGACGTCCAAGTCTTGAGAACGGTCAAAAATGGGGTGTCTACACTTATCTATTATGAAATGAGGAAATGTTTAATATGAGTTACTGTCTCATATCGGTTATTTGGTCAGGTTTTGAACCATGGTTATGAATTGAGAATTGTAAAGGAATGAAAAATGAAACTGTAATGTGTTATGAAAGAATGTAAAAGTGTTAACCATCTGTCAAACTGTTAATCTTTTAGTCATTGTTCATAGTTGGTTTAGTGTATTTCTACTGGGCTGTTAGCTCACCCTATACGGGAATATCATTTTCAGGTACAGGTAGCATGCCACCTCCAAGGATATAGCTTGGGAGGCTTAAGGCGGGCAGACTTTATTGTCTTTCTTTCTTTTGATGTATTACATGTGGATTCAAGCCAAGGGCTTAATGTGTAATTGAGTTAGTACTCTCTTTTTGTAACCAAGTGTTAACTTGGAAAGTCGTAAGCCCGTAGGGCATTTGTTTGTTGTTAACATGTAATACATTTTGTAATAGAATACTCCGATGAATAGAAGAATGAGGGTCTTTTATATATCAATGCATGTTAAAAGTGATGGGTTTTATGTATTATTTTGAGGGTGTGACAACTTGGTATCAGAGCGTACCGGGTTTGAATACTTTGGGTACGTGGGAAGTGATTAGTATCACAATGGGTTCGTCTCGTTTGATAGAGACTTAGCTGTACTGTTATATGCTTACATGATAATATGTTTATGTGATTATGTGGGTATGGGATTTAATTTCTAGGATGTTGATTGGATCCTTGGGTTTCTATGAGTCTTGTTAGAAAAGCACTTGATCAATGCTGTTTCTAACTGGAACTCTAGTAACGCCTCGGGACTATCATTATCCGAAAAGGAAATTCGTAAGTGCTTATGTGTTTATATGCTTACATGGAGTGAATTAAGGTTGTCCATGCATTAGGACGTGAGTGTTTAGTTTCGATACGTTTATGAATATGCTAATATTCTTCGTTTCCTTTATTAGGATGTCAGGATCGGGACGAGGACGTGGTAGGCAGGCCTGGGAGGCAGGAGGTGCCTATACCGGATAAGATTCCGGCAGTACAGGAGGGAGTTGGCCAGGCCAATGTGGCCGAGCCAACGGGTCAGCAGGCTATGGGTGCCTTGGCCAGAGAGATAGCAGGAGCTTTGGGTATTCTCAGAGCTGAAAATCAGGTTGCAGAGGTAGGACCTTCTTTCTTAAAGCGGGAGTTCTTCCGGTCTAATCCGGATGAGTTTATTAGGGACCCAAGGGAGCCACTTAAGGCAGATGAGTGGTTGGAACAAATGCGTAAGACGTTCGAGATGCTTGGCATTGAGGATGGAGCACTGAAGGTGACCTTGGCATCCTTCCAGCTGAAGGAAGATGCGGGTCAATGGTGGAAGTACGAGAAGGTCTGTGTTGGTGGTGCATGGGAGGCTTTTGTAGGGGCTTTCCAGGAGAGATTCTTATCTTCAGCTGCTAGGGAGAAGCTGAGGGATCAATTTAGCCAGCTTAAACAGCAGGGTATGTCTGTGGCCGAATTTGAGGTTACTTTTACTAGCTTGTCCAGGTTTGCACCTGAACTTGTGACATCCGAGGAACGCCGTTGCTATGAGTTTGAGCGGAAGTTGAGGCGTGGCCTCAAGTTGAGGGTTGGTGGATCCTTCATTCGAGAGTATAGACGTTTAGTGGATACTGCTGCTCATATGGAGACTATGATGCAGGAAGAGGATGATAAGAAGCATCAAGGTTCCAAGAGGAGCCATGATGGACAGAGTGATGGTAGGAGACAGAGGGTTTTAACCCCCAGCAGTCTCAGAGTAGCTTTACTAGATCGACCTTTCCAGTGCCGAGTGCAGGCTCGGGGAAAGGCAATCAGGGGAGTTTCACCTGCTACAAGTGTGGCCAGCTGGGTCACAAGGCTTCGGTTTGCCCACAGAAGGGCGGAGGACAGAGAGCAGCGTCATCTTCGGCTCGATCTCAGAGCCAGAGTCAGGGTAGAGACCAGCAGTTCTCGTGTTATCAGTGTGGTCAGGCAGGGCACATGAAGAGGTTTTGCCCGCAGTTGAGTGGCACATCTGGTGCATCTGGTTTGAGGCAGACTCAGAGTCATCAGCCAGCTCAGTCAGTTCAGGCCTCGAGGGCCAATCAGGGGGCTTCGTCATCCCAGTCAGTGCAGCAGTCGTATGCTCCTAGAGGTGAGCAGGTGGATCAAGGGACTGCAGGGCGCGTGTATGCTGTTACCGCGCAGGATCTAGTACCGGCTCCGTCAGTTGTGAGAGGTACCTTTTTGTTTTGCAATTCGGTTGCTAGTGTGTTGATTGATACGGGTGCATCTCATTCTTTTGTATCTGCTGCATTTGCATCTGTGTTGGAGTTGGAGTTAGCACTATTGGCATCTCCTATTTGTGTTGTGTCACCTATCGGGGGTGAGTTGATTTTGAAACACGGATGTAGAGGTTGTGATATAGAGGTCGCCGATCATAGGCTTCCGTTTCCTTTTGTAGTTATGCCCATGAAGGGCTTTGATGTTATTTTGGGTATGGACTGGTTATCGTCATATCGGGCTGTTATTGATTGCTACCGCCAAAGGGTCACTTGTTATACCGTGAGCGGGGAGTGTTTCCATTTCTTGGGGGACCGGGTTGGTAGTGTTTTGCCACCGGGGTATGATCCGCGAGGGCGGAGTGAGCTTAGTGGTCTAGTTGCTAGCTTTGAGAGTGGTGAGTGTGATGAGACCCAGATTGTATTGCCGAGGGTATTTTGTGAGTATTCGGATGTCTTTCCCAAGGACCTCGTTGATTTGCCACCTCACCGAGAGATTGAGTTCTCTATTGATTTGGTGCCTGGCACGGCGCCGATTTCTATGGCACCTTACCGTTTTGCTCCAGCAGAGTTGGTTGAGTTGAAAGTTCAGCTCCAGGAATGCTAGATAAGGGCTTCATTCGCCCTAGTGTTTCGCCATGGGGAGCACCGGCCCTCTTTGCTAAAAAGAAAGATGGTGCCTTGAGATTGTGTATTGACTACCGAAAGTTGAATCAGGCTACGGTTAAGAATAAGTATCCTATGCCCCGTATAGATGATTTGTTTGATCAGTTGAAGGGTTCCCGTTGTTTCTCTAAGGTAGACTTGAGATCGGGTTACCACCAGTTGAGGGTCAGGGAGGAGGATATTCCAAAGACGGCATTCCGTACGCGGTATGGCCATTATGAGTTCTAGTGATGCCATTTGGACTTACCAATGCACCGGCAGTCTTTATGGACTTGATGAACCGGATCTTCCGGGAATTCTTAGACCGTTTTGTTGTCGTTTTCGTGGACGACATTCTGATCTATTCACCTTCAGAGGAAGAGCACGAGGAACACTTGAGAGTGGTGCTTAAGTTACTTAAAGCCCATAGGCTGTATGCCAAGTTTGGAAAGTGTGAGTTCTGGCTTGGGGAAGTCAAGTTCTTAGGCCATGTGGTATCCGGGAAAGGGGTGTCTGTTGATACATCCAAGACTGAGGCAGTGCAGGATTGGGCACAGCCTAAGAGTGTGTTTGAGATTCGCAGTTTTCTGGGATTAGATGGGTATTACCGCCGTTTGTGAAGGATTTTCTCCAGATTAGCTTCACCGTTGACTAGACTAACTCGGAAGGGAGTCCAATTTGTATGGAGTGAGACTTGTGAAAAGTCGTTCCAAGAGTTGAAGGTTAGATTGACCACCACTCCGATTTTGATTATTCCGGAGAGAGGGTTGAGTTATGCGGTATATTGTGATGCCTCACGAGAGGGTTTGGGTTGTGTGTTGATGCAAGAGGGGAAAGTGGTAGCTTATGGCTCACGTCAATTGAAAATACACGAGAAGAATTACCCTACACATGACCTAGAGTTGGCAGCAGTGATCTTCGCCTTGAAAATCTGGAGGCACTACCTTTATGGTGAGAGATTCGAGGTGTTCTCGGATCATAAGAGTCTGAAATATCTGTTTACACAGAAAGACTTGAACTTGAGGCAGAGGAGGTGGATGGAGTTTCTTGAGGACTACGACTTCGAGTTGCATTATCATCCGGGAAAGGCCAATGTTGTGGCTGATGCCCTTAGCAGAAAATCCATTAGTGATGTAGCTTGTGTAGCCATCCGGGAGTGGGAGATGTTGGGGACACTTGGCGAGTTTGATTTGCATCTGGGTGAATCTGTTGAGGCTGCGGCCTTGTTTTCTGTTGTTGTGCAGCCTACACTTGTGACTCGAGTGTTGGAGGCGCAGAGAGGTGACCTTGAGGTAGAATCCCTCCGAGAGAAGATCTCCAGTGGGAAAGTTGAGAAGGGTTTGACGGTGTATCCCGACCTGAGTGTGAGATACTGAGACCGTCTGTTTGTGCCGGAGTCTTGACGAGAGGAGGTACTCTGAGAGTTTCACCATTCACGCCTTGCGGTGCATCTAGGAGGCACCAAGATGTATCGGGATTTGGGTCGCCAGTTTTGGTGGCGGGGTATGAAGAGAGATGTGGCAGTTTTCGTGTCTAAGTGTCTTACTTGTCAGCAAGTGAAGGCCGAGCATCAGAGGCCAGCGGGTTTGTTGCAACCCTTGCCTATTGCCGAGTGGAAGTGGGAGCATGTCACTATGGACTTCGTTGTAGGTCTTCCGAGGACTCAGCGGGGTAGTGATGCTATTTGGGTGATTGTAGACCGGTTGACTAAGTCGGCGCACTTCATTCCTATGCGCGTGAGAGATTCGGTAGATCATCTTGCCGACTTGTATATTCGGGACATAGTGAGGTTACACGGAGTCCCAGTGACGATCGTCTCAGATAGAGATCCTCGTTTTACTGCAAGGTTGTGGCAGAGTTTGCAGAGTGCCTTGGGCACTAAGTTGACCTTTAGTACAGCTTACCATCCTCAGACTGACGGGCAGTCCGAGCGTACTATTCAGATCCTTGAGGATATGCTTCGGGGTTGTGTCCTTGACTTTAGTGGGACGTGGGAGAGGCACTTGCCATTGGTGGAGTTTGCCTACAACAACAGTTTTCAGTCTAGCATCGGTATGGCACCGTTTGAGGCCTTGTATGGCGGACCGTGTAGGTCTCCAGTTTGTTGGGCTGAGGTGGGTGATGCACCTTTGTTGGGTCCGGAGTTGGTGAGGGAAACAACGGAGAAGGTTGAGCTTATCCGTAGGAGGCTTGTTACAGCCCAGAGTCGTCAGAAGTCATATGCTGACCGTAGGAGGAGACCTTTGGTGTTTGAGATGGGTGATCATGTCTTTCTAAAGATATCACCTAGGTGGGGATTGATGAGGTTTGGGAAGAGTGGGAAGTTGTCCCCTTGGTTTATTGGCCCTTTTGAGATCCTTGAAAGGATTGGTGAGGTTGCCTATCGTTTGGCTTTGCCGCCGCAGTTGTCCGGAGTTCATGACCTGTTTCATGTGAGTATGCTTCGGAAGTATGAGCCGGATCCATCACATGTACTGGATTGGACCGACTTAGAGGTAGATGAGGATGCCTCGTATGAGGAGAGACCAGTTCGGGTCTTGGATAGGCGGGATCAAGTCCTGCGTGGCAAGACCATTCCTTTGGTAAAGGTTTTGTGGAAACATCACGGAGTGGAGGAGGCCACTTGGGAACGTGAGTTGGAGATCCGAGAGAAATATCCGGACCTATTTGTGGATGTTTGAACGTATGTTGTATATGTATTGTTGTATTGTTGGACTTTAAGATCATTAAGTATGTCTTAAGTTGTAAAACATTGTAAATGGGAGTTGATTGTAATATTGCATATGTTGGCCATATTATAGAACTGGAGATGTATCATGAAAATTGTTTATGATATGAAATTGTGAACCATGTATGTTGAAAATGGTTGAGAAGGAAAGGAAATGCATGATGAAATGTATTTGTTATGTCTCTTGACAAGAGATGGAATGATCGGTAATGGGTCGAGTTATTAAATGTTGAAATTTAACATTGTTTAAAAAACGGAGAAAAACTTATTTTTCAAAAACTTGTCCTTAATTTCGGGGACGAAATTTCCTAAGGTGGGGAGGTTGTAGCACTTGTGCCTTTTAAGGCTTTTGGTAAATGTATTTGGACCCTTCATTCTATTTTGGGAACCTTTGGTGTGTTTGTTGGAAGTCCCACATCGGTTACAAGACATCTATTTTGGGAACCTTTGGTGTGTTTGTTGGAAGTCACACATCGGTTACAAGACACATTTTAAGGTGGACAAACTTCTATATATAGGTGCAAGTGCATAGGGTTAGTTTATCAACTTCTATGGTTCTTTCTTGGTTTAATGAGCCATTACGAACTGAGCTTGAGTTATAAATTTTAGTTGCGCCGAGCTGGATTTTGACCATAGTTCCTTCGCCAAAGTTGTGTTATTTCTCGGGGCTTTGTGGTGTGTGGTGGAGATCGAGTTTCAACTCTTTTCATCTTCTCCGTTTGAGCTTCGAATTTGAGGTAGGGATAACCTACTCCACTTTATGAGCTTTGTCTTTAAATTTTAGCATTTTGATATGTTGGGGGTTGTTGTGTAATTTTGGAAAAGTTTGGGGCTTTGGTGCAATTTTACAAAAGTTGGGGTTTTATTTATAATAAACCTATATGCATGTTTAGCATAGAGAAATGTTGGAATTGGGAATGTATGGGGTTAAAGGATGTAGTGGGGCAATTTACTGCTCACCTAGTTGAAATGTTGATTTTATATTCATTTTGTGCATTTATTTTCTGTTTAGAAATAACTGTTTTGGGCTATCGGTGGAGGATAGTCTTGATTGTTGTAGACAATGCATGATGATTAGGCAAACTAAAACTAATCACTAGAATGTGTCATTGAGTATGACGATTGAAAGAATACATTAACTTTATGTATTGATTGATGATGTGTGTAATAATTGTTTATATGCATTGTGTTGTGTTGGAGGAGATAGGGGATGTACTCCGCGGTTTAGGGGAAGATAGGGGATGGACCTCTAAACCGGATATTGTTTGGGAGGAGATAGGGGATGGACTCCGTAGATACAGCTCATATGCTTATCTTTGAGAAGTGTAGATACAGCTCATATGCTTGTCTATTGATGTGATGATACAGCTCATATGCTTATCTTTGGAAGTGTTGATATGGCTCATATGCTTATCTGTTGCTGTGTTGATATAGTTAGTATGCTTATCTATTATGAAATGAGGAAATGTTTAATATGAGTAACTGTCTCATATCGGTTATTTGGTCAGGTTTTGAACCATGGTTATGAATTGAGAATTGTAAAGGAATGAAAAATGAAACTGTAATGTGTTATGAAAGAATGTAAAAGTGTTAACCATCTATCAAACTGTTAATCTTTTAGTCATTGTTCATAGCTGGTTTAGTGTATTTCTACTGGGCTGTTAGCTCACCCTATACGGGAATATCATTTTCAGGTACAGGTAGCATGCCACCTCTAAGGATATAGCTTGGGAGGCTTAAGGCGGGCAGACTTTATTGTCTTTCTTTCTTTTGATGTATTACATGTGGATTCAAGCCAAGGGCTTAATGTGCAATTGAGTTAGTACTCTCTTTTTGTAACCAAGTGTTAACTTGGAAAGTTGTAAGCCCGTAGGGCATTTGTTTGTTGTTAACATGTAATACATTTTGTAATAGAATACTCTGATGAATAGAAGAATGAGGGTCTTTTATATATCAATGCATGTTAAAAGTGATGGGTTTTATGTATTATTTTGAGTGCGTGACAGGTTTTTTCAATGAACTTCCATTTTTAATTTTATTCAACTTCCATTTTTATTTTTATTAAACTTCAATTTTTATTCAATTTCTTTTTCTATTCAAGTTCCTTTTTTATTTAATTTTGAAATAGATCGTTAAGGTATAGTGGTTTCTTGAATGAACTTCCATTCCTAATTTTATGCAACTTCAATTTTTATTTTTATTCAACTTCAATTTCTTTTCAACTTCCTTTTTTATTTAACTTCTAAATAGATCGTTATGGTATAATGGTTTCTTGAATGAACTTCCATTTTTATTTTTATGCAACTTCCATTTTTATTTTTATTCAACTTCAATTTTTATTCAATTCCCTTTTCTATTCAACTTCCTTTTTTATTTAACTTCCAAATAGATCGTTAAGGTATAGTGGTTTCTTGAATGAACTTCCACTTTTTATTTCATGCAACTTCCAATTTTATTTTTATTCAACTTCAATTTTTATTCAATTTCCTTTTCTATTCAACTTCTTTTTTATTTAATTTTCCAATAGATCGTTAAGGCATAGTGGTTTTTTGAGTGAACTTCCATTGTTAATTTTATGCAACTTCCATTTTTATTTTTATTCAACTTCAATTTTTATTCAATTTCTTTTTCTATTCAACTTCCTTTTTTTTTTTTAATTTTGAAATAGATCGTTAAGGTATAGTGGTTTCTTGAATGAACTTCTATTCCTAATTTTATGCAACTTCAATTTTTATTTTTATTCAACTTCAATTTCTTTTCAACTTCCTTTTTTATTTAACTTCTATATAGATCGTTATGGTATGATGGTTTCTTGAATGAACTTCCATTTTTAATTTTATGCAACTTCATTTTTATTTTTATTCAACTTCAATTTTTATTCAATTCCCTTTTCTATTCAACTTCCTCTTTTATTTAACTTCCAAATAGATCGTTAAGGTATAGTGGTCTCTTGAATGAACTTCCAATTTCATTTTTATTCAATTTCCTTTTCTATTCAACTTCTTTTTTATTTAATTTTCAAATAGATCGTTAAGGCATAGTGGTTTTTTGAGTGAACTTCCACTGTTAATTTTATGCAACTTCCATTTTTATTTTTATTCAACTGCAATTTTTATTGAATTTCCTTTTCTATTCAACTTCCTTTTTTATTTATCCTCCAAATATATCGTTAAGGTATAGTGGTTTCTTGAATGAACTTCCATTTTTAATTTTATGCAACTTCTGTTTTTAATTTTATTCGACTTCCTTTTTATTCAATTTCTTTTTCGATTCAACATTTTTTTTTTATTTAATTTCTAAATAGATCGTTAAGATATAGTGGTTTCTGGAATGAGCTTTCTTTTTTAATTTTATGCAACTTCCATTTTTGTTTTTATTCAACTTCCATTGTTATTCAATTTCCTTTTCTATTTAATTTCCAAATAGATCGTTAAGGTATTGTGGTTTCTTAAATGAACTTACATTTTTAATTTTATGCAACTTCCAATTTTATTTCTATTCAACTTCAATTTTTAGTCAATTTCCTTTTCTATTCAACTTCTTTTTTTTATTGAATTTTCAAATAGATCGTTAAGGCATAGTGGTTTTTTTGAATGATCTTCTATTGTTAATTTTATGCAACTTCCATTTCTATTTTTATTCCACTTCGATTTTTATTCAATTTTTTTTCTATTCAACTTCCTTTTTTATTAACTTCGTAATAGATCGTTAAGGTATAATGGTTTCTTGAATGAACTTTCATTTTTAATTTTATGCAACTTCCATTTTTAATTTTATTCAACTTCCTTTTTATTCAATTTCTTTTTCGATTCAACATCATTTTTATTTAATTTCCAAATAGATCATTAAGATATAGTGGTTTCTTGAATGAACTTCCATTTTTAATTTTTTTGCAACTTCATTTTTATTTTTATTCAACTTCAATTTCCTTTTCTATTCAACTTCTTTTTTATTTAATTTTCAAATAGATCGTTAAGATATAGTGGTTTCTTGAACGAACTTCCATTTTTATTTTATGCAACTTCCATTTTTATTTTTATTCAACATCAATTTTATTCAATTTCCTTTTCTATTCAACTTCTTTTTTGTTGAATTTTCAAAAAGATCGTTAAGGTATTGTGGTTTTTTGAATGAACTTCCATTTTTAATTTTATGCAACTTCCATTGTTATTCAATTTCCTTTTTTATTTAATTTCCAAATAGATCTTCAAGGTATAGTAGTTTCTTGAATGAACTTCCATTTTTAATATTATGCAACTTCTAATTTTATTTTTATTCAACTTCAATTTTTATTCAATTTCCTTTTCTATTCAACTTCTTTTTTATTTAATTTTCAAATAGATCGTTAAGGCATAGTGGTTTTTTGAATGAACTTCAATTGTTAATTTTTTTGCAACTTCCATTTTTATTTTTGTTCAACTTCAACTTCAATTTTTATTCAATTTCCTTTTCTATTCAACTTCCTTTTTTATTTAATTTTCAAATAGATTGTTAAGGTATAGTGTTTTCTTGAATGAACTTCCATTGTTAATTTTATTCAACTTCCATTTTCATTTTTATTTTTATTCAACTTGAATTTTTATTCAATTTCTTTTTCTATTCGACTTCCTTTTTTATTTAACTTCGAAATAGATCGTTAAGGTATAATTGTTTCTTGAATGAACTTCCATTTTTAATTTTATGCAACTTCAATTTTTAATTTTATTTAACTTCCTTTTTATTCAATTTCCTTTTCAATTCAATATCCTTTTTATTTAATTTCCAAGAGATCATTAAGATATAGTAGTTTCTTGAATGAACTTCCATTTTTAATTTTATGCAACTTCCATCTTTATTTTTATTCAACTTCAATTTTTATTCTATTTCCTTTTCTATTCAACTTCCTTTTTTTATTAACTTCGTAATAGATCGTTAAGGTATAATGGTTTCTTGAATGAACTTTCATTTTTAATTTTATGCAACTTCCATTTTTAATTTTATTCAACTTCCTTTTTATTCAATTTCTTTTTCGATTCAACATCATTTTTATTTAATTTCCAAATAGATCATTAAGATATAGTGGTTTCTTGAATGAACTTCCATTTTTAATTTTTTTGCAACTTCATTTTTATTTTTATTCAACTTCAATTTCCTTTTCTATTCAACTTCTTTTTTATTTAATTTTCAAATAGATCGTTAAGATATAGTGGTTTCTTGAACGAACTTCCATTTTTTATTTTATGCAACTTCCATTTTTATTTTTATTCAACATCAATTTTTATTCAATTTCCTTTTCTATTCAACTTCTTTTTTGTTGAATTTTCAAAAAGATCGTTAAGGTATTGTGGTTTTTTGAATGAACTTCCATTTTTAATTTTATGCAACTTCCATTGTTATTCAATTTCCTTTTTTATTTAATTTCCAAATAGATCTTCAAGGTATAGTAGTTTCTTGAATGAACTTCCATTTTTAATATTATGCAACTTCTAATTTTATTTTTATTCAACTTCAATTTTTATTCAATTTCCTTTTCTATTCAACTTCTTTTCTTATTTAATTTTCAAATAGATCGTTAAGGCATAGTGGTTTTTTGAATGAACTTCAATTGTTAATTTTTTTGCAACTTCCATTTTTATTTTTGTTCAACTTCAACTTCAATTTTTATTCAATTTCTTTTTCTATTCAACTCCTTTTTTATTTAATTTCCAAATAGATTGTTAAGGAATAGTGGTTTTTTGAATGAACTTCCATTGTTAATTTTATGCAACTTTCATTTTTATTTTTATTCAACTTCAATTTTTATTCAATTTCTTTTTCTATTCGACTTCCTTTTTTATTTAACTTCCAAATAGATCGTTAAGATATAATGGTTTCTTGAATGAACTTCATTTTTAATTTTATGCAACTTCAATTTTTAATTTTATTTAACTTCCTTTTTATTCAATTTCCTTTTCAATTCAATATCCTTTTTATTTAATTTCCAAAGAGATCATTAAGATATAGTAGTTTCTTGAATGAACTTCCATTTTTAATTTTATGCAACTTCCATCTTTATTTTTATTCAACTTCAATTTTTATTCTATTTCCTTTTCTATTCAACTTCCTTTTTTATTTAACTTCCGAATAGATCGTTATGGTATAGTGGTTTCTAGAATGAACTTCCATTTTTAATTTTATGTAACTTCTATTTTTATTTTTATTCAACTTCAATTTTTAATCAATTTCCTTTTCTATACAACTTCCTTTTTTATTTAAGTTCCAAATAAATCGTTAAGGTATAGTGGTTTCTTGAATGAAATTCCATTTTTAATTTTATGCAACTTCCAATTTTATTTTTTTTCAACTTCAACTTTTATTTAATTTCCTTTTCTATTGTACTTTTTTTTATTTAATTTCCAAATATATTGTTAAGGTATAGGGTTTCATGAATGAACTTCCACTGTTAATTTTATGCAACTTCCATTTGTATTTTTATTCAACTTCAATTTTAATTCAATTTTCTTTTTCTATTCAACTTTCTTTTTTTATTTAACTTCCAAATAGATCGTTAAGGTATAGTGGTTTCTTGAATAAACTTCCATTTTTAATTTTATACAACTTCTATTTTTATTTTTATGCAACTTCCATTTTTATTTAATTTCCTCTTCTATTCAACTTCATTTTTTATTTAATTTCCAAGTAGATTGTTAAGGTATAGTGGTTTCTTGAATGAACTTCCATTTTTAATTTTATACAACTTCCATTTTTATTTTTACTCAACTTACATTTTTATTGAATTTCCTTTTCTATTCAACTTCCTTTTTTATTTAACTTCCAAATAGATCGTTAGGATATAGTGGTTTCTTAAATGAACTTCCATTTTTAATTTTATGCAGCTTCCGTTTTTATTTTTATTCAATTTCAATTTTTATTCAATTTCCTTTTCTATTCAACTTCCTTTTTTATTTAACTTCCAAATAGATCCTTATGGTATAGTGGTTTCTTGAAATGAACTTCCATTGTTCATTTTATGTAAATTCGATTTTTATTTTTATTCAATTTCAATTTTTATTCAATTTTCTTTTCTATTGAACTTTTTTTTTTTTTTGTATAACTTCCAAATAGATCGTTATGGTATAGTGGTTTCTTGAATGAACTTCCATTTTTATTTTTATTCCACTTCAACTTTTATTTAATTTCCTTTTCTATTCTACTTTTTTTTTTTTATTTAATTTCCAAATAGATCGTTAAGGTATAGTGGTTTCATGAATGAACTTCCACTGTTAATTTTATGCAACTTCCATTTGTATTTTTATTCAACTTCAATTTTAATTCAATTTCCTTTTCTATTCAACTTCCTTTTTTATTTAATTTTCAAATAGATCGTTAAGGTATTGTGTTTTCTAAATGAACTTCCAATTTTAATTTTATGCAACGATCATTTTTCTTCAATTTACTTTTCTATTCAACTTCCTCTTTTATTTAATTTCCAAATAAGTCATTAAGGTATAGTGGTTTCTTGAATGAACTTTCATTATAATTTTATGCAACTTCCATTTTTGTTTTTAATCAATTTCCTTTTCGATTCAACATCCTTTTTTATTTAATTTCCAAATAGATCGTTAAGGTATAGTGGTTTCTTGAAGGAACTTCCATTTTGAATTTTGTGCAACTTCCATTTTTATTTTTATTCAACTTACATTTTTATTCAATTTCCTTTTCTATTCAACTTCCTTTTTTATTTAACTTCCAAATAGATCGTTATGGTATAGTGGTTTCATAAATGAACTTCCATTTTAAATTTTATGCAACTTCCGTTTTTATTTTTATTCAATTTCATTTTCTATTCAACTTCCTTTTTTATTGAACTTCCAAATAGATCGTTATGGTATAGTGGTTTCTTGAAATGAACTTCCATTTTTAATTTTATGCAACTTCCAATTTTATTTTCATTCAACTTCAATTTTTATTCAATTTCTTTTTCTATTCAACTTCATTTTTTTTATTTAATTTCCAAATAGATCGTTAAGGCATAATGGTTTTTTGAATGAACTTCCATTGTTCATTTTATGCAACTTCAATTTTTATTTTTATTCAACTTCAATTTTTATTCAATTTTTTTTTCTATTCAACTTCCTTTTTTAATTTAACTTCCAAATAGATCGTTAAGGTATAATGGTTTCTTGAATGAACTTCCATTTTTAATTTTATGTAACTTCCAATTTTAATTTTATTTAACTTCCTTTTTTATTGAATTTCCTTTTCAATTCAACATCCTTTTTATTTAATTTCAAATAGATCATTAAGATATAGTGGTTTCTTGAATGAACTTTCATTTTTAATTTTATGCAACTTCTATTTTTATTTTTATTCAACTTCAATTTTTATTCAATTTCCTTTTCTGTTCAACTTATTTTTTTTATTTAATTTCCAAATAGATCGTTAAGGTATAGTGGTTTTTTGAATGAACTTCCATTTTTAATTTTATGCAACTTTCATTTTTATTTTTATTCAACTTCAATTTTTAATCAATTTCCTTTTCTATTCAACTTCCTTTTCTATTTGACTTCCAAATAGATCGTTATGGTATAGTGGTTTCTTGAATGAACTTCCATTTTTAATTTTATGCAACTTCCGTTTTTTTTTTTATTCAACTTCAATTTTTATTCAATTTCCTTTTCTATTAAACTTCCTTTTTTATTTAACTTCCAAATAGATCGTTATCGTATAGTGGTTTCTTGAATGAACTTCCATTTTTAATTTTATTCAACTTCAATTTTTAATCAATTTCCTTTTCTGTTCAACTTCCTTTTTTATTTAACTTCTAAATAAATCGTTAAGGTATAGTAGTTTTTTGAATGAACTTCCATTTTTAATTTTATGCAACTTTCAATTTTATTTTTATTCAACTTCAACTTTTATTCAATTTCCTTTTCTATTCTACTTCTTTTTTTATTTAATTTCCAAATAGATCGTTAAGGTATATTGGTTTCTTGAATGAACTTCCACTGTTAATTTTATGCAACTTTCATTTTTGTTTTTGTTCAACTTCAATTTTAATTCAATTTCCTTTTCTATTCAACTTCCTTTTTTATTTAACATCCAAATATATCGTTAAGGTATAGTTGTTTTTTTGAATGAACTTCTATTTTTAATTTTATGCAACTTTCATTTTTATTTTTATTCAACTTCCATTTTTATTCAATTTCCTTTTTTATGCAACTTCGTTTTTTATTTAATTTCCAAATAGATCATTACGGTATAGTGGTTTCTTGAATGAACTTTCATTTTTATTTTTATGCAACTTCCATTTTTATTTTTATTCAATTTCAATTTTTATTCAATTTCCTTTTCTATTCAACTTCCTTTTTTATTTAACTTCTAAATAGATCGTTATGGCATAGCGGTTTCTTGGATGAACTTCCATTTTTAATTTTATGCAACTTCTATTTTTATTTTTATTCAATTTCCTTTTCTATTCAACTTCCTTTTTTATTTAACTTCCAAATAGATCCTTAAGGTATAGTGGTTTCTTGAATTGACTTCCATTTTTAATTTTATGCAACTTCCTTTTTATTCAATTTCCTTTTCAATTCAACATCCTTTTTTATTTAATTTCCAAATAGATCATTAAGATATAGTAGTTTCTTGAATGAACTTCCATTTTTAATTTTATGCAACTTACATTTTTATTTTTATTCGACTTCAATTTTTATTCAATTTCCTCTTCTATTCAACTTCCTTTTTTATTTAACTTCCAAATAGATCGTTATGGTGTAGTGGTTTCTTGAATGAACATCCATTTTTAATTTTATGCAACTTCCATTTTTATTTTTATTCAGCTTCAGTTTTTATTCATTTCTTTTACTATTCCACTTCCTTTTTTATTTAACTTCCAAATAGATCGTTAAGGTATAGGGTTTCGTGAATGAACTTCCATTTTTAATTTTATGCACTACTACAAAAATAGTTAAAGATCACACTTTGACAAAAAAATATATATATATATTATCTCACTTTTATTGGAAGTGTGATAAAAAAAAATTAGATTGATATTTTAATCACACTTAATTTGATTAGGTGTGATAATATTTATTTTTAATGTCACTTTTCAATTAAGTGTGATTATATATATAATATATATATATATTTAATCACACCTTCTAATTAAAGTGTGATTATATATATACACTACTACTTTTAATCACACTTTTTAAATAAGTGTGATTATCTATATAATAAAGCAGAACGGATTTTGAATTTATCCTAGACACAACTGTCCTACTAGGACATTTCAATGGTTAAGATTCATTTACTTATTTAGATAGATGGCTGAGATTATCTCTAAATATATACCTACACATACTTCCCGCCCATAGAAAGAGTGAACTTCCTCCTCTTCCACGTCTCCCCTCTATTCTATCCTTATCTCTCTCTACTCCCCTTCCTGCTTGCCCACGTCTCCCCTCTATTCTATCTTTATCCCTCTCCCTTCTCTGTTCTCATCAGTTTGTAACCGACGCTCCTCTTCATCACAAGGTATTCCTATCCTCCTCCCTCTCTCTGTTGTATTTTTTTCCCCGAAAAACAATCAGTTTTTGGATTAGATTTTAAGTGAGTTTGAGTTTGATGATTTTTCCCACCCTTGGTTGTTCCTTTCACAATAGGTTATGCTTTACGATTTTTTGGTGATCATAGTTCAGAGGTTGTGATTTCATCGCTCAGGTATGGCAAATCAATCTGCAGATTTGGTGTGTGTGGGTCAATGAATTGAGTTTGAGTTTGATGATTTTTCCCACCCTTGGTTGTTCCCTTCGCAATGGGTTATGCTTTACGGTTTTTTGGTGATCATAGTTCAGAGGTTGCAATTTCAGAGGTTGCAATTTCATCGCTCAGGTATGGCAATCTCTATCACAACTGTTCTTCTCACCATTTAGAATTAGAATTTCATAGTTCTGAATCTTTTTATTTTCATCATTTGAAATTTCAGAGGTTAATCCCCAACCCATTTCAGTCCAGGGCTTCACACCCATTAACTGTTTGTTTGAATGGGTCTGAGAGGGTGTTCCATTTTTTAACTGAATGGATATGGGTTCATTTATTGCTTATTTTTTGCTTGAATCTGATTTTTTTGTGGGTTTGGCTGTAAAGTTGCAATTCATAATATTCTTTTGCTTAAATCTGAATTTTTTGTGGGCTTTGTTTGGTTGGGTTGATTTTTAACTGAGTTTTGAATCTGGATATTTTTCATCTGTAATCAGTTGAATTCTGTACCCATCCCAATACAATTCTTGCTAGATTTTTCTTAAATTTTGTATCTGTAATCATTACTGGTTTTCTTGCTGGTTTTCTTGAGTTGAACTAGTCAGCAATTCGCAAGACATTTGTAGACGCGCCCTTGGGGCCTCACTCTACAGTTCGGACTCCCTTTGTTTTTGTTTTGTTACGGTTCTTAATCTGAACCAAAGAGTCCAACTCTGGCAAATTGTTTTTAGAAAACAGATTTTTTTTTGAAAAGTAGTGCCAAACATGGACTGCTTTGCCAGATATAGAGTCGTCACCTAAATATTTTTTAAAATGGAAAATTTAGGAAACCCTGACTCGGTGCCGAAGGCCACGTGTCCGTCATCACCAAAGTTGTCTTGGCTCGGGAGCTTGGGTACGATCGGGGAAGGTCAGCTATGAGCACCCCCTTTCGCCCGGTCTGAAGACCGGTCTCTACTAACCGTGATATCTGATTTTGAAAACGTCACATGTTCTTATTCCGGTTATTAGCCTAGAATTACTACGTTATGCGCACAGCAAACAAGTATAGACTAGATTGCCTAATTTGGAAATAAACATTGCATATCCGTTCGTTTGGAAAACGGTTTGAAATTGCTACTCGCAAGTAGGCTAAAATACGGATTTCAACGAGTTTTTCCAACTCAAACAATCCAACCTCCACCCACAGGCACTCAAACAGTTATATCACATAAGCAACTAGCCGCATGGTAGTCATACTGTTATGTTAACATCCACACGCATGCGATATGCTAAAGCATAAATACTTACATCGTACTCTGTGCCAAAACAAGAAACTAGTCAGCAAACATGCATGACCTAGTTCATGTTAAATGGCTAATGCAACACAGGCGAAGATGCAATTTAGAGTAGGCTCGGCTAACCCTAAAGATGGTATGTGAAATGCACTTTATTCGATGCACGTATTCAATTTGGAATTGAAAATACAATGCAGTTTGTATGATGTACCGAGCCCGATGCATGTCAACAAATGCATGGATGCACGCATGCATAGCATAAGGTATGCTAAAATAAACGTGCCCTAATACTAACCATTAAAAGCAGGTAAGTAACAGGGAGAAAGAAGTGGGGGTTGGAAGACATACACACCACTCACCCACACTTATTACAGATATGCCCTCGCTCGGAGGGACTGAAAGAATAATACAAATAATTAACTACGCAAGCTAATTAAATATTACAAATAGCCTAATTAGTTGACAAACTAACTAAACTAAGAAAAACAGTAAACCACCTCGGGAGGAGAGCCAAATGCAGCACGTACTCGGGTCTTGCTCGGAATTACACTGCCATGCCTAGACTGCCTCTGTTTTCCCTGCTCTGCCTTTCTGAAAACTGCCAAAGTCTCAGAACTACTTCTTAAGGCACTAGGGGATACCACCGGCTGAAGTATGTGGCCACAGGCACAAAATGAACTCATCGGCTGATAATTTAATGCCGGCCGGCACTAAATGTTGCCGATCGGCACTGAATGTCTGCAGAACCTGCAACTCACAGCAGCAGAGGGCAAAATCTTGCATGGCAATACAATTCAAGCCATTTATGCACCAAACACACTCCTTATCATGTTTGTGACTCAAAGGGGCATGTGCCTCGATTCTCGGGCCATCAATCACGCATTCCCATGCATGATGGCCCAAAGGATCAAATGTGCACTTTCAATCTCAAATGCATGCAAACCAAACAAACCAAAATCCCAATCCCTATCACCAAATCAAGGGACAAGGAATGCATGTTGATGCAATGCAACCTAGTCATGTTAGCTATCATGCAATATGAACAATGCAATGTACTTATGCAAAGCATACAAGCAAACATGAGGTAAGCATGCAAGCAAGCAAATGATGGTCTTAAACATGACTTAGGCAACTCTAAATAGGCCTAAAATCAGTGGCCAAAGTGCCCAAAAATGAAGGCTAATCACGCGTGCACACATGCACATGTTAAGGTACCAACTTAAGCATCAAGTGAGCAAGCTTTAAGCACACTTAAAGGAAGCTAAACATGGACAATTAGCATACATAGAAAGCTCTGAAAATCATGTTAGAATATGGTGCTAAACCAACCCAAATGAGACAACATTAGCATGCAACAAATGGCCCAAGCATCCAAGGCAAGCCAAAGGAGACCTAAACCATGGCTAAGCCAACCAAGCCTCATAAGGCCAAAAAGGCTTAAAACAGGTCTAAGGCAACCTTAGACCATACAAATGGGACCTCCTAGATGGCATCTAAGTGGCTCTAGAGCAAGGCATACGCAAAGGTCAAGACATGAGGCATACAACATATGCATTCAAAGCTTCAAAGAGGCATGCAAGGCAATCAAACAAGCATGTCTAAGGGACTGAAATTGCATGCTAAATGGTTCCAAACCATTGAAAATAATGCAAACAAGGCATGCTACGCATTTATGCACTTAAGGCCAACAAGCCAAACATGCAAAGAGGCTATACAATGCAAGCTAGGGTTGACCAAAATAACTATGGACAGACCTCATTCATGGCAAAATAAGCATACAAGCTTCACAAATGTAAGCCTAAAACATGCTAGAAACAAAGGCACACAACCTAAGACATGTTAAGGGATCACAAGGCATTACATGGCAACTATGCTAAGCATGCATAAGGGACCAAAACCAACTCTTAGCAATGTTATATCATGGCATAATAAATGTAAAATGCAGCCTAGACATGCTCAACACACACTCAAACGAAGGCTTCCTCAAGAGGCCAAAACTTGTCCTTTTCAAGGACAACAAGGAGAGGGGGTGGCCCTCTCCTTCTTGGGACTTCAAGGCATCATCTACACCACTGAAATCCCTCAAGATTTCAGTGGTGAAGAGACCCAAACACCAAAATCCCGGAGCTCAACAAAATAGCACAAAAATGAGGCCTTTCAAGGCCTAAGAGGGGCCAAACTTCCCCAAAGCACAAAGCACCCTTAATAAACTATCAAGAGGACTAAAAAATAGAACCTTTTTGTATTAAACACCAAACGCAAAAATAGTTCAAAGATAGGTAAAAATGGAGTGCAAGAATGGGGTAAAAAGAGGACTAGTGTCTTACCCTTGTAGACCTCTTCACCAAAGATGATGTTGTTGCTTCCTTAAGCTCTAATCTAGCCAAAAACGCTAAGAACAACCTCTTGGAACCTCAGTAGCCAAGGGAAGGTGAAACACTAGGTGCTTGTGTGCAATAATGTGGACTAAAGCACCTAGTGTACAAACAAGAGAGCAAAAGAGAGATAGGATAGATATAGAACTCAAACCCTAAAACCAGAGCTTCTCTGAGGTCTTTTCTCTCTAAAATGTCTAACTCTCCAACCCTTGAGCCAAGAGGAGGAAGGGTTCTCTTATAGGCAACCAAACTTACAAGTTAAGCCACCAAGAAGCTCATCCCTCCATACACGTGTATGGAGGGAAAGAAGATGCAAGACAGCTGCCTTAAAATATCTCAAAAAGCAACTGAACAGTAGTCGGCTGGGCAAAAATGTCATTTTGCCAAAAAGAGTGCCGACCGGCAACAAATAGTGCCGACCGGCAATATACATTGCCGGTGGCAACACAAAACCAGCCGGTGGCCTCTAGCCACTGCCGGTGGTGCAAGGGGATGTCTCACAAGGCATCCTCTGCCTTTCCAAGGCAAAACACAAGTGTTTGGTGTAAAACCAGACACAAACAGTCGAGTTCGGAGATCCTGAGGTAAGGCGCGTAGCCGAGAACTCCAGGAACTCCAAACGAACACAAACATGGATGATCACCGGGTGTTCAAATGGTGACGACCAGGTCTTGAGGACGGTCAAAAATGGGGTGTCTACAGTTGCCCCTCTTTGACAGAACTCGGAAGTCATAACAATGACGGGAGTGAATGTCAAAGCCCAGAGACGACCCATTTTTGACAAGGCTGAAGACTTGGACAAACATACAAAGCGCAAATGGTTGAACTCGCAAGCTGCCTACGTATCCCTTTGCAAGGAATCAAACCAGCGTAGTTTAGGCACAGACATACAAGCCGCAGATAAGGTATGCGCCCGTAGGCGGGGGCAAGATGCAACTGACGATGCAAAAGGCCGAGCATAACTTATGATCATGCAAAGAAAGCTATAATGAAGCACACATGCGACAGTTATAAGCTAGCATGCACCAAACCACACTATAATGCAGAAAGGATGTAAGAGAATTATGTAATTCTCAATACGTCTCACTCGGAGGATACAATACCTGCACGGCTCGTCCGGTTGCACCGGCCTCAAATGAGCCGTACATACAATATCGTGCCTGAAAAGAAAGAAAACTTAACAGGTACAATGTTGTTAGCAATATGCATGACAATGCGAAATGAATGCAAGATGATACGCAATATATACAAAACAATGTATGAATAATGCAAATGAAAATGCAATGCAATTGAAACTAATGTAATGCAAATGGTATGCAAAACTTCAAAACAAATATAAACAATGCAAATAATATGCAATGTAATATGCAATGCAATTGAATCACGATCCAATCATGAGCGGTTCAAAACCACACATATGTCAAATAGATTGATGGAAGTAACAAGTCCGTCTACCATAGAACGATGTCTGAACTATGAGTGATGTAGACGGACACAAGAACAAGTATTGGGTGGAATGACATAAGTGGGGTGACAACCCGCTGAGGAAAGAATATTGATCCTAAAGTCGGATGCAACAATTACACTACAATGCAATATATACAACGGATATGGCATGTAGCCAAAACCGTATCTTGCTTAGGAAGGGCATGTACACGTACAAGCCATGTCTAACACATAAATGGTGCCGCAACCCTCAAACCAACATACCAGCGTGGAATAGGCACGTACACATGCAGAACTGTGCTTAGACGTGAAAAGTAAGGGCACATACCAGACCAAGCTCAATAAGGAAAGGCGCAAGCCATAGATGGAGGGTGATGCGGTGGATGCATGCAACTACAATGCAATGGAGATGAATACAACGGATATGGCACGCGGGCCGAACCAAATCTTGCCTAGGAAAGGCATGTACACGCACAAGCCATGTCTAGCACAGAAAAGGTGCCGCAACCCTCAAACCAACATACCAACGTGGAATAGGCGCGTACACATGCAGAACTGTGTTTTGACGTGAAAAGTAAGGGCACATACCAGACCAAGCTTAACAAGGAAAGGCGCAAGCCATGGATGGAAGATGATGCAGTGGATGCATGCAACTACAACGCAATAGAAATGGATATTTACAGAAAATGCATGACATATGCACTATATTACAATGATGATGCATGACATATGCACGTTTTTTGAAATGCATGACATATGCACTATATACAATGATGCATGACATATGCATGTTTTTTGAAATGCATGACATATGCAATATTTACAATGATGCATGACATATGCATGTTTTTTGAAATGCATGACATATGCAGTATTTACAATGATGCATGACATATGCATGTGTTTTTGTTTTTGGACTTTTTTTTGAAATGCATGACATATGCAGTATTTACAAATGATGCATGACAATGCACTATGATGCAATGATGCATGACATATGCATGTGTTTTTGTTTTTGGATTTTTTTTGAAATGCATGACATATGCAGTATTTACAAATGATGCATGACAATGCACTATGATGCAATGACTATGATTGCAGCTTTCCCTATCTTACCAACAGGGCGATATACTAGGTTGGTTCAGTATCCAGGATTGAGGCGTAGACATGTTGCCTCAACCTATGGGGCTTCCATACAGATTTCGAGCCGAGGGTACACCCCCTGGGTATTTAAACCAGACTTTAGTCTCGGAAATCCCAAACCTTTGTGTTCTAGGCATAAGCCGTTCGAACTCTAGTTTTCACCGTCCCAGTTGGTCTTCTAGGAACTCACCGCAAAAACAGGCAGGTGGCTTTACCAGACCACCGAAAGTCGTTCGGGCACGACAAACGCCAAAGGAATTGCACCTTCAGAGGATTTAAGGTCTCCTAGACCGTGATGCACAGAACAATGCGATGTGCAAAAAGGTGCAATTGAATGCATGTAAAATGCAATGAGATGCGCAGAATAGCGCGATGGAATGCATGCAAAATGCGATGAGATGCGCTAAACCGTGCGAATGATATACAATGCACTAACAAGTGCCGATAAGGTGCACAAGATAGCGCGAATGGGACGCAATGCACAAGCTAATGCGATGCGCTAAACAGCGTGATGCGTTCAGACAACGCGAATGAAGGTCTTGCACCTCCCAAGGATTTATGGTCTCCTAGACCGTGCGTGTTTAAGGTCTCGCCAGACCGGCGCGCAACAATTATACAACACTTTAAGTGAATGCGATGCAAGCGAGTAAACTTGAACCAAACTACATCTCATGCAGCAAGGATTAAGAGAATTAAGCAATTCTCACGGCGCCTACGCGGAGAAGGCTAAAAGCGACTACCGAGAACACTCGGAGTCTCAAACACAATGTCTCTCTGCGTATCGTACACAGGAGAGGAAAGAGCGACACTTCTCAACGTAGTACACGCGAGAGAAGAAAGGGAAAAAGCAAAAAGAAACCTCTCAGCGTAGTACACGCGAGAGGGGAAAGACAAAAGGCCTCTCAGCGTAGTACACGCGAGAGGGGGGGAGTGCGAGACAACGCACATGGGACACGCATGCCAATGCAAATGAGACACGCATGCCGATGCAAATGGGGCAAATGAGACACGCGTGCCTCATAAGAATGGAAAATGGAGTGCAATGAGGTACGCGTGCCTCAAAGGATGGAAAATGAAGTGCAATGAGGTACGCGTGCCTCAAAGGATGCAAAATGAAGTGCAATGAGGTACGCGTGCCTCGAAGGATGCAGAATAATGCAAGTGTGACACGCATACCACACGAAATACAAAACAATGCAAGTGTGACACGCATGCCACACGAAATGTAAATCAAGGCATGATGTGCGAGGCAATGTATGTATTGAGGTACACGACAACGCGTGAAAACGCTTGTAATAAAATGCATGATAATGCATGATGGCGCAATGCAACGCACCGATCAGTGTGATGAATGTATGCAACGCACACGGGGCAACTTTTGAACCTTGTAAAAACCAAAAGGATACAAAAGGATACATCTTCGCGTGAATTTGAATGCCGCGCGCGGAAGACACGATCCGAAGTCAAAACGAAGGCCGGTCGAGCATTGGAAACGCACCGTTTTGCACCATTTTGAACAACAAAAGCCCTGAACCACACTTTTAACCCAGAAAAAGGTGTAGGAGGCTTGGAAATCACTGAGGAAGGGCACCAGAGGCCCACCGGCAGTCAGGGAACATCACCGGCCGTCCATCGGCACTAAAACAAATCCATCGGCAAACTATTGTGCCAACCGGCAAAGAGTGTGGCCGACCGGCACAAAATTCCTGTGTCGGGGCAGTTTTGGTATTTCGCTACGGGTGTTTTAAAATAGGGCCTCCAACCCCATTCTTTTCACTTTTCCTTGCTCGAAAATTCCTCCCCCTTCTCTCTAGAATATTTTCGGCCTTCGATCCTCGCATTTTCTCACGTTTTAGGCTCGATTTCGTCGTTCGATTCGCGAATACCTTCGCGTTTCGCACATTTTTGACCGATCAAAATTTCATTTCGGCACATCCTTTGCCATTTTCATCTTTTTGGGACTTGTTCCCCTCGATCTCTTCTCGATACCCGTGCCTTTTTCCGTCCCAACCCTTTCCGGCCATTTTCCACCCTCCCGGGGGTTGACTTTCGAGTTGACTCTTCGTATTCCGAGCCGATTTTCATTCTTCGACCATTTTCTCATCATTCTCGATATGGCCGACGATATTCCACGCGGCGGGACTCCCTCGGATCACGAGATGGATCCCGAGGTCGAGCTCCTCCCTTTGAGCGAGCGCCCTTTCGATCCGGCGACCTACCGGCCGGCGATCCACGTTCTGCCACCCGACGGACTACGCCAGTTCAGGAGTTTCGACATGGCATTGGACCCCGAGCTGCTGCTATGCGAGCCTGTCTCTCATCTGTCCTCCGGCGCTTCCGAGGTAACTTTCTTTCTCTGCTTTACTTTCTGCAATGTAGAATGTTTAACTACCAACTGCCATAGCTGATTACAGTCTTTAACTGCTTAGTTCCAATACACTGATAGACTGTATATTGTAGCTTGATGACAAATACGTTTGCAACTGATTATCTGTTCACACGTGCACACATTGCACTAGCCTTGAACCACTCAAACCACGGCACACACCGTATTTCACTGCAAACACCGACACCCAGTACCTGTTTGAATCTGAAAAACTTGCACGCATGCCACATTTGTACCGAACCACTCAAACACACTGACGTATCATATGTTGTAGTTCACCGTAAACACACCGACACCCGGTATCTGTTTGAATCTGAAAAACTTGCACGCATGCCAAATTTGTACTGAACCACTCAAACACACTGACGCGTCAACGTTGTAGTTCACTGTAAACACACCGACACCCGGTATCTGTTTGAATCTGAAAAACTTGCACGCATGCCAAATTTGCACTGATTTACTGTTTCCTCAAAACTGTACATTTTATATTGCTTCACAACTTGTTTGAAAACAGGGAGATTCCCATACCATCCGCGGGTATGGGAACATTGTCGCTCGCGTGTGGTACGCCGAGCTTCCCAACGCGGTTCGCCATATCGTGGATCAGGCCGGCTTTGGCGCCTTTTGCAGGGGACTCTCCCAGCTCACGACATGCAGACCTCTCCTCGCCACTCTGGTGGAGAGGTGGTGGGACACCACCGATTCATTTCACTTCTCCGCAGCTGGGGACATGACGATGACCCCTTATGACTTCTCGATGCTCACAGGCATCGGGGTAGGGGGTTATCCGATCCCCTTCGACATTGATATGGATGAGTGGACTTCAGCTCAGGTCTATTTGCTTGGTGCGGCACCGCCTCTCGCGCGTCCCGGCTTCGTCCGGTACTCCTGGTTCGAGGTGCAATTCCGGGTCCAGCCCCTCCTCGTTGATGCAGCTCCGATGACCCTAGAGGCCGTGGAGAGATATGCACGCGGCTTCCTCATGTTCCTATTCGGGACGACGATCTTCGCCAACCGGGCGAACACAGTGCCTCTCTGCCTTCTCAGCGCACTGGTGGATGTCAGAGATATTTTACACTATGACTGGGGTGGCGCCGCTCTGGCCACCCTTTATGGATATATGAGCTCGGCCTCCCGCGGCAGCGGACAGTTACTCGGGGGTTATTGGCGTGCTTGAGAGGTACATTTCTTTTTCTGCCTTTCATTTCCGTTCTTTATTTTCTGTACTCTGCACACTGCACACACTGTAGTCTGCTTTACACTGCTGTATACTGTACACACGGCACACACATACCCTGCTTTACACTGACTGTACACTGCTCACACTGTACACTCTACACAATACACTGCACAACACACGGCTCTGCTATTTCCTGCTTTCTATTCTGTATTCTGCTTTATCTGATAAATGCACTGGTATTTATCTTGCAGTTGTGGGTTTACGCCTATTTTCCTAGGCTTGCTCCTGTACCCGAGGCGGAGACCCCTCTGGTTGTCCCTTTTTCATGCCGCTTTGACGGGAGATGCACCCGGAGGCCGCGGGAGACATTCAGCTTCTTCCGCCGCTACTTCGACACCATCACCCCTGCCGAGGTATGTTTTACTTGCAGTTCATTTAAGCTTCGCCTTTCCACTGCATATTCGCAATATCAGTAGGTAACAAACTGTGTTTCATTTTCAAATCACCTGGCGACCGTGGGCTCCACTGCCTGCAATGATGAGAGATCGGTTCGCCGGTGCCGATGAGACCTCACGTTACCGGATTCTGCTCGAGGGCCCGGTCTGTCGGGCTTGGTACCTGGGTGAGCGTTTCTTACGCCAGACCTTAGGCTTACCTGAGCAGATAGTCCCGGTGCACCCTCCTGAGCACATGTGGGATACGGAGAGGTTCAGTGCGAGCTGATGGCAGACTACACCATTGGCTGGGAGGCTGACGATTTCCGAGGCGAGGGCGATT
>JAPPVO010000003.1:6709353-7102732 GCA_030407325.1 Camellia japonica
TGAATAAAAATGGAAGTTCAATAAAAATAAAATGGAAGTTACATAAAATTAACAGTGGAAGTTCATTCAAAAAACCATTATACTTGAACGATTTATTTGGAAATTAAATAAAAAAGGATGCTGAATAGAAAAAGAAATAAAATCAAAATGGAAGTCAAATAAAAATAAAAATAAAATTTCATCAAAAATTGAAAATGGAAGTTAAATCAAGAAACCACTATACCTTAATGACGTATTTGGAAATTAAATAAAAAAGGAAGTTGAATAGAAAAGGAAATTGAAGAAAAATGGTAGTTGAATAAAAATAAAAATGGAAGTTGCATAAAATTAAAAATGGAATTTTATTCATGAAACCACTATACCTTAACGATCTATTTCGAAATTAAATAAAAAATGAAGTTGAATAGAAGAGGAAATTGAATAAAAATGGAAGTTGACTAAAAATAAAAATGGAAGTTACATAAAATTAACAATGGAAGTTTATTCAAAAAACCACTATACCTTAACGATCTATTTGGAAATTAAATAAAAAAGGAAGTTGAATAGAAAACGAAATTGAATAAAAATGGAAGTTGAATAAAAATAAAAATGGAAATTGCATAAAATTAAAAATGGAAGTTCATTCATGAAACCACTATGCCTTAACGATTTATTTCGAAATGAAATAAAAAAGGAAGTTGAATAGAAGAGGAAATTGAATAAAAATGGAAGTTGACTAAAAATAATAATGGAAGTTGCATAAAATTAACAGTTGAATTTCATTTAAGAAACCAGTATACCTTAACGATCTATGTGGAAATTAAATAAAAAAAGAAGTTGAATAGAAAGGAAATTGAATAAAAATGAAAGTTGCATAAAATTAACAATGGAAGTTCATTCAAGAAACCACTATACCTTAACGATCTATTTCGAAATTAAATAAAAAAGGAAGTTGAATAGAAACAGAAATTGAATAAAAATAGAAGTTCAATAAAAATAAAAATGGAAGTTGCATAAAATTAACAATGGAAGTTCATTCAAGGAACTACTACACCTTAACAATCTATTTGGAAATTAGATAAAGAAGGAAGTTGAATAGAAAAAAAAATTGAATAAAAATAGAAGTTCAATAAAAATAAAAATGGAAGTTGCATAAAATTAACAATGGAAGTTCATTCAAGAAACCACTATACCTTAACGATCTATTTGGAAATTAAATAAAAAAGGAAGTTGAATAGAAAAAGAAATTGAATCAAAATGGAAGTTGAATGAAAATAAAAATGGAAGTTGTATAAAATTAACATTGGAAGTTTATTCAAGAAACCACTATACCTTAACGATTTATTTGGAATATAAATAAAAAAGGAAGTTGGATAGAAAATGAAATTGAATAAAAATGGAAGTTGAATCAAAATAAAAATAAAAGTTGCTTAAAATTAACAATGGAAGTCCATTCAAAAACTATTATACCTTAATGATCTATTTAGAGATTAAATAAAAAAGGAAGTTGAATAGAAAATGAAATTGAATGAAAATTTCAGTTGCATAAAATTAAAAATGGAAGTTGATTCATGAAACCACTATCCCTTAACGATCTATTTCGAAATTAAATAAAAAAGGAAGTTGAATAGAAGAGGAAATTGAATAAAAATGGAAGTTGATTAAAAATAAGAATGGAAGTTGCATAAAATTAACAATTCAAGTTTATTCAAGAAACCACTATACCTTAACGATCTATTTAGAAATTAAATAAAAAAGGGAGTTGAATAGAAAACGAAATTGAATAAAAATGGAAGTTGAATAAAAATACAAATGGAAGTTGCATAAAATTAATAATGGAAGTTCATTTACGAAACCACTATACCTTAACGATTTATTTGGAAATTAAATAAAAAAGGAAGTTGAATAGAAAAAAAAAATTGAATCAAAATGGAAGTTAAATAAAAATAAAGTTGAAATTTCATCAAAAATTGAAAATGGTAGTTAATTAAAGAAACCACTATACGTTCACGACCCATTTGGAAATTAAATAAAAAAGGAAGTTTAACAGAAAAGAAAATTGAATAAAAATGGAAGTTGAATAAAAATAAAAATGGAAGTTGCATAAAATTAACGATGGAAGTTCATTCAAAAAGCACTATACCTTAACGATCTATTTTGAAATTTAATAAAAAAAAGAAGTTGAATAGAAAAGGAAATTGAATAAAAATGGTAGTTGAATAAAAATAAAAATGGAAGTTTCATATAAATAACAATGGAAGTTCATTCAAGAAACCACTATACCTTAACGATCTATTTGGAAATTAAATAAAAAAGGAAGTTGAATAGAAAAAGAAATTGAATAAAAATGGAAGTTCAATAAAAATAAAAATGGAAGTTGCATAAAATTAACAATGCAAGTTCATTCAAGAAACCACTATACCTTAACGATTTATTCGGAAATTAAATAAAAAAGGAAGTTGAATAGAAAGGAAATTGAATAAAAATGGAAGTTGAATCAAAATAAAAATGATCTATTTGGATATACCTTAATGATTTATTTTTGAGAAAAGGCCCTTTTAACCAGAGAATGATTTTCTATATATTCATACAAAAGTTTGCATTGATTGTTTTATTCGGGATTGTGATTATTGAGTAGTGATTTTGCTTAGAGCGCTAGTCGGTTGTTTTGATGAGTTATCTCGGAGAGGGTTTGGCTTGTTGAAGTTTCGTATGCCGAGGTGTTGTTTTCTTTCGGGACATGTTTCCTTGTTAAGCCCTTCCCATGTGTGAGGGTGAGTAGAAAATCAGTTGTGAGCTTAACTTCTTTGTATTGTGAGCTTTGCTATCAGTGGGCCTTGGGTTTTAGCGTTTCCTTAATTTCAGGGACGAAATTCTTTAAGGGGGGGAGGTTATAGCGATCTCGGTATTCCCTTGCAGTATTTGTCGTATTCCGGACCTTGGTTCCGTGGAGTTGGTAGTTGTATCCATCTTATTGTCATCCTTTGATTCCATTTCTTGAGTTTTAGGATGTGTTGGGCTTGTTTCGAGCAGGTGGGTTGAGCCTTGGTCTAAAACCTTGTTTCTGTGTTTTGGTCGTTCCGCTCGAGCGGGTCTTGGAGCGCTTGAGCGGATATTGCCCACTCCCAGTATTTTGGTGCCCTGCAAAACTTCTGCAGGTTGGTTTTCTACGCTCGAGCGGGTTTCCTGCGCTCAAGCGGACCGTGCTTTTTGGTGTAAGTTCTAGGAGGGGGAAAATTGTGCTCGAGCGGACTGGTTTTTCATGCTCGAGCGGATGTGCTTTTCTTTTGTGTCTTGGCGCTTGAGCGGGCCTTATTGCGCTCGAGCGGGCTTAGATTTTTGTTCTTTACGCTCGAGCGTTGTGTTTTCCGCTCGAGCGGACCTGTCATATATCAGTTGGCTGTAAGGCATTTTTGAATCACTTTTGAACATCCTTTCTCTCTCTTACTTTTCTGAAAAAGCCATTTGAGAGCTTCTCTCACTAAAACACAACTTCTCTCCAAGTATTGATCTAGTTAGAGTGTTCTCCTACCCTTTGGCCTTTACAAAAAGTGTGTTAATCGTCGAGGGCTACGTTTTGATCCAAAACGTTTGGAGTTTGGAGCACGTTGGGTTTTGGTCTTCATCCCCGTTGGAGCTCTAACTTCGAGATAGGGATAACCTACTCCATCTTATGAGCTTTGTCTTTGAATTTTAGTATTTTGATATGTTGGGGGGTTGTTGGCTAATTTTGAGAAAGTTTGGGCCTTTGTGTAATTTTACAAAAGTTGGGGTTTTAATTATATAAACCTATATGCAAGTTAGGCATAGAGAAATGAGATTAATGTTGGAACATTGATGGAAATGGAACCTTAGGGTTGTTTTGTGAATTATGGCTATTTGCCCTAATTGGTTTAATTAATTAATGTGTATGATCAATTAAAGAAAATGAGGAATTGAATTGATAATGTTGAAATTGAGAATGTATGGCACTAAAGGGTGTAGTTGAATCATTTATTGCTCACCTAGTTGAAATGTTGATATATTATCCGTTTGTGCATTTATTTTCTATTTAGAAATAATTGCTTGGGCTACCGGTGGAGGGTAGTTTTGATTGTTGTAGACAATGCATGATGATTAGGCAAACTAAAACTAATCAATTGGATGTGTCATAGAGTATGAGGGTTGATAGAATACATTAACTTTATGTATTGATGGATTATGCACATAACCAATGTGTTTATATGCATTATGTGTAGACAGTTGATAGAATACATTAATTTTATGTATTGATTGATTGCGTATATGATTCTGTGTTTATATGCATTGCTTGTGTATGGGAGGCGATGGGGGATGTACTCCACGTTTTAGGGGAAGATGGGGGATGTACCTCTAAACCGGTTAATGGTTATGGGAAGATGGGGGATGGACCCAGGGATGCAGCTCATATACTCTCCCATTGTAGTAGTGATACAGCTCATATGCTTATCTGTTGAAGTGTTGATACAGCTCATATGCTTATCTGTTGAAGTGTTGATACAGCCCATATGCCTATCTGTTGAAGTGTTGATACAGCTCATATACTTATCTGTTGTAGTTGTGATATAGCTCATATGCTTATCTATTGGAATGTTTGTTTGATTTGATATAGCACTAAAATGTATATCATTATCGTTTGTGAAGTGTGAAGATGTTGTTGGATTGATATAGCATTTGAATGTATATCATTTGAGAAATATGGAAGTGGTTCATGTGTTATTGATACAGCACCAAAATGTGTATCCATCCTGAAATTTGACAGTGTTCTAGTAATGAACTATAATCTCATCAAATGTTTTGGCCAGAGTACTCAGCCTTGTTTTCAAACTCAATGTTGAATAAGAAATGGAAAGTGAATTGGAACATAGACTTGGTTGTCATGGAATTGTAATAAGATGTAAATAAATGTATAAGTGTTGACCATCTATCAACTGTTAATCTTTTAGTCTTTGTTCATAGTTGGTTTAGTGTATTTCTACTGGGCTGTTGCTCACCCTACATGGGACACCATTTTCAGGTACATGAAGCATGCCACCTCCAAAGACATCGCTTGGGAGGCTAGAGGCTGGCAGACGTTTGTGGTTTTGTTATCTTTTGTTGTGTTACATGTAATCTCAAGCCAAGGGCTTAATGTGTATTCGAGTTAGTACCCTCCTCTTTGTAACCAAGTGTTAACTTGGAAAGCCGTAAGCCCATAGGGCATTTGAATCTGTTGTTAACATGTAATGTTTCTTGTAAAGAATTACTCTGTGGAATAGAATGATGTTTGTCTCTTATATCAATGTATGTCTAAATTGATGGGTTTAACGTTATTATTTTGAGGGCGTTACAAAAATGGAAGTTGAATAAAATTAAAAATGGAAGTTCATTCAAGAAACCACGAGACCTTGACGATCTATTTGGAAATTAAATAAAAAAGGAAGTTGAATAAAAATAAAAATGGAAGTTGCATAAACTTCACAATGGAAGTTCATTCAAGAAACCACTATACCTTAACGATCTATTTAGAAATTAAATAAAAAAGGAAGTTGAATAAAAAAAGAAATTGAATGAAAACGGAAGTTGAATAAAAATAAAAATGGAAGTTGCATAAAATTAACAATGGAAATTCATTCAAGAAACCACTATACCTTAACGACCTATTTGGAAATTAAATAAAAAATGAAGTGGAATAGAAAAGGAAATTGAATAAAAATGGAAGTTCAATAAAAATAAAAATGAAAGTTGCATAAAATTAACAATAGAAGTTCATTTAAAAAACCACCATACCTTAACGATTTCTTTGGAAATTAAATAAAAAAGGAAGTTGAATAGAAAAAGAAATCGAATAAAAATGTAAGTTGAATCAAAATAAAAATGGAAGTTGCATAAAATTAACAATGGAAGTCCATTCAAGAAATCACTATACCTTAACGATCTATTTGGAAATTAAATAAAAAAGGAAGTTGAATAGAAAAGGAAATTGAATGAAAATTTAAGTTCAACAAAAATAAAAATGGAAATTGCATACAATTAAAAATGGAAGTTCTTTCAAGAAACCACTATACCTTAACGATTTATTTGGAAATTAAATAAAAAAAGAACTTGAATACAAAAGGAAATTGAATAAAAATGGAAGTTGAATAAAAATAAAAATGGAAGTTGCACAAAATTAACAATGGAAGTTCATTCAAGAAACCACTATACCTTAACGATCTATTTGGAAATTTAATAAAAATGGAAGTTAAATAGAAAAGTAATTTGAATAAAAATGGAAGTTGCATAAAATTAACAACGGCAGTTCATTCAAGAAACCACTATACTTTAACGATTTATTTGAAAATTAAATAAAAAAGGAAGTTGAATACAAAAGAAATTGAATAAAAATGGAAGTTGAATAAAAATAAAAATGGAAGTCGTATAAAATTAACAATTAGATAGAAAAACAAATTGAATGAAAATTTGAAGTTGAATAAAAATAAAAATAGAAGTTTAATAAAATTAAAAATGGAACTTCATTCAAGAAAGCACTACACCTTAACGATATATTTAGAAATTAAATAAAAAAGGAAGTTAAATAGAAAAGGAAATTAAATAAAATTGGAAGTTGAACAAAAATAAAAATGAAAGTTGCATAAAATTAACAATGGAAGTTCATTCAAAAACCTCTATACCTTAACGATCTATTTCGAAATCAAATAAAAAAGGAAGTTGAATAGAAAAAGAAATTGAATAAAAATGGAAGTTGAATAAAAATAAAAATGGAAGTTGCATAAAATTAACAATGGAAGTTCATTCAAAAACCACTATACCATAACGATCTATTTCGAAATTAAATAAAAAAGGAAGTTGAATAGAAAAAGAAATCGAATAAAAATGTAAGTTGAATCAAAATAAAAATGGAAGTTGCACAAAATTAACAATGGAAGTCCATTCAAGAAATCACTATACCTTAACGATCTATTTGGAAATTAAATAAAAAAGGAAGTTGAATAGAAAAGGAAATTGAATGAAAATTTAAGTTCAACAAAAATAAAAATGGAAATTGCATACAATTAAAAATGGAAGTTCTTTCAAGAAACCACTATACCTTAACGATTTATTTGGAAATTAAATAAAAAAAGAATTGAATAAAAAAGGAAATTGAATAAAAATGGAAGTTGAATAAAAATAAAAATGGAAGTTGCACAAAATTAACAATGGAAGTTCATTCAAGAAACCACTATACCTTAACGATCTATTTGGAAATTTAATAAAAATGGAAGTTAAATAGAAAAGGAAATTGAATAAAAATAAAAATGGAAGTTGCATAAAATTAACAACGGCAGTTCATTCAAGAAACCACTATACTTTAACGATTTATTTGAAAATTAAATAAAAAAGGAAGTTGAATACAAAAGAAATTGAATAAAAATGAAAGTTGCATAAAATTAAAAATGGAAGTTCATTCAAAAACCTCTATACCTTAACGATCTATTTGGAAATTAAATAAAAAAAGAACTTGAATACAAAAGGAAATTGAATGAAAATTTGAAGTTGAATAAAAATAAAAATAGAAGTTTAATAAAATTAAAAATGGAACTTCATTCAAGAAAGCACTACACCTTAACGATATATTTAGAAATTAAATAAAAAAGGAAGTTAAATAGAAAAGGAAATTAAATAAAATTGGAAGTTGAACAAAAATAAAAATGAAAGTTGCATAAAATTAACAATGGAAGTTCATTCAAAAACCTCTATACCTTAACGATCTATTTCGAAATCAAATAAAAAAGGAAGTTGAATAGAAAAAGAAATTGAATAAAAATGGAAGTTGAATAAAAATAAAAATGGAAGTTGCATAAAATTAACAATGGAAGTTCATTCAAGAAACCACTATACCATAACGATCTATTTCGAAATTAAATAAAAAAGGAAGTTGAATAGAAAATGAAATTAAATAAAAATGGAAATTGAATAAAAATAAAAATGGAAGTAGCGTAAACTTAACAATTGAAGTTTATTCAAGAAACCACTATACCTTAACGATCTATTTAGAAATTAAATAAAAAAGAAATTGAATAAAAAAAGAAATTGAATGAAAATAGAAGTCGAATAAAAATAAAAATGGAAGTTGCATAAAATTAACAATGGAAGTTCATTCAAGAAATCATTATACCTTAACGACCTATTTGGAAATTAAATAAAAAAGGAAGTTGAATAAAAAAGGAAATTGAATAAAAATGAAAGTTCAATAAAAATAAAAATGAAAGTTGCATAAAATTAACAATAGAAGTTCATTCAAGAAACCACTATACCTTAACGATTTATTTGGAAATTAAATAAAAAAGGAAGTTGAATAGAAAGGAAATCGAATAAAAATGGAAGTTGAATCAAAACAAAAATGGAAGTTGCATAAAATTAACAATGGAAGTCCATTCAAGAAACCACTATACCTTAACGATCTATTTGGAAATTAAATAAAAAAAGAATTGAATAAAAAAGGAAATTGAATGAAAATTTAAGTGAAATAAAAATAAAAATGGAAGTTGCATAAAATTAAAAATGGAAGTTCATTCAAGAAACCACTATACCTTAACGATCTATTTCGAAAATAAATAACAAAGGAAGTTGAATAGAAGAGGAAATTGAATAAAAATGGAAGTTGACTAAAAATAAAAATGGTAGTTGCATAAAATTAACAATGGAAGTTCATTCAAGAAACCACTATACCTTAACGATCTATTTGGAAATTAAATAAAAAATGAAGTTGAATAGAAAAGGAAATTGAATAAAAATGGTAGTTCAATAAAAATAAAAATGGAAGTTGCATAAAATTAACAACGGAAGTCTATTCAAAAACCACTATACCTTAACGATCTATTTGGAAATTTAATAAAAAAAGGAATTGAATAGAAACGGAAATTGAATGAAAATTTAAGTTGAATAAAAATAAAAATGAAAGTTGCATAAAATTAAAAATGGAAGTTCATTCAAGAAACTACTATACTTTAACGATCTATTTCGAAATTAAATAACAAAGGAAGTTGAATAGAAGAGGAAATTGAATAAAAATGGAAGTTGACAAAAAATAAAAATGGAAGTTGCATAAAATTAACAATGAAAGTTCATTCAAGAAACCACTATACCTTAACGATTTATTTCAAAATTAAATAAAAAAGGAAGTTGAATAGAAAAGGAAATTGAATAAAAATGGAAGTTCAATAAAAATAAAAATGGAAGTTGCATAAAATTAACAACGGAAGTTCATTAAAACAACCACTATACCATAACGATTTATTTGGAAATTAAATAAAAAAGGAAGTTGAATACAAAAGAAATTGAATAAAAATGAAGTTGAATAAAAATAAAAATGGAAGTCGTATAAAATTAACAATTGAATAGAAAAACAAAATGAATGAAAATTTGAAATTGAATAAAAATAAAAATAGAAGTTGAATAAAATTAAAAATGGAAGTTCATTCAAAAAAACCACTATATCTTAACGATCTATTTAGAAATTAAATAAAAAAGGAAGTTAAATAGAAAAGGAAATTAAATAACAATGGAAGTTGAATAAAAATAAAAATGGAAGTTGCATAAAATTAGCAATGGAAGTTCATTCAAGAAACCACTATACCTTAACGATCTATTTCGAAATTAAATAAAAAAGGAAGTTGAATAGAAAATGACATTAAATAAAAATGGAAGTTGAATAAAAATAAAAATGGAAGTTGCATAAAACAAACAATGGAAGTTCATTCACGAAACCACTATGCCTTAACGATCTATTTGGAAATTAAATAAAAAAGAAAGTTGAATAGAAAAAGAAATTGAATAAAAATGAAAATGGAAGTTGCATAAAATTAATAATGGAAGTTCATTCAAGAAACTACTATACTTTAACGATCTATTTCGAAATTAAATAACAAAGGAAGTTGAATAGAAGAGGAAATTGAATAAAAATGGAAGTTGACTAAAAATAAAAATGGAAGTTGCATAAAATTAAAAATGGAAGTTCATTCAAGAAACCACTATACCTTAACGATCTATTTGGAAATTAAATAAAAAAGGAAGTTGAATAGAAAAGAAAATTGAATAAAAATGGAAGTTCAATAAAATTAAAAATGGAAGTTGCATAAAATTAACAATGGAAGTTCATTCATGAAACCACTATACCTTAACGATCTATTTCGAAATTAAATAAAAAAGGAGGTTGAATAGAAAAGGAAATTGAATAAAAATAGAAGTTGAATAAAAATAAATATTAAAGTTGCATAAAATTAACAAAGGAAGTTCATTCAAGGAACCACTATACCTTAACGACCTATTTGGAAATTAAATAAAAAGGAAGACGAATAGAAAAGGAAATTGAATAAAAATGGATGTTCAATAAAAATAAAAATGGAAGTTGCATAAAATTAACAATGGATGTTCATTCAAGAAACCACTATACCAGAACGATTTATCTGGAAATTAAATAAAAAAGGATGCTGAATTGAAAAAGAAATAAAATCAAAATGGAAGTTAAATAAAAATAAAAATAAAATTTCATCAAAAATTGAAAATGGAAGTTCATTCAAGAAACCACTATACCTTAACGACCTATTTTGAAAATAAATAAAAAAATGTAGTTGAACAGAAAAGGAAATTGAATAAAAATGGAAGTTGAATCAAAATAAAAATAGAAGTTGCATAAAATTAGCAATGGAAGTCCATTCAAGAAACCACTAAACCTTAACGATCTATTTGGAGATTAAATAAAAAAGGAAGTTGAATAGAAAAGGAAATTGATTGAAAATTTAAGTTGAATAAAAATAAAAATGGATATTGCATAAAATTAAAAATGGAAGTTCATTCATGAAACCACTATGCTTTAACAATCTATTTCGGAATTAAATAAAAAAGGAAGTTGAATAGAAGAGGAAATTGAATAAAAATGAAAGTTGACTAAAAATAAAAATGGAAGTTGCATAAAATTAACAGTGGAATTTCATTTAAGAAACCACTATACCTTAACGATCTATGTGGAAATTAAATAAAAAAAGAAGTTGAATAGAAAGGAAATTTAATAAAAATGGAAGTTCAATAAAAATAAAAATGGAAGTTGCATAAAATTAACAATGGAAGTTCATTCAAGAAACCACAATACCTTAACGATCTATTTGGAAATTAAATAAAAAAGGAAGTTGAATAGAAAAGGAAATTGAATAAAAATGGAGGTTCAATAAAAATAAAAATGGAAGTTGCATTAAATAAAAATGGAAGTTCATTCAAGGGACCACTATACCTTAACGATCTATTTGGAAATTAGATAAAGAAGGAAGTTGAATAGAAAAAAAAAATTGAATAAAAATGGAAGTTCAATAAAAATAAAAATGGAAGTTGCATAAAATTAACAATGGAAGTTCATTCAAGAAACCACTATACTTTAACGATCTATTTGGAAATTAAACAAAAAAAGAAGTTGAATAGAAAAAGAAATTGAATTAAAATGGAAGTTGAATAAAAACAAAAACGGAAATTGCATAAAATTAACAATGGAAGTTTATTCAAGAAATCACTATTCCTTAACGATTTATTTGGAAATTAAATAAAAAAGGAAGTTGAATAGAAAAGGAAATTGAATAAAAATGAAAATGGAAGTTGCATAAAATTAAAAATGGAAGTTCATTCAAGAAACTACTATACCTTAACGATCTATTTGGAAATTAAATAAAAAAGGAAGTTGAATAGAAGAGGAAATTGAATAAAAATGGAAGTTGAATAAAAATAAAAATGGAAGTTGCATAAAATTAAAAATGGAAGTTCATTCAAGAAACCACTATACCTTAACGATCTATTTGGAAATTAAATAAAAAAGGAAGTTGAATAGAAAAGAAAATTGAATAAAAATGGAAGTTCAATAAAAATAAAAATGGAAGTTGCATAAAATTAACAATGGAAGTTCATTCAAGAAACCACTATACCTTAACGATCTATTTCGAAATTAAATAAAAAAGGAAGTTGAATAGAAAAGGAAATTGAATAAAAATAGAAGTTGAATAAAAATAAAAATGAAAGTTGCATAAAATTAACAAAGGAAGTTCATTCAAGAAACCACTATACCTTAACGATCTATTTGGAAATTAAATAAAAAAGGAAGACGAATAGAAAAGGAAATTGAATAAAAATGGATGTTCAATAAAAATAAAAATGGAAGTTGCATAAAATTAACAATGGATGTTCATTCAAGAAACCACTATACCAGAACGATTTATCTGGAAATTAAATAAAAAAGGATGCTGAATTGAAAAAGAAATAAAATCAAAATGGAAGTTAAATAAAAATAAAAATAAAATTTCATCAAAAATTGAAAATGGAAGTTCATTCAAGAAACCACTATACCTTAACGACCTATTTTGAAAATAAATAAAAAAATGTAGTTGAACAGAAAAGGAAATTGAATAAAAATGGAAGTTGAATCAAAATAAAAATAGAAGTTGCATAAAATTAGCAATGGAAGTCCATTCAAGAAACCACTAAACCTTAACGATCTATTTGGAGATTAAATAAAAAAGGAAGTTGAATAGAAAAGGAAATTGATTGAAAATTTAAGTTGAATAAAAATAAAAATGGATATTGCATAAAATTAAAAATGGAAGTTCATTCATGAAACCACTATGCTTTAACAATCTATTTCGGAATTAAATAAAAAAGGAAGTTGAATAGAAGAGGAAATTGAATAAAAATGAAAGTTGACTAAAAATAAAAATGGAAGTTGCATAAAATTAACAATGGAAGTTCATTCAAGAAACCACTATACCTTAACGATCTATTTGGAAATTAAATAAAAAAAGAAGTTGAATAGAAAAGGAAATTGAATAAAAATGGAAGTTGAATAAAATTAAAAATGGAAGTTGCATAAAATTAACAATGGAAGTTCATTCAAGAAACCATAATACCTTAACGATCTATTTGGAAATTAAATAAAAAAGGAAGTTGAATAGAAAAGGAAATTGAATAAAAATGGAGGTTCAATAAAAATAAAAATGGAAGTTGCATTAAATAAAAATGGAAGTTCATTCAAGGGACCACTATACCTTAACGATCTATTTGGAAATTAGATAAAGAAGGAAGTTGAATAGAAAAAAAAAATTGAATAAAAATGGAAGTTCAATAAAAATAAAAATGGAAGTTGCATAAAATTAACAATGGAAGTTCATTCAAGAAACCACTATAATTTACCGATCTATTTGGAAATTAAACAAAAAAAGAAGTTGAATAGAAAAAGAAATTGAATTAAAATGGAAGTTGAGTAAAAACAAAAATGGAAGTTGCATAAAATTAACAATGGAAGTTTATTCAAGAAACCACTATACCTTAACGATTTATTTGGAAATTAAATAAAAAAGAAAGTTGATAGAAAAGGAAATTGAATAAAAATGGAAGTTCAATCAAAATAAAAATAGGAGTTGCATAAAATTAACAATGCAAGTTCATTCAAGAAACCAGTATACCTTAACGATTTATTTGGAAATTAAATAAAAAAAGAAGTTGAATAGAAAAGGAAATAGAATAAAAATAACAATGGAAGTTGCATAAAATTAACAATGCAAGTCCATTCAAAAACCACTATACTTTAACGATCTATTTGGAGATTAAATAAAAAAGGAAGTTGAATAGAAAAGGAAATTGAATGAAAATTTAAGTTGAATAAAAATAAAAATGGAAGTTGCATAAAATTAAAAATGGAAGTTCATTCATGAAACCACAATACCTTAACGATCTATTTCGAAATTAAATAAAAAAGGAAGTTTAATAGAAGAGGAAATTGAATAAAAATGGAAGTTGACTAAAAATAAAAATGGAAGTTGCATAAAATTAACAATGGAAGTTTATTCAAGAAACCACTATACCTTAACGATCTATTTGGAAATTAAATAAAAAAGGAAGTTGAATAGAAAAAGAAATTGAATAAAAATGGAAGTTCAATAAAAATACAAATGGAAGTTGCATAAAATTAAGAATGGAAGTTCATTTACGAAACCACTATACCTTAACGATTTATCTGGAAATTAAAAAGAAAAGGAAGTTAAATAGAAAAAGAAATTGAATCAAAATGGAAGTTAAATAAAAATAAAAATGAAATTTCGTCAAAAATTGAAAATGGTAGTTAATTAAAGAAACCACTATACCTTCACGACCCATTTGGAAATTAAATAAAAAAGGAAGTTTAATAGAGAAGGAAATTGATTAAAAATGGAAGTTGAATAAAAATAAAAATGGAAGTTGCATAAAATTAACGATGGAAGTTCATTCAAAAACCACTATAGCGATCCCGGTTGTCCCTTTACTGTTCAGTTGTATTCCGGACTCGGTTCCGTGAAGTTGATAGTAGTAATTATCTTGTTTACGCCCTTTAGTCTTTGTGTTTGGGTTTTGGGAATGTTTTGGGCAGGTGTGTTACAAGTTGAGTGAGCCTAAGTCTCAATCCTAGTCGCCCAGGTTTTCGGTGTTGCGCTCGAGCGGGTTATTCTACGCTCGAGCGGAGTTTGGTTTTTGGTTGTCCGCTCGAGCGGGCCTTCTTGCGCTCGAGCGGGGTTTACACTCTTCCAGTATTTTGTGTCCCTGCAAAACTTCTGCAGGTGTGTTTTCTACGCTCGAGCGGATTTCCTGCGCTCGAGCGGGTTGTGCTCGAGCGGTCTTGTTGGCGCTCGAGCGGGTAGTACTTTTAGGGTGTAAGTTCTGGGAGGGGGAAATCCACACTCGAGCGGACTGGTTTTCGCACTCGAGCGGATGTACTTTATTATTGTGTCTTGGCGCTCGAGCGGAACTTCTTGCGCTCGAGCGGACCTAGTTATTTGTTCTTTACGCTCGAGCGTTGTGTTCTCCGCTCGAGCGGGAATGTTGTATAACAGAAGGCAGTTGGGCATTTCTAAGTCACTTTTTCATCCTCACTCTCTCTCTTACTTTTCAAAAACTCCATTTGAGAGCTTCTCTCTCTAAAGTTCTCACTTCTCTCTAAGTGTTGATCTAGCTAGAGTGTTTTCCAAACCTTTGACCTTTACAAAAAGATTGTTGATCGTCGTGGGCTACCTTTTGATCCAAGAATCTCGGGATTTGGTGCATCTTCATTTTCGTCGTCTTCTTCGTTGGGTTTTATCTTTTGAGGTAGGGATTCCTACTCACTACTATGGGTTTTGACATAGATTTTTGGGCATTTTGTTAAATGGTTTAGTTTGGGAGTTAGGGTTTGAAAATGATGAAAAGGGGTTTGTTATTTTGATTCTAAAAATGTGTATTTTGGATTTCAAGATAATAATATTATTGTTGGTTGTTGATATATAGACCATTGGGTCAATATTTGGAAATGGGGTAGAAAACCCTAATTTGTTGTATAAATTAATTGGTATAATTAATTTGGGATAATTGTGGTTATATGGAATTGAGCTAGAAATAATGAAATTGACTCATTTTAATGTAAAATGGTGGAGTTGGATTTATTAATCGCTCACTTTTGAAAACATAGATATTTTATCTGTTGTTTTATTATCTGTTTAGAAATAATTGCTTGGGCTACCGGTGGATGGTAGTTTTGATTGTTGTAGACAATGCATGATGATTAGGCAAACTAAAACTAATCAATTGGTTATGTCATAGAGTATGACGGTTGATAGAATACATTAACGTTATGTATTGATTGATTGTGTATATAACCCATGTGTATATACGTTGTGTGTGTGGGAGAAGATAGGGGATGTACTCCACGGTTTAGGGGAAGATAGGGGATGGACCTCTAAACCGGATGTTGTTTGGGAGGAGATAGGGGATGGACTCCACTGATACAGCTAGTATGCTTGTCAGTTAAAATATTGATACAGCTCATATGCTTATCTTTGGAAGTGTTGATATAGCTAATATGCTTATCTGTTGAAATGTGGATACAGCTTATATGCTTATCTGTTGAGAGGTTGATACAACTAGTATGTTTATCTATTATAAAATGGGAAGCGTTTAATATGGGTCATTGCCTCATATAAGTGGTTGGCCAGGTTCTGAGCCGTTGATGTAAATTGGGAAAAATGATGGGAAATGGAAAATGAAATGAAAGATGAACATAGTGGTCATGAAATGGAAATGGGTTATGAATTGATTTATGGAAATTAAACATTTATCAATTGCTAATGTCTTAGTTACTGCTCATACTGTGTTTAGCATATCTTTACTAGGCGTTGGCTCACCCTATATGGGACATTATTTTCAGGTACATGTAGCATGCCACCTCCAAGGACTTAGCTTGGATGGATATGAGAGTTGAAGACTCTTTTTGATTATTTTGTTGTACTACATGTACATCAAGCCACGGGCTTGTTTTGTATAGAGTTAGTACTCTTCTTTTGTGTAACCAAGTGTTAAGTTGGAAAGCTGTAAGCCTAAAGGGCACTTGCTTTTGTTGTTAATATGTAATACTGTTGTAAGAATTACTCTGATGAATGAAAATGTGCTGATTTCTTTATACCATTGCATGTCTGAAATGATGGGATTTATGTATTATTTTGAGGGCGTTACAACTTGGTATCAGAGCGTACCGGGTTCGAATACTTTGGGTATGTGGGAAGTGATTAGTATCACAATGGGTTTGTCTCGCTTGGTTAGAGACTTCGATGTAGTGTTATGTGTTTAATTGATAACATGCTTATGTGACTATTTGGGTATGGGATTTGATTTCTAGGATATTGATTAGATCATTGGGTTTCTGTGAGTCTTGTTGGAAAAGCACTTGATCAATGCTGTTTCTAACCGGAACTCTAGTAACGCCTTCGGACTGTCATTATCCGGGAATGAAATTCGTAAGTGCTTATGTGTTTATGTGCTTACGTGGAGTGAATTACAGTTGTCCATGCATTAGGACGCGGGTGTTTAGTTTCAGTACATTTATGAATGTGCTAACGTCTTTGTTACCTTTAATAGGATGTCTGGATGAGGTGGTAGGCGTGGTAGGCCTAGGAGGCAGGAGGTGCCTTTACCGGATGACATTCCGGCAATGCAGGAGGGAGTTGGTCAGGCCAATGTGGCCGAGCCAGTGGGTCAGCAGGCTATGGGTGCCTTGGCCCGAGAGATAGCGGGAGCTTTGGGTATTCTCAGAGCTGAGCATCAGGTTGCAGAGGCAGGGCCTTCTTTCTTGAAGAGGGAATTTTTCCGATCTAACCCGGACGAATTTGTTGGAGATCCAAAGGAGCCACTTAAGGCTGACGAGTGGTTGGAACAGATGGAGAAGACATTCGAGATGCTTGGCATCGAGGATGGGGCTCTAAAGGTGACCTTGGCATCCTTCCAATTGAAGGGAGATGCGGGTCAATGGTGGAAGTACGAGAAGGGTCGTGTTGGTGGTGCGTGGGAGGCTTTTGTGAATGCCTTCCAAGAGAAATTCTTGTCTTCAGCTGCTAGGGAGAAGCTGAGGGAACAGTTTTGCCAGCTTAAACAGCAGGGTTTGTTAGTGGCCGAGTTTGAGGCTACTTTTACCAGTTTGTCCAGGTTTGCACCTGAACTGGTGGCGTCCGAGGAACGCCGTTGCTTTGAGTTTGAGCGGAAGTTGAGGCGTGGACTCAAGCTGAGGGTTGGAGGATCTTTTATTCGAGAGTATAGACGTTTGGTGGATGCTACAGCTCATATGGAGCTTATGATGCAGGAGGAGGATGATGAGAAACATAGAGGCTCCAAGAGGAGCCAAGATGGCCAGAGTGATGGCAGGAGACAGAGGGGTTTTAACCCTCAGCAGTCTCTGGGCGGTTTGGCTAGATCGACCTTTCCAGTGCCGAGTGCAGGCTCAGGGAGAGGTAGTCAGGGAGGCTTGACTTGTTATACATGTGGCCAGCTGGGTCACAAGTCTTCGGTTTGCCCGCAGAAGGGAGGGGATCAGCGAGCTGCTTCTTTTTCAGCTAGACCTCAGGGCCAGAGTCAGGGCAGGGGCCAGCCCTTGTCATGCTATCAGTGTGGGCAGCCTGGGCATCTGAAGAGGTTCTGCCCGCAGTTGAGTGCCACTTCGGGGGCGACTGGTTCTAGGCAGACGCAGAGTTATCAGCCAGCTCAGTCTGTGCAGGCCTCAAGGGCCAACCCGGGAGCTTCGTCATCCCAGTCAGTGCAACAATCTTTTGCTCCTAGAGGTGAGCAGGTGGATCAGGGGCCTACAGGGTGCGTGTATGCTGTTACCGCGCAGGACCTGGTACCGGTTCCGTCTGTTGTGAGAGGTACCTTTCTGTTTTGCAACTCGGTTGCTAGTGTTTTGATTGATACGGGTGCATCTCATTCTTTTGTGTCTGCTGCATTTGCATCTGTATTGGAGTTGGAGTTGGCACTATTAGCATCTCCTATATGTGTTGTGTCGCCTATCGGGGGTGAATTGATTTTGAAACACGGATGTAGAGGTTGTGATATAGAGGTCGCCGACCATAGGCTTCCTTTTCCCCTTGTTGTTATGCCCATGAAGGGTTTTGATGTTATTTTGGGTATGGACTGGCTATCGTCATACCGAGTAGTTATTGATTGCTACCGCCAGAGGGTCACTTGTTGTACTGTGAGCGGGGAGTGTTTCCATTTCTTGGGGGACCGGGTTGGTAGTGTTTTGCCACCGGGGTATGAGCCGCGAGGGCAGAGTGAGCTTAGTGGTCTACTTGCTAGCTTTATGAGTGGTGAGTGTGATGAGACTCAAATTGTGTTGCCGAGGGTGGTCTGTGAATATTCTGATGTTTTTCCCGAGGATCTCGTTGGTTTGCCACCTCACCGCGAGATAGAGTTCTCCATTGATTTAGTGCCCGGCACGGTGCCGATTTCTATGGCACCTTATCGTTTTGCCCCAGCCGAGTTGAGTGAGTTGAAGATTCAGCTCCAGGAGTTGCTGGATAAGGGCTTTGTTCGCCCTAGTGTTTCGCCGTGGGGAGCATCGGCCCTCTTTGCTAAAAAGAAAGATGGTGCCTTGAGACTGTGTATCGACTATCGGAAATTGAATCGGGCTACGGTCAAGAATAAGTACCCTATGCCCCGTATAGATGATCTGTTCGACCAGTTGAAGGGTTCCCGTTGTTTCTCTAAAATAGACTTGAGATCGGGTTACCACCAGTTGAGGGTTAGGGAGGAGGATATTCCGAAGACGGCATTCCGTACGCGGTATGGCCATTATGAGTTTCTGGTGATGCCGTTTGGGCTCACTAATGCATCGGCAGTCTTTATGGACTTGATGAACCGAATCTTCCGGGAATTTTTAGATTGTTTTGTAGTCGTTTTCGTGGACGACATTCTTATCTATTCGCCTTCTGAGGAGGAGCACAAGGAACACTTGAGAGTGGTGCTTGAGTTGCTTAGAGCCCATAGGCTGTATGCCAAGTTTGGGAAGTGTGAGTTCTGGCTAAGGGAAGTCAAATTCTTAGGCCATGTAGTATCCGGGGAAGGGGTGTCTGTTGATACATCCAAGGTTGAGGCAGTGCAAGATTGGGCACAGCCTAAGAGTGTGTTTGAGATCTGCAGTTTTCTGGGATTAGCTGGGTATTACCGCCGGTTTGTGAAGGATTTCTCTAGGCTAGCTTCGCCGTTGACTAGGTTGACTCGGAAGGGAGTCAAATTCGTGTGGAGTGAGACTTGCGAAAAGTCGTTCCAAGAGCTGAAAGTTAGATTGACCACCACTCCGGTTTTGATTATTCCGGAGAGAGGGTTGGGTTATGCGGTATATTGTGATGCCTCACGAGAGGGTTTGGGTTGTGTGTTAATGCAAGAGGGGAAAGTGGTAGCATATGGCTCACGTCAGTTGAAAATACACGAGAAGAACTACCCTACACATGACCTAGAGCTAGCAGCGGTAATCTTTGCCTTGAAAATCTGGAGGCACTACCTATATGGTGAGAAGTTCGAGGTGTTCTCGGACCACAAGAGTTTGAAGTATCTGTTTACACAGAAAGACTTGAACTTGAGGCAGAGGAGGTGGATGGAATTTATTGAGGATTACGACTTCGAGTTGCACTATCATCCGGGGAAGGCCAATGTTGTGGCTGATGCCCTTAGCAGGAAATCCATAGGTGATGTAGCTTGTATAGCCATCCGGGAATGGGAGATGTTGGGGGCACTTGGCGAGTTTGATTTGCTTCTAGGCGAGTCTGTTGAGGTTGCGGCCTTGTTTTCAGTTGTTGCGCAGCCTACCCTTGTGACTAGAGTGTTAGAGGCATAGAGAGGTGACCTTGAAGTAGATTCCCTCCGAGAGAAGATCTCCAGTGGGAAGGTTGAGAAGGGTTTGACGGTGTATCCCGACCTGAGTGTGAGATACCGAGACCGTTTGTTTGTGCCGGAGTCTTGCCGAGAGGAGGTACTCCGAGAGTTTCACCATTCACGCCTTGCGATGCATCCGGGAGGCACTAAGATGTATCGGGATTTGGGTCGCCAATTTTGGTGGCGGGGTATGAAGAGATATGTGGCTGTTTTCGTATCGATGTGCCTTACTTGTCAGCAAGTGTAGGCCGAGCATCAGAGGCCAGTGGGTTTGTTGCAACCCTTGCCTATTGCCGAGTGGAAGTGGGAGCATGTCACTATGGACTTTGTTGTAGGTCTTCCGAGGACTCAGCGGGGTAGTGATGCCATTTGGGTGGTTGTAGACCGGTTGAATAAGTTGGCGCACTTTATCCCCATGCGCGTGAGAGATTTGGTAGATCACCTTGCCGATTTGTATATTCGGGACATAGTGAGGTTGCACGGGGTCCCAGTGACGATCGTCTCAGATAGAGACCCTCGTTTTACTGCTAGGTTGTGGCAGAGTTTGCAGGGTGCCTTCGGCACTAAGTTGACCTTTAGTACGGCTTATCATCCTCAGACTGACGGACAGTCCGAGCGTACTATTCAGATCCTTGAGGATATGCTTCGGGGTTGTGTTCTTGATTTCAGTGGGTCGTGGGAGAGGCACTTGCCTTTGGTGGAGTTTGCCTACAACAATAGTTTCCAGTCTAGTATCGGTATGGCACCGTTTGAGGCCTTGTATGGCCGACCGTGTAGGTCTCCAGTTTGTTGGGCCGAGGTGGGTGATGCGCCTTTGTTGGGCCCGGAGTTGGTTAGAGAGACGACGGAGAAGATTGAGCTTATCCGTAGGAGACTTGTTACAGCCCAGAGTCGCCAAAAGAGTTATGCCGATCGTAGGAGGAGGCCTTTGGTGTTTGAGGTAGGTGATCATGTTTTCTTGAAAATATCACCTAGGCGAGGTTTGATGAGGTTCGGGAAGAGTGGGAAGTTATCCCCTCGGTTTATTGGCCCCTTTGAGATCCTTGAGAGGGTTGGGGAAGTTGCTTACCGTTTGGCTTTGCCACCACAGTTGTCCGGGGTGCATAACGTGTTTCATGTTAGTATGCTTCGGAAGTATGAGCCCGATCCGTCCCATGTGTTGGATTGGACCAATTTGGAGGTAGATGAGGATGCCTCATATGAGGAGAGACCGGTTCGGGTCTTGGATAGACGGGATCAAGTCTTGTGAGGCAAGACCATTCCCTTGGTAAAGGTTTTGTGGAAACATCACGGAGTGGAGGAAGCCACTTGGGAACGTGAGTTAGAGGTCCATGAGAAATATCCAGACTTGTTTGTTGATGTGTAATCATGTATAGAAATTTTGTAACGTTATTGAACTTTGAGAGCATTATGTATGTCTTAAGTTGTAAAACATTGTGAATGTTTTGGTAAATGGCAGTTATGTTAACATTATATATGTTAAGTATTGTGGAAATGCAAGTATGATATTAATGTTGCATGTGTTATGAAATTGTGGAAAATGAGTTGAAATTGGTAAATTTCAAAGGGATGAATGTTGTTATGTGTAATGTGAAATGCCTCTTGAGAAGAGATGAGATTGACCGGTAATGGGTCGGAATGCTTAATATAATGTTGTAATATTATTGAGGATCGAGAAAACCTGTTTTTGACAAACTTGTGCTTAATTTCGGGGACGAAATTCTTTAAGGGAGGGAGGTTATAGCGATCCCGGTTGTCCCTTTACTGTTCAGTTGTATTCCGGACTCGGTTCCGTGAAGTTGATAGTAGTAATTATCTTGTTTACGCCCTTTACTCTTTGTGTTTGGGTTTTGGGAATGTTTTGGGCAGGTGTGTTACAGGGTGAGTGAGCCTAAGTCTCAATCTTAGTCGCCCAGGTTTTCGGTGTTGCGCTCGAGTGGGTTATTTTACGCTTGAGCGGAGTTTGGTTTTTGGTTGTCCGCTCGAGCGGGCCTTCTTGCGCTCGAGCGGGGTTTACACTCTTCCAGTATTTTGTGTCCCTGCAAAACTTCTGCAGGTGTGTTTTCTACGCTCGAGCGGATTTCCTGCGCTCGAGCGGGTTGTGCTCGAGCGGTCTTGTTGGCGCTCGAGCGGGTAGTACTTTTAGGGTGTAAGTTCTGGGAGGGGGAAATCCACGCTCGAGCGGACTGGTTTTCGCGCTCGAGCGGATGTACTTTATTATTGTGTCTTGGCGCTCGAGCGGAACTTCTTGCACTCGAGCGGACCTAGTTATTTGTTCTTTACGCTCGAGCGTTGTGTTCTCCGTTCGAGCGGGAATGTCGTATAACAGAAGGCAGTTGGGCATTTCTAAGTCACTTTTTCATCCTCACTCTCTCTCTTACTTTTCAAAAACTCCATTTGAGAGCTTCTCTCTCTAAAGTTCTCACTTCTCTCTAAGTGTTGATCTAGCTAGAGTGTTTTCCAAACCTTTGACCTTTACAAAAAGGTTGTTGATCGTCGTAGGCTACCTTTTGATCCAAGAATCTCGAGATTTGGTGCATCTTCATTTTCGTCATCTTCTTCGTTGGGTTTCATCTTTTGAGGTAGGGATTCCTACTCACTACTATGGGTTTTGACATAGATTTTTGGGCATTTTGTTAAATGGTTGAGTTTGGGAGTTAGGATTTGAAAATGATGAAAAGGGGTTTGTTATTTTGATTCTAAAAATGTGTATTTTGGATTTCAAGATAATAATATTGTTGTTGGTTGTTGATATATAGACCATTGGGTCAATATTTGAAAATGGGGTAGAAAACCCTAATTTGTTGTATAAATTAATTGGTATAATTAATTTGGGATAATTGTGGTTATATGGAATTGAGCTAGAAATAATGAAATTGACTCATTTTAATGTAAAATGGTGGAGTTGGATTTATTAATCGCTCACTTTTGAAAACATAGATATTTTATCTGTTGGAACTTTTATTATCTATTTAGAAATAATTGCTTGGGCTACCGGTGGAGGGTATTTTTGATTGTTGTAGACAATGCATGATGATTAGGCAAACTAAAACTAATCAATTGGTTATGTCATAGAGTATGACGGTTGATAGAATACATTAACGTTATGTATTGATTGATTGTGTATATAACCCATGTGTATATACGTTGTGTGTGTGGGAGAAGATAGGGGATGTACTCCACGGTTTAGGGGAAGATAGGGGATGGACCTCTAAACCGGATGTTGTTTGGGAGGAGATAGGGGATGGACTCCACTGATACAGCTAATATGCTTGTCAGTTAAAGTATTGATATAGCTCATATGCTTATCTTTGGAAGTGTTGATATAGCTAATATGCTTATCTGTTGAAATGTGGATACAGCTTGTATGCTTATCTGTTGAGAGGTTGATATAACTAGTATGTTTATCTATTGTAAAACGGGAAGCGTTTAATATGGGTCATTATAGCGACCCCGGTCTTGTCCCATTTGGTTGTTGTATCCGGACTTAGGTTCCGTGGATCCTATCATTGTATAATTGTTGTTGTCGTCCTTTATCTTCTCTTTTTGAGTTATAGGATGTGTTGGGCAGGTTTGTTACAGGTTGGTTGGGTTTGGAAACAAAGTGTTGCTGTCGAGAATTTTGGATCTTCGTTGGAGCGAGTAGTTGGTCGCTCGAGCGAGCTTTTGTTTTTGGTCCTTCGCTCGAGCGAGCGATTGCGTCTAGTATAGACCTGAGAGCTATGTTTCTTCGCTCGAGCGAGCGAGTTGTATGTTTTTTAGTTCTTCGCTTGAGCGAGCATTTTGTCGCTCGAGCGTGCTTCTGGGTTGCAGACCTGAAGCATTGCATTCTTGGCTCGAGCGAGACTTTCTTTGCTCAAGCGAGTCTTTCTTGTGTCTGGTCGCTTGAGCTACCAATCCTTCGCTCGAGCGAGCCGGTCAGGTTTAAATAGGCAGCAGCGGGTTTTAAAACACTTTTTCATCCTCTTTTTGATTCCAAAACCCTAGGTCCGACTTCTCTCTCCCTCCACTCACTTTTTCTCCTAGGTTTCATCTACTTTTAGGGTGTTTCTACCCTAGGCTCTTTATTAAAAAGATAAAGGGGGTTGAGGGCTTTGTTTTAATCTGAACGTTGACGGTTTGGAGCACTTTGCATTTTGATCATCTTCTCTATTCGTGTTCTTCACTTCGAGGTAGGGATACCCTACTCTATCCTATAGGCTTTGTCCTAAGTTTTAGTTATTTTGATATGTTGGTGTTGTTTGGAAATTTTGGGAAAAGCTAGGGTTTGATTTATAACTTAAAAAAGGGGTTTTTCATCTATTAAACATCGTATGATTGAAGGTCATGAAAAATGACATTGATAGTATTAAATTGATAAAATTGAACCTTAGGGTTAATTTTGAGGGAAAAGAGAAAAGCCCTAACTGTTGTAATAAATTAATTTGCATAATTAATTTAGAGAAAAATGTGGAATTAAGTTTAATTCTTGAAATTTGTGAACTATGAGATCAAAAGGTGTAGTTGAATAGTTTAATCACTCACCTATGAAAATGTTGAGTTTACATTCGTAGATACATTTATTTCCTGTTTAGAAATAACTGTTTTGGGCTATCGGTGGAGGATAGTCGTGATTGTTGTAGACATTGCATGTTGATTAGGGAAAACTGAAACTAATCACTTTGAATGAGTCATTAAATATGACAGTTGAATTAATACAGCGAATCTGTGTATTGATTGAATATTGTGTATGACATGTGTTTAATACATTGTATATGCATATTGTTTGGGAGGAGATAAGGGATGTACTCCATGGTTTGAGGGAAGATAGGGGATGGACTCTCAAACCTGTTTAGGAGGAGAAAGGGGATGGACTCCATTAGTACAACAAATCTGTGTACTTATTGATGTATGGAAGTGTATTAGTACAGCATATATGTGTACTTATTGAATTATGGAAGTGTTTTAGTGAGCCTTAGTCTCATTTTATAATGTGGCCAAGTTCTGAGCCATGTATGTATAAATGGAAAGTTGAATAAATAATGGGAAGTGAAACGTATCATGGACATAGTGGTCATGAAACTGTGTTATGATAAAAGTGATTTATAAGTGTAACCATCTATTGAATGCTATTGCTTTAGTCAATTTCTATATTTGGTTTAGTATATTTCTACTGGGCTGTGGCTCACCCTATACGGGAACATCATTTTCAGGTCCAGGTGATATGCTACCTCCAAGGACTTAGCTTGGGAGGATTTGGAGTTGAAGGCTCTTTCTTTTTAGTTAGCTAGTTTGTTATTTTGATGTTACATGTAATTACAAGCCAAGGGCTTAACCTGTAGTTGAGTTAGTACTCATTTCTTTTATGTCCAAGTATTGGCTTGGAAAGATGTAAGCCCGTAGGGCATTTACTTTCGTTATTACATGTAATGTTTTCTTTTAAGAATACTCTGATGAATGGAATAATATTTTATTTTCTTAAGTCAATGCATGTCAATATTGTATGTATTTTGGGTTAAATTTTGAGGGCGTTACAACTTGGTATCAGAGCGTACCGAGTTCGAATACTTTGGGTACGTGGGAATTGATTAGTATCACAATGGGTTCGTCTCGCTTGATAGAGACTTAGATGTACTGTTATATGCTTATATGATAACATGTTTATGTGACTATGTGGGTATGGAATGTAGTTTCTAGGATGTTGATTGGACCCTCGTGTTTCTGAAAGTCTTGTTGGAAAGGCACTTGATCAATGTTGTTTCCAACCGGAACTTTAGCAACGCCTCGGGACTGTCATTATCCAGGAATGAAATTCGTAGGTACTTATGTGATTATGTTCTTACGTGGAGTGAATTATTGTTGTCCAATGCATTAGGACGCGAGTGTTATAGCTTTGGCACATTTGTTAATGTGCAAACGTATTAATTGTCTTTGTTACCTTCGTTAGGATGTCAGGACGAGGACGAGGACGTGGTAGGCGTGGTAGGCAGGAGATGCCTATACCGGATGAGATTCTGGAGCAGCAGGAGGGAGTTGGCCAGGCCAATGTGGCCAAGCCGGTAGGTCAGCAGGCTATGGGCGCTTTGGCCCGAGAGATAGCAGGGCCATTCAGGGAGTCAGTAGGCATTCTCAGGGCTGAGAATCAAGCCCAGGTTCATGTTGCAGATGCAGGGCCTTCTTTTCTGAAGAGGGAGTTCTTCCGGTCTAACCCGGACGAATTTTTAGGTGATCCAAAAGAGCCGCTTAAGGCAGATGAATGGCTCGAACAGACAACAAAGACGTTTGAGATGCTTGGCATCGAGGACGGGGTTCTGAAGGTGACCTTGGCATCTTTCCAGCTTAAGGGGGATGCGGGTCAGTGGTGGAAATTCACCAGAGGTCGTATAGGAGGGACTTGGGAGGCCTTTGTAGCTGCTTTCCAGGAGAAGTTCCTGTCTCCAACTGTCAAGGAGAGGTTGAGGGAGCAGTTTTGCCAGCTTAAGCAGCTGAGCTCTTCAGTGGCCGAGTTTGAGGCCGTATTTACTAGTTTGTCCAGGTTTGCACCTGAGTTGGTGGCGTCTGAGGAACGCCGTTGTTTAGAGTTCGAGAAGAAGTTGAGGCATGGCCTCAAGATGAGAGTTGGGGGTTCTATGACCCGAGAGTATGGGCGTCTGGTGGATGCTGCAGCCCATATGGAGATTATGATGCAGGAGGAGGAGGAGAGGCAGAGGGGCTCCAAGAGGAGTCAGGATGGCCAGAGTGATGGCAGGAGACAGAGGGGTTTTAACCCTCAGCAGTCTCAGAGTAGCTTTACTAGATCGACTTTTCCTGTGCCGAGTGCTAGTTCTGGGAAAGGCAGCCAGGGAGACATTACCTGTTTCAAGTGTGGTCAGCTGGGCCACAAGTCTCCAGCTTGCTCACAGAAGGGAGGAGGACAGAGAGCAGCGTCATCTTCGGCTCGATCTCAGAGCCAGAGTCAGGGTAGAGGCCAGCCGCTCTCTTGTTTTCAGTGTGGTCAGGCAGGGCACATGAAGAGGTTTTGCCCGCAGTTGAGTGGCACATCTGGTGAATCTGGTTTGAGGCAGACTCAGAGTCATCAGCCAGCTCAGTCAGTTCAGGCCCCGAGGGCCAATCAGGGGGCTTCATCGTCCCAGTCTGTGCAGCAGTCTTATGCTCCTAGAGGTGAGCGGGTTGATCAGAGATCGTCTGGGCGCGTGTATGTTGTTACCGCGCAAGATCTTGTACCGGCTCCATCGGTTGTGAGAGGTACCTTCTTGTTTTGCAACTCGGTTGCTAGTGTATTGATAGATACGGGAGCATCACATTCATTTATATCTGCTGCATTTGCATCTGTTTTGGGATTGGAGTTGGCACAGTTAGCATCTTCTATATGTGTAGTATCGCCTGTTGGGGGCGAGTTGATTTTGAAACAAGGATGTCGGGGCTGTGATATAGAGGTCACTAATCGTCGGCTTCCTTTTCCTTTTGTAGTTATGCCCATGTCGGGATCTGATGTTATTTTGGGTATGGACTGGTTATCGTCATACCGAGCTGTTATTGACTGCTACCGCCAGAGGGTCACAGTTTGTACCTTGAGCGGGGAGTGTTTTTATTTTCTGGGGGATCGGGTTGGTAGTGTTTTGCCACCGGTGTATGATCCGCGAGGGCGGAGTGAGTTGAGTGGTCTTCTTGCTAGCCTTTTGAGTAGTGAGTGTGATGAGACCCAGACTGTGTTGCCAAGAGTGGTTTGTGAGTACTCGGACGTCTTTCCCGAGGATCTTGTTAGTTTGCCACCTTACAGAGAAATTGAGTTCTCTATTGACTTAGTGCCTGGCACGGCACCGATTTCTATGGCACCATATCATTTTGCCCCAGCCGAGTTAGTTGAGTTGAAGATTCAGCTCCAGGAGTTGCTAGATAAGGGCTATATTCGCCCAAGTATTTCGCCGTGGGGAGCACCGGCCCTCTTTGCTAAAAAGAAAGGAGGTGCTTTGAGACTGTGTATCGACTACCGGAAGTTGAATCGGGCTACGGTCAAGAATAAGTACCCTATGCCTCGTATAGATGATCTGTTCGATCAGTTGATGGGTTCCCGTTGTTTCTCTAAGATAGATTTGAGATCGGGTTACCACCAGTTGAGAGTCAGGGAGGAGGATATTCCGAAGACGGCATTCCGTACGCGGTATGGCCATTACGAGTTTCTGGTGATGCCGTTTGGGCTCACCAATGCACCGGCAGTCTTTATGGACTTGATGAACCGGATCTTCCGGGAATTCTTGGATCATTTTGTGGTTGTTTTCGTGGACGACATCCTTATTTATTCACCTTCTGAGGAGGAGCACGAGGAACACTTGAGAGTGGTGCTCGAGTTGCTTAGAGTCCATAAGCTTTATGCTAAGTTTGGGAAGTGTGAGTTCTAGTTAGGGGAAGTCAAGTTCTTAGGCCATGTGGTTTCGGGGAAAGGAGTGTCTGTGGATACGTCCAAGACGGAAGCAGTGCAAGATTGGGCACAGCCTAAGAGTGTGTTTGAGATCTGCAATTTTTTGGGATTAGCTGGGTACTACCGACGGTTTGTGAAGGATTTCTCCAGGTTAGCTTCGCCGTTGACTAGACTGACTCGGAAGGGAGTCAAATTTGTATGGAGTGAGACTTGTGAAAAGTCGTTCCAAGAGCTGAAAGTTAGATTGACCACCGCTCTGGTCTTGATTATTCCGGAGAGAGGGTTGGGTTATGCAGTCTATTGTGATGCCTCACGAGAGGGTTTGGGTTGTGTGTTGATGCAAGAGGGGAAAGTGGTTGCCTATGGCTCACGTCAGTTGAAAATACACGAGAAGAATTACCCTACGCATGACCTAGAGTTAGCAACTGTAATCTTTGCCTTGAAAATCTGGAGGCACTACCTGTATGGTGAGAAATTCGAGGTGTTCTCGGATCATAAGAGTCTGAAATATCTGTTTACACAGAAAGACTTGAACTTGAGGCAGAGGAGGTGGATGGAGTTCATAGAGGATTACGACTTCGAGTTGCATTATCATCTGGGGAAGGCCAGTGTGGTGGCCGATGCCCTCAACAGGAAATCTGTTGGTGACGTAGCTAGTATAGCCATCCGGGAATGGGAGATGTTGGGTGCACTTGGGGAGTTTGATTTGCTTCTGGGCGAATCCGTTGAGGCTGCAGCCTTGTTTTCTGTTGTTGCGCAGCCTACACTTGTGACTCGAGTGTTAGAGGCACAGAGAGGTGACCTTGAGGTAGAATGCCTCCGAGAGAAGATCTCCAGTGGGAAGGTTGAGAAGGGTTTGACGGTGTATCTCGACTTGAGTGTGAGATACCGAGACCGTTTGTTTGTGTCGGAGTCTTGCCGAGAGGATGTACTCCGAGAGTTTCATCATTCACACCTTGCGGTGCATCCGGGAGGCACTAAGATGTATCGGGATTTGGGTCGCCAGTTTTGGTGGCGGGGTATGAAGAGAGATGTGGCAGCTTTGGTATCTAAGTGCCTTACTTGTCAGCAAGTGAAGGCCGAGCATCAAAGGCCAGCAGGTTTGTTACAACGCTTGCCTATTGCTGAGTGGAAGTGGGAGCATGTCACTATGGACTTCGTTGTAGGTCTTTCGAGGACTCAGCGGAGTAGTGATGCCATTTGGGTGGTTGTAGACCGGTTGACTAAGTCGGCGCACTTCATTCCTATGCACATAAGAGATTCTGTAGATCATCTTGCCGACTTGTATATTCGGGACATAGTGAGGTTGCACGGGGTCTCAGTGACGATCGTCTCAGATAGAGATCCTCGTTTTACTGCCAGGTTGTGGCAGAGTTTGTAGAGTGCCTTGGGCACTAAGTTGACCTTTAGCACGGCTTATCATCCTCAGACTGACGGGCAGTCCGAGCGTACTATTCAGATCCTTGAGGAAATGCTTCGGGGTTGTGTTCTTGATTTCAGTGGGTCGTGGGAGAGGCACTTGCCTTTGGTAGAGTTTGCCTACAACAACAGTTTCCAGTCTAGTATCGGTATGGCACCGTTTGAGGCCTTGTATGGCCGACCGTGTAGGTCTCCAGTTTGTTGGGCCGAGGTGGGTGATGCACCTTTGTTGGGTCCGGAGTTGGTGAGGGAAACGACGGAGAAAGTTGAGCTTATCCGTAGGAGGCTTGTTACAGCCCAGAGTCGTCAGAAATCTTATGCCGACTGTAGGAGGAGACCTTTGATATTTGAGGTGGGGTGATCATGTCTTTATGAAGATATCACCTAGGCGGGGATTGATGAGATTTGGGAAGAGTGGGAAGTTGTCCCCTCGGTTTATTGGCCCTTTTGAGATCCTTGAGAGGATTGGCGAGGCTACCTATCGTTTAGCTTTGTCACTGCAGTTATCCGGAGTACATGACGTGTTTCATGTGAGTATGGTTCGGAAGTATGAGCCGGATCCATCGCATGTGTTGGATTGGACCGACTTAGAGGTTGACGAGGATGCCTCGTATGAGGAGAGACCGGTTCGGGTCTTGGATAGGCGGGAGCAAGTCTTGCAAGGTAAGACCATCCCTTTGGTAAAAGTCTTGTGGAAACATCACAGAGTGGAGGAAGCCACTTGGGAGCGTGAGTTGGAAGTCCGCGAGAAATATTCGGACATGTTTGTTGATGTGTAATCATGTATTGAGACTTTATAATATTATTGAATTTTAAGAACATTATGTGTGTCTTAAGTTGTAAAACATTGAAAATGTTTTGGTTTAATGGAAGTAATTTGAAACTTGCCTTATAATGGAAGTTTAGTGTAACATTGCATATGTTGAATGTGTTGTAGAAATGGAGTTATATCATGAAATTGAATATGATATGGAAATGGGAATCATGTATATTGAAAACTGTTGAAATTGAAAGGAAATTGCATATTGATAATGCAGGTTGAAATATATATTGTGAAATGCCTCTTGATAAGAGATGAAATGACTAGTTATGAGTCAAGTTATTGATTATTGTAATGTCATATTGTTGGAAATTGAGAAACAAACCTGTTTTTGAAAACTTGTGCTTAATTTCGGGGATGAAATTCTTTAAGGGGGGAAGGTTATAGCGACCCCGGTCTTGTCCCATTTGGTTGTTGTATCCGGACTTAGGTTCTGTGGATCCTATCATTGTATAATTGTAGTTGTCGTCCTTTATCTTCTCTTTTTGAGTTATAGGATGTGTTGGGCAGGTTTGTTACAGGTTGGTTGGGTTTGGAAACAAAGTGTTGCTGTCGAGAATTTTGGATCTTCGCTCGAGCGAGTAGTTGGTCGCTCGAGCGAGCTTTTGTTTTTGGTCCTTCGCTCGAGCGAGCGATTGCGTCTAGTATAGACCTGAGAGCTATGTTTCTTCGCTCGAGCGAGCGAGTTGTATGTTTTCTAGTTCTTCGCTCGAGCGAGCATTCTGTCGCTCGAGCGTGCTTCTGGGTTGCAGACCTGAAGCATTGCATTCTTGGCTCGAGCGAGACTTTCTTTGCTCAAGCGAGTCTTTCTTGTGTCTGGTCGCTCGAGCTACCAATCCTTCGTTCGAGCGAGCCGGTCAGGTTTAAATAGATAGCAACGGGTTTTAAAACACTTTTTCATCCTCTTTTTGATTCCAAAACCCTAGGTCCGACTTCTCTCTCCCTCCACTCACTTTTTCTCCTAGGTTTCATCTACTTTTAGGGTGTTTCTACCCTAGGCTCTTTCTTAAAAAGATAGAGGGGGTTGAGGGCTTCGTTTTAATATGAACGTTGACGGTTTGGAGCACTTTGCATTTTGATCATCTTCTCCATTCGTGTTCTTCAATTCGAGGTAGGGATACCCTACTCCATCCTATAGGCTTTGTCCTAAGTTTTAGTCATTTTGATATGTTGGAGTTGTTCAGAAATTTTGGGAAAAGCTAGGGTTTGATTTATAATTTAAAAAAGGGGTTTTTCATCTATTAAACATCGTATGATTGAAGGTCATGAAAAATGACATTGATAGTATTAAATTGATAAAATTGAACCTTAGGGTTAATTTTGAGGGAAGGAAGAAAAGCCCTAACTGTTGTAATAAATTAATTTGCATAATTAATTTAGAGAAAAATGTGGAATTAAGTTTAATTCTTGAAATTTGTGAACTATGAGAACAAAAGGTGTAGTTGAATAGTTTAATCACTCACCTATGAAAATGTTGAGTTTACATTTGTAGATACATTTATTTCCTGTTTAGAAATAACTGTTTTGGGCTATCGGTGGAGGATAGTCGTGATTGTTGTAGACATTGCATGTTGATTAGGGAAAACTGAAACTAATCACTTTGAATGAGTCATTAAATATGACAGTTGAATTAATACAGCGAATCTGTGTATTGATTGCATATTGTGTATGACATGTGTTTAATACATTGTATATGCATATTGTTTGGGAGGAGATAGGGGATGTACTCCATGGTTTGAGGGAAGATAGGGGATGGACTCTCAAACCTGTTTAGGAGGAGAAAGGGGACGGATTCCATTAGTACAGCAAATCTGTGTACTTATTGATGTATGGAAGTGTATTAGTACAGCATATATGTGTACTTATTGAATTATAGAAGTGTTTTAGTGGGCCTTAGTCTCATTTTATAATGTGGCCAGGTTCTGAGCCATGTATGTATAAATGGAAAGTTGAATAAATAATGGGAAGTGAAACGTATCATGGACATAGTGGTCATGAAACTGTATTATTATAAAAGTGATTTATAAGTGTAACCATCTATTGAATGCTATTGCTTTAGTCAATTTCTATATTTGGTTTAGTATATTTCTACTGGGCTGTGGCTCACCCTATACGGGAACATCATTTTCAGGTCCAGGTGATATGCTACCTTTAAGGACTTAGCTTGGGAGGATTTGGAGTTGAAGGCTCTTTCTTTTTAGTTAGCTAGTTTGTTATTTTGATGTTACATGTAATTACAAGCCAAGGGCTTAACCTGTAGTTGAGTTAGTACTCATTTCTTTTATGTCCAAGTATTGGCTTGGAAAGATGTAAGCCCGTAGGGCATTTACTTTCGTTATTACATGTAATGTTTTCTTTTAAGAATACTCTGATGAATGGAATAATATTTTATTTTCTTAAGTCGATGCATGTCAATATTGTATGTATTTTGGGTTAAATTTTGAGGGCGTTACAACTTGGTATCAGAGCGTACCGAGTTCGAATACTTTGGGTACGTGGGAATTGATTAGTATCACAATGGGTTCGTCTCGCTTGATAGAGACTTAGATGTACTGTTATATGCTTATATGATAACATGTTTATGTGACTATGTGGGTATGGAATGTAGTTTCTAGGATGTTGATTGGACCCTCGTGTTTCTGAAAGTCTTGTTGGAAAGGCACTTGATCAATGTTGTTTCCAACCGGAACTTTAGCAACGCCTCGGGACTGTCATTATCCAGGAATGAAATTCGTAGGTGCTTATGTGATTATGTGCTTACGTGGAGTGAATTATTGTTGTCCAATGCATTAGGACGCGAGTGTTATAGCTTTGGCACATTTGTTAATGTGCAAACGTATTAATTGTCTTTGTTACCTTCGTTAGGATGTCAGGACGAGGACGAGGACGTGCTAGGCGTGGTAGGCAGGAGATGCCTATACCGGATGAGATTCTGGAGCAGCAGGAGGGAGTTGGCCAGGCCAATGTGGCCAAGCCGGTAGGTTAGCAGGCTATGGGCGCTTTGGCCCGAGAGATAGCAGGGCCATTCAGGGAGTCAGTAGGCATTCTCAGGGCTGAGAATCAAGCCCAGGTTCATGTTGCAGATGCAGGGCCTTCTTTTCTGAAGAGGGAGTTCTTCCGGTCTAACCCGGACGAATTTTTAGGTGATCCAAAAGAGCCGCTTAAGGCAGATGAATGGCTCGAACAGACAACAAAGACGTTCCAAGAGCTGAAAGTTAGATTGACCACCGCTCTGGTCTTGATTATTCCGGAGAGAGGGTTGGGTTATGCAGTCTATTGTGATGCCTCACGAGAGGGTTTGGGTTGTGTGTTGATGCAAGAGGGGAAAGTGGTTGCCTATGGCTCACGTCAGTTGAAAATACACGAGAAGAATTACCCTACGCATGACCTAGAGTTAGCAACTGTAATCTTTGCCTTGAAAATCTGGAGGCACTACCTGTATGGTGAGAAATTCGAGGTGTTCTCGGATCATAAGAGTCTGAAATATCTGTTTACACAGAAAGACTTGAACTTGAGGCAGAGGAGGTGGATGGAGTTCATAGAGGATTACGACTTCGAGTTGCATTATCATCTGGGGAAGGCCAGTGTGGTGGCCGATGCCCTCAACAGGAAATCTGTTGGTGACGTAGCTAGTATAGCCATCCGGGAATGGGAGATGTTGGGTGCACTTGGGGAGTTTGATTTGCTTCTGGGCGAATCCGTTGAGGCTGCAGCCTTGTTTTCTGTTGTTGTGCAGCCTACACTTGTGACTCGAGTGTTAGAGGCACAGAGAGGTGACCTTGAGGTAGAATGCCTCCGAGAGAAGATCTCCAGTGGGAAGGTTGAGAAGGGTTTGACGGTGTATCCCGACTTGAGTGTGAGATACCGAGACCGTTTGTTTGTGCCGGAGTCTTGCCGAGAGGATGTACTCCGAGAGTTTCATCATTCACACCTTGCGGTGCATCTGGGAGGCACTAAGATGTATCGGGATTTGGGTCGCCAGTTTTGGTGGCGGGGTATGAAGAGAGATGTGGCAGCTTTGGTATCTAAGTGCCTTACTTGTCAGCAAGTGAAGGCCGAGCATCAAAGGCCAGCAGGTTTGTTACAACGCTTGCCTATTGCTGAGTGGAAGTGGGAGCATGTCACTATGGACTTCGTTGTAGGTCTTTCGAGGACTCAGCGGAGTAGTGATGCCATTTGGGTGGTTGTAGACCGGTTGACTAAGTCGGCGCACTTCATTCCTATGCACATAAGAGATTCGGTAGATCATCTTGCCGACTTGTATATTCGGGACATAGTGAGGTTGCACGGGGTCTCAGTGACAATCGTCTCAGATAGAGATCCTCGTTTTACTGCCAGGTTGTGGCAGAGTTTGTAGAGTGCCTTGGGCACTAAGTTGACCTTTAGCACGGCTTATCATCCTCAGACTGACGGGCAGTCCGAGCGTACTATTCAGATCCTTGAGGAAATGCTTCGGGGTTGTGTTCTTGATTTCAGTGGGTCGTGGGAGAGGCACTTGCCTTTGGTAGAGTTTGCCTACAACAACAGTTTCCAGTCTAGTATCGGTATGGCACCGTTTGAGGCCTTGTATGGCCGACCGTGTAGGTCTCCAGTTTGTTGGGCCGAGGTGGGTGATGCACCTTTGTTGGGTCCGGAGTTGGTGAGGGAAACGACGGAGAAAGTTGAGCTTATCCGTAGGAGGCTTGTTACAGCCCAGAGTCGTCAGAAATCTTATGCCGACTGTAGGAGGAGACCTTTGATATTTGAGGTGGGGTGATCATGTCTTTATGAAGATATCACCTAGGCGGGGATTGATGAGATTTGGGAAGAGTGGGAAGTTGTCCCCTCGGTTTATTGGCCCTTTTGAGATCCTTGAGAGGATTGGCGAGGCTACCTATCGTTTAGCTTTGCCACTGCAGTTATCCGGAGTACATGACGTGTTTCATGTGAGTATGGTTCGGAAGTATGAGCCGGATCCATCGCATGTGTTGGATTGGACCGACTTAGAGGTTGACGAGGATGCCTCGTATGAGGAGAGACCGGTTCGGGTCTTGGATAGGCGGGAGCAAGTCTTGCAAGGTAAGACCATCCCTTTGGTAAAAGTCTTGTGGAAACATCACAGAGTGGAGGAAGCCACTTGGGAGCGTGAGTTGGAAGTCCGCGAGAAATATTCGGACATGTTTGTTGATGTGTAATCATGTATTGAGACTTTATAATATTATTGAATTTTAAGAACATTATGTGTGTCTTAAGTTGTAAAACATTGAAAATGTTTTGGTTTAATGGAAGTAATTTGAAACTTGCCTTATAATGGAAGTTTAGTGTAACATTGCATATGTTGAATGTGTTGTAGAAATGGAGTTATATCATGAAATTGAATATGATATGGAAATGGGAATCATGTATATTGAAAACTGTTGAAATTGAAAGGAAATTGCATATTGATAATGCAGGTTGAAATATATATTGTGAAATGTCTCTTGATAAGAGATGAAATGACCAGTTATGAGTCAAGTTATTGATTATTGTAATGTCATATTGTTGGAAATTGAGAAACAAACCTGTTTTTGAAAACTTGTGCTTAATTTCGGGGATGAAATTCTTTAAGGGGGGAAGGTTATAGCGACCCCGGTCTTGTCCCATTTGGTTGTTGTATCCGGACTTAGGTTCCGTGGATCCTATCATTGTATAATTGTTGTTGTCGTCCTTTATCTTCTCTTTTTGAGTTATAGGATGTGTTGGGCAAGTTTGTTACAGGTTGGTTGGGTTTGGAAACAAAGTGTTGCTGTCGAGAATTTTGGATCTTCGCTCGAGCGAGTAGTTGGTCGCTCGAGCGAGCTTTTGTTTTTGGTCCTTCGCTCGAGCGAGCGATTGCGTCTAGTATAGACCTGAGAGCTATGTTTCTTCGCTCGAGCGAGCGAGTTGTATGTTTTCTAGTTCTTCGCTCGAGCGAGCATTCTGTCGCTCGAGCGTGCTTCTGGGTTGCAGACCTGAAGCATTGCATTCTTGGCTCGAGCGAGACTTTCTTTGCTCGATCGAGTCTTTCTTGTGTCTGGTCGCTCGAGCTACCAATCCTTCGCTCGAGCGAGCCGGTCAGGTTTAAATAGATAGCAACGGGTTTTAAAACACTTTTTCATCCTCTTTTTGATTCCAAAACCCTAGGTCCGACTTCTCTCTCCCTCCACTCACTTTTTCTCCTAGGTTTCATCTACTTTTAGGGTGTTTCTACCCTAGGCTCTTTCTTAAAAAGATAGAGGGGGTTGAGGGCTTCGTTTTAATATGAACGTTGACGGTTTGGAGCACTTTGCATTTTGATCATCTTCTCCATTCGTGTTCTTCAATTCGAGGTAGGGATACCCTACTCCATCCTATAGGCTTTGTCCTAAGTTTTAGTCATTTTGATATGTTGGAGTTGTTCAGAAATTTTGGGAAAAGCTAGGGTTTGATTTATAATTTAAAAAAGGGGTTTTTCATCTATTAAACATCGTATGATTGAAGGTCATGAAAAATGACATTGATAGTATTAAATTGATAAAATTGAACCTTAGGGTTAATTTTGAGGGAAGGAAGAAAAGCCCTAACTGTTGTAATAAATTAATTTGCATAATTAATTTAGAGAAAAATGTGGAATTAAGTTTAATTCTTGAAATTTGTGAACTATGAGAACAAAAGGTGTAGTTGAATAGTTTAATCACTCACCTATGAAAATGTTGAGTTTACATTTGTAGATACATTTATTTCCTGTTTAGAAATAACTGTTTTGGGCTATCGGTGGAGGATAGTCGTGATTGTTGTAGACATTGCATGTTGATTAGGGAAAACTGAAACTAATCACTTTGAATGAGCCATTAAATATGACAGTTGAATTAATACAGCGAATCTGTGTATTGATTGCATATTGTGTATGACATGTGTTTAATACATTGTATATGCATATTGTTTGGGAGGAGATAGGGGATGTACTCCATGGTTTGAGGGAAGATAGGGGATGGACTCTCAAACCTGTTTAGGAGGAGAAAGGGGACGGATTCCATTAGTACAGCAAATCTGTGTACTTATTGATGTATGGAAGTGTATTAGTACAGCATATATGTGTACTTATTGAATTATAGAAGTGTTTTAGTGGGCCTTAGTCTCATTTTATAATGTGGCCAGGTTCTGAGCCATGTATGTATAAATGGAAAGTTGAATAAATAATGGGAAGTGAAACGTATCATGGACATAGTGGTCATGAAACTGTATTATTATAAAAGTGATTTATAAGTGTAACCATCTATTGAATGCTATTGCTTTAGTCAATTTCTATATTTGGTTTAGTATATTTCTACTGGGTTGTGGCTCACCCTATACGGGAATATCATTTTCAGGTCCAGGTGATATGCTACCTTTAAGGACTTAGCTTGGGAGGATTTGGAGTTGAAGGCTCTTTCTTTTTAGTTAGCTAGTTTGTTATTTTGATGTTACATGTAATTACAAGCCAAGGGCTTAACCTGTAGTTGAGTTAGTACTCATTTCTTTTATGTCCAAGTATTGGCTTGGAAAGATGTAAGCCTGTAGGGCATTTACTTTCGTTATTACATGTAATGTTTTCTTTTAAGAATACTCTGATGAATGGAATAATATTTTATTTTCTTAAGTCGATGCATGTCAATATTGTATGTATTTTGGGTTAAATTTTGAGGGCGTTACAGTCATTGCCTTATATAAGTGGTTGGCCAGGTTCTAAGCCGTTGATGTAAATTGGGAAAAATGATGGGAAATGGAAAATGAAATGAAAGATGAACATAGTGGTCATGAAATGGAAATGGGTTATGAATTGATTTATGGAAATTAAACATTTATCAATTGCTAATATCTTAGTTACTGCTCATACTGTGTTTAGCATATCTCTACTGGGCGTTGGCTCATCCTATATGGGACATTATTTTCAGGTACAGGTAGCATGCCACCTCCAAGGACTTAGCTTGGATGGATATGAGAGTTGAAGACTCTTTTTGATTATTTTGTTGTATTACATGTACATCAAGCCACAGGCTTATTTTGTATAGAGTTAGTACTCTTCTTTTGTGTAACCAAGTGTTAACTTGGAAAGCTGTAAGCCTAAAGGGCACTTGCTTTTGTTGTTAACATGTAATACTGTTGTAAGAATTACTCTGATGAATGAAAATGTGCTGATTTCTTTATACCATTGCATGTCTGAAATAATGGGATTTATGTATTATTTTGAGGGCGTTACAGAAGTTCATTCAAGAAACCACTATACCTTAACGATCTATTTGGAAATTAAATACAGAATGAAGTTCAATAGAAAAGGAAATTGAATAAAAATGGAAGTTCAATAAAAATAAAAATGGAAGTTGCATAAAATTAACAATGAAAGTTCATTCAAGGAACCACTATACCTTAACGATCTATTTGAAATTAGATTAAAAAGGAAATTGAATAGAAAAGGAAATTGAATAAAAATTGAAGGTCAATAAAAATAAAAATGGAAGTTGCATAAAATTAAAAACGGAAGTTCATTGAAGAAACCACTATACCTTAACAATCTATTCGGAAATTAAATAAAAAAGGAAGTTGAATAGAAAAAGAAATTGAATGAAAATGGAAGTTGAAGAAAAATAAAAATGAAAGTTGCATAAAATTAACAGTGGAAGTTCATTCAAGAAACCACTATACCTTAACGATTTATTTGGAAATTAAATAAAAAAGGAAGTTGAATAGAAAAGGAAATTGAATAAAAATGGAGGTTGAATCATGAAAATCCTATGTGATTCGTGATTAGATAAAGATTAAAATATTCCAAATCCCAAAAATTCCAAAACACTCAATCTAAAATCATCAAGCACTTACGAGAGTGATTTTAGTTTGTTTGTTTTTAGGAATAAATAATAAATCAACACAAATGACTTTTTTACGTGGAAAAACCACAATTGAAAAACCTTCAATTGTAATCAAAAACCACGGGCGAACCGCCACTAATCAATCCACTACAGAAGGACTACAAGGTTACAAAGAAACCATACAAATTACCCAACCCAGTCAATTTGTCTCTGAATCTTCTGTAACCCTTTCACCACGCCTTCGTCACGGAACTGATTCTGAAGTTGATTCCACACCACAACTTCACTTGTCGAATTAACGACTACGCAAAGAATCAAACGCCTTTTGAAACTTTACGTGATGATCTTCGGATCCCACCGAAGAGAACACTCTTGAATATGTAGTATCAAACTCTTTGATGTGTGAATCTCAACTCATGAGTTTAGAACTCTCTCAAGAACATCAAAGAAAACTCATCAAACTCTCAGAAGAACACTTCAAACAAAACTCTAGAATTCTTGAATCAGATCTAGAAAAAAGTTAGATTGGTTTGAGATGAAAACCATCTACTTATAGAAAATCAAAAGGAGTCCCAGATCTGAAAGAAACCAACTACTTGAATCCAATCCGGAATCTGAAACTCACGTTCTCTGCTCGAGCGCTCCACTCTCCGCTCGAGCGGACTGGCCAAAAACTGTGTGTAATTAAACTGAGGTACGCTCGAGCGCTTCCTCTTCCGCTCGAGCGTGAAATCACATTCTTCAGTACTTCTGCAGCCCTGTCAAGATACTGAGTTCCTCCAATCTCCGCTCGAGCGCACATGTCCCCGCTCGAGCGGGAAGAACAAAAAAATAAAAATTACATTTTTATTAAGTACAAAGTTTTGTCTCCGGATTTGACAATAACGGGACCTAACAATCTCCCCCTTTGTCAATTCCCGGACAAAACCTATCTAACCATTGTTCCTTAAACACACGCACTAGACTGGAGTAAACAACCTCTCAAAACTCAATAAACTAACCAACTTGATCAAGAACACAGTTATGAAACTTGGACATTCATGTTCAACACATCCCTTCAACTTTGCATACCTGTGAAATATCATTCAACATACCAAACAAAACTGTGGAAGAATATAAAATGAAATAGATAAAACATAATATCCACAATATCAACATAATATCCACAATGTTCACATAATATCCACAATGTTCAGAATATCCAAGGATCACAAAATAATATGAACCAAAAAACAAAAATGAAGAAATGTACCATCAATGAAACCAAAACATGTCCAATAGTCCAAAAACTCTGTCCAAGAATGCCAAATGTCCACAAATTCTGTCTGTCCAAATGTACAAAATTCTCTCCCTTTTTGTCTGGGAAGCATAAATCAGATATCAGAAGGTGGAGGCTGCTGAGACTGAAGGAGATGAACAAGATGATCGAGGGTCTGCTCCATCTGTCCAAGACGTCCATCAAATGCATCAAAGCGTGCATCGAGAAAATCCAACCGCTGAAACTGAATAGAAAAATCTGGAGGAGGAACAGGAGCCTCATCACCATCACCAGCATCAGCGGCATCATACTTAGCCTCCTCAGCAAGACCAGCAGCAATCCCTGCAGATGGACCAACCCTAGAGGACTCCCCCCTAATATGGGCTCGACTTTGAGACACAGTTCTCTTGGTAAAAGGACGCGAAGGGAAAGCAAACTCATCATCGTCTAAAACAGGAGTGCCAAGGTCAGACAAAAGACGGTTTATCAAACAACCGTAGGGAAGGCCTAGCTGCTTATGCCCATGTGCACCGATCATCTTTTTGATGATAAGAGAAGCGAGATCAATAGACCGGTGTCGGGCGATGCAAGTCAAAATGAAACCTTGGTCTTGTTTGACCTCGGAGGAATGGGTGGTCACAATTATGTTGGCGCAGATGATCAGATTAAGCAGTCTGAACTCCGGAAGAAGTTCAAACTGTTTAATCAAACCGCCTTTAGGCCAATGGCGAGCAACGCCACACAACTCCTTGGCAACATCATCAAAATTACATGTAGGGCGGTCGGGAACGGGGAAAGGGTAGTACTCGGGAAAGCCCTGCTCAATGTGAAGGAGTGAACGAATCAAGGCAAGGGTAACAGAAATGGCTTTAGACCTAACCCAAGTGGTAAAAGATGGCTCATAATCCTGAATCCCCTCCATATTATAATAAAACTCTCGAACCCAATCGAAGTTCTGACGCCCGGAAAAGGACAAAACAAGATCACCACCTAGAGGATCAAACAACGGACGAATGTGAATAGATTCAAAAGTATCTGTCTGAACATTCCTCTCTAAATGTACTGTACGGGATTCAAAAGACTTATGAAAAGACTTGGATTGTTTAACAGATTGAAACCGAACAGAATCAAAGGTGGGTTGAGACACAGCGGCCTTACGGCGTTTAGGAGCAGAGGTAGACATGACTGAGGGAGACACTATAACAACCAAAACCCCAAACAAACCAACAAACCCAAAAACCAAACCAAACCAAGACCAACAAAACATTAGTAACAAGTGAAACAGGAGGAAGGCCAAACTGAAATTAAATATCACAACCAGTTCTAAACATAAAAAAACCCAGAAACTCAATGCATAAAAAATGATAACATGAAACAGGGCAATCATAAATGTGGGGTTATATTTTTGTGTATCAACACGTGGCAAGGTGACGCCGACGTGTCAGCCGAGGTTCCACGTGTCGCGGTAAGTTTTTGCTGAAGTAATCTAAGGTTTGCCGAGGTTATTTCCGAAGATATCTTAATCCGGGGTAAAGGCCTCTTCTTTCCCATACCTCGGCCTCACTTCCAAAGGCCGAGCTACCCTCAGAAGAGTTAAGTCGAGGTAACTGTGAGATCGACCATACCTGCTAATACAAAATATTATCTTGGTTAGGTGGATGTACAGCCATGAGGCTAGCACTTCACCAACTACCTGGCCTTGAGGCCATGTGAGTTGGCCATGAGGCCACTAGAGGCCATGTGAAGCCATGAAGAGCTTTTACTTGGAAAGCTGCCAAAAGCGTAACAGTGGGCTGGCAGCCAGCTCAAAAGCTGGCGGCCTCTCCATTAACTTTTCTGGTATATATGGAGAGGTTGAGAAGAGGAAAGGGGACGGATTGATCATTCTAAACAGAGCATATACAACTACAAGCTAATTGTAACACTTACAATTACATGCTTAGAGAGTGAGAGAATTACAGAGAGTTAATTGTAATTTTTACCATTCATTCAATAGTGAATTACCTCGGCCTCCCGTGGACGTAAGCAATTATTGCCGAACCACGTTAAATTCTCTGTGTCTTTGTGTTGTTATTTGTGCCATCTATTCTACTTGTGTTTTACAGCTGAATCACTAAGACAGGCAGTGTGATCAGAAAATCACTCACACAATTTGGCGCCGTCTGTAGGAAATTAAGACGAATAGATGGCCAGTAACGCACAAAACGAGAAGGTCGGGGGCAACACTTCCACTGGGAGTGGCAGGCCTATTGACCTTGACATCGAAGGAGACACCTACAACGACAAAACCCGTGACCAGGGTCACGGAGGGAAAGACGTCGTCCAGGAGGGCGACACTTCGAAGAAGACGGACCAGGGCAGATACTACAAGGAGGATAACCTCCAGGTATGGAGGGATAGGTGCATACGAAGGGATGAGGAAGTCAAGGACCTGGCAAACAAGTTGGCAGACCTACAGTCGGTCGTCAACTTCATGATGCAAAACAATGTCATGCAGCCGCCATACCCACTGCAGGATACGTCAATCCCAGCAGTTAAAACTCAGAATGGAGGACGGAAGATAACTCCTGAAGCATCGCGACGCTCCACGAGCAAAAGGCACACTCACCCGCCCTCCGGGGAGGTCGGGCGAGAGGAATCCAGACACGAGAAGTCCCAGAGGACGTATCATAGAAAGGATCAGGAACCCAGAGAACATCGGCATGTACAAAAGCAGGCTCTCTGCTTCGACACAACCCATTAAGAAAGGTCAAAACGGGCACACCACGAGGCCGAGAGTAGTGTGCCAAAGGGACTAAAATCAAAAGATAGCCGAGCTCCGGGGAGGAGTAAAGAAGACTTGAGAAACTACCTCAAGAGGAGGGAACAGAACGCTGAAGCCGAGGTAAACTCATTCGTCAAGCCGAGGACACCATTCTCGGTGGAACTGGACAAATTTGAAGCACCAAAAAGACTCAGCATGCCGAGGTTTCAAATCTATGACGGTAAGTCAGATCCTAACTTCCATGTTGGATTATTTTTAAACTCAATGGCGTTATACAGTGGGAATGAGCCTTTGCTCTGCAAAGTATTCCCATCGTCCTTTGGGGAGATTGCATCGGACTGGTTCCATAGATTACCAAAGGGCAGCGTCAAGACGTGGGAAGGCCTGGCCGAGATGTTTGTGTCCAGGTTCGTGACAAACAAGCTACAGCCATTAAGGGTGGACTCTCTAATGGCTTTGAAGATCAGCAAGGATGAAGGCCTTAGGGCCTATGCAAAAAGATACTACGAGGTGTTCAACCGAATACCTGAATGCAACCAGGAGGTAGCGGTCGTGTCTTTCAAGAACGGCCTGAAAGAAGATTGTTCACTACGGAAATCTTTGGCAAAGACATTGCCAAAGAACATGGAGGAACTCATGGCAAGGATCGAAAAGTATGCCAGAGCCGAGGAGGATACATCGGCACCAAAGTAGGTCAAACAGGAGCCGGGGAACGGCTCGCCGAAGCGAAGCCGAAGTAACAACGGATTCAGTAAAGCAGAGGTAGAGCTGAGGGCTAAACAAGCAGTAATAACCGTGTTCCGAATTCCAATTCAAAAGGTCCTAGGAAAAATTCAGAGCCAGCCCTATTTCAGAACACCAGCAAGGCAACCTGGGGAGTTTATGGGAAGAAACGCGGACAGACATTGTTCGTATCACAATGAAAACGGACATACAACGCAAGGTTGCAGAGCCCTCAAAGCACACTTGGAAGATCTGGTGAGGCAGGGCCACTTAAGGGACCTTGTTGATGAAACCAGAACATGAGAAGAACAGGAAAGACTGCCTCAGGCTGAAGCAGCCCCACCACCGCCGCAACCCCGGGCAGAAAGACCTCGGGTAGTAAATGTGATTCATTCCAAGGTGAATGAAAACGACATTCGGGGGGAAACCCAAAGAGTAAAACACTTGCAGTACGTGAACCAGGTCGGACTGAAAAGACCTCGGCCGGAAGATTGCCAAGGTCCGATGATAACCTTCACCGAGGCCGACCTAGAGATGGTCCAGCACCCGCATAATGATGCCTTGGTAGTATCCCTCCAGGTTGGGGAGTGCCAAGTAAAACGCATCCTGATAGATCCAGGCAGCTCTTGTGACATCATGTACGTTAGATGTTACAAGGAGCTGGGCCTTCACCCCGACGACCTGGAGCAATCGAATGGCCCGATGGTCGGCTTCAATGGAACACCGACTTGGCCAGGGTGCCACAAACTTGGAAGTGCAAGCAGGCACTAAGAAGATCAGAGACCGAATGTATTGATTGATACGCCTTCACCATACAACATCATCATGGGCAGGCCATGGTTGCATGCAATGGGGGCAGTTCCCTCAACATTGCACCAACTACTGCGCTTTGCAACAGAGCATGGGATTGAAGAAATTAGAGAAGATCAACTGCAGGCAAAGAATTGCTCCATGGCAGCAATGAAGACTACTTGCAATGTTCGAGAGCCAGCCAAGGTCGAAATTGAAGACGAGGACATGGAAGTCCTGGATGATGTCGGCAAGGAGCCGGCTGAGAAGAGTGAGGAATCCCTAAAGAAAATTTTTGTCCAGGAGGGCGATGAGGAGCGCTTTTTTCTTCTCGGCTCAGGCTTAGCCGAGGAGGAGGAAAGAGAACTGGAAGCCTTTTTGAGAACGAACATAGAAGTGTTTGCCTGGACACCTTATGAAATGCCTGGCATTGACCCCGATGTCACATGCCACAGACTGAACGTCGACAGATCGGCTAAACCTGTGATACAACGAGCTAGGAGATCGACGTTGATACACGTCGAAGCAGTGGAGGAAGAGGTTGACAAACTTCTGGAAGCCAGGGCCATCAGAGAAGTCAATTATCCAACATGGTTGTCAAATACTGTGGTGGTAAAGGAGAAAAACGGTAAATGGAGGGTTTGTGTAGATTTTACAAGCCTAAATAAAGCTTGTCCCAAAGACAGCTTCCCTCTGCCAAAAATTGATCAGCTGGTGGATGCTACATCTGGACATGGTAGGATGAGCTTCCTGGATGCATACAGGGGGTACCACCAGATAGCCATGTACCCCCCAGATGAGGAGAAGACGGCGTTCATCACCCCAAAAGGCCTGTACTGTTACAGGGTGATGCCTTTTGGACTAAAAAACGCAGGAGCAACCTACCAAAGGCTGGTAACCAAAATGTTCAAACACCAGATAGGCCAAACAGTGGAAGTCTACATCGACGACATGGTTGTAAAGACCAAGGAGCCAAAAAATCATCTTGCCGATCTAGCCGAGGTATTTAACATACTCAAAAGATATCGGCTCCGACTCAACGCATCAAAGTGCGCGTTTGGGGTTGGATCTGGTAAGTTTCTAGGGTACTTGGTAACAAGAATGGGAATAGAAGCCAGCCCAAATCAGATCAAGGCCATCCTGGATCTACAGAGCCCAACCTCAGCAAAACAGGTTCAAATGCTCACTGGCAGGGCCGCAGCCCTAAACAGGTTCATAAGCCGAAGTTCAGACAAGTGTAAACCCTTCTTCAACCTGGTAAAAAAGACTGCAGACTTCCTGTGGACCGAGGAATGTGAGGCCGCTTTGGTCGATCTAAAGAAGTATCTGACCACGGCTCCAATCCTCTCAACGCCGGATCCCGAGGAGGAGTTGTTTTTGTACTTAGCTGTGTCCGAGCACGTTGTGAGCGCAGTACTAATCCGAGAAGAGCAGGGGGAACAGAAGGCTGTCTATTACGTAAGTAAAACCTTAGCCAGCGCTGAAACAAGGTACTTACCACTGGAGAAGTTAATGCTGGCCTTAGTTATGGCCTCAAAAAAGCTGAACCACTACTTCCAAGCACACAAGATTGTGATACTAACAGAGCACCCATTGTTACAACAAGAAGACTTAACAGGAAGAATTGCAAGGTGGGCAGTGGCCTTGGGCCAGTATGACTTGGAATTCAGGCCCAGAACAGCAATTAAGGGCCAAGTTTTGGCCCACTTTGTGGCAGAATTCACGCCGGAGTTCAACGAACGTCGGCCTCCGTTGAGCCAAGATCCTAGCAAGCAAGCAGAACCCCAGCCGACAGCAAAAGAGCAAAAGAAGGAAAAGCTCAGACCTTGAAGCATCTACATCGGCGACTCATTCAGACTCTTTGTCCATGGAAGTTCAAACCGACGAGGAGCGGGGGCAGGAGTACTGCTGATATCCCCAGATGGAGAAATAATAGAACAGTCCATCCGTTTGGGGTTCAAGGCCTCAAACAATGAAGCTGAATACGAAGCATTGATTGCAGGACTAAAACTAGCAGCAGCAGCAGAAGCAGATGAGGTAATAGTTTTTTGTGATTCACAGTTAATTGTTAACCAATCAACAGGAGAATTTGCAGCCAGGGACGAGAGGATGTCGGCATATGCAAAAGAGGTTATCAGATTAGCCGAGTTATTTCAGAACTGCCGACTTCTTCAAGTTAGCCGAGATGATAACAGCCACGCCGACGCGTTGGCCAACCTGGCGAGTTCAATGCAGACTGGGAAGATGAGGATAGTTATGATCGATTACATGTCGGGCCCGAGCATAGAACCACGGCACGCAAAGTAAGAGGCAATGTGTGTGGACATGGGGTCGAGCTGGATGGATGCAATTGTTGCATTCCTGAAAGAGGGAAAACTGCCAGAAGATCGCAAGGAGGCACACAAAGTCAGATTGAAGTCGGCAAGGTTCAGCCTGACTGCGGACGGACATCTCTACAGAAGGTCCTTCACTGGACCCCTTTTAAGGTGCTTACACCCTTTACAAGTTGAAGATTTTTTATATGAAATTCATGAAGGGATTTGTGGAAGCCACACTGGGGGCAGATCGTTAGCCCATAGGGCCATTACCCAGGGGTATTGGTGGCCATACATGCAAAAAGATGCAGAAGCATATGTGAAGAAGTGCGAACCATGCCAACGGTTTGCACCTTTGATTCATCAGCCAGCTGCCGACCTGAATCCAGTATCCAGCCCTTGGCCGTTTGCCCAATGGGGCATGGATCTGGTCGGACAACTTCCCCAAGCAACTGGGTAGAGGAAATACCTGTTGGTGGCAACAGATTACTTCACAAAGTGGATAGAGGCAAAACCTCTTGCTAAAATCCGAGATGTGGACGTCAAGAATTTTATATGGAAGAACATCATCACCAGATTTGGCATTCCCAGAGCCATTGTTGCTGACAACGGAACGCAGTTCGACAGCAAACTCATCAAGAACTTCTGTGCGAAATTGAAGTGTCCAACAAAGTAATTTTGGATGGAATAAAGAAGAGGTTGCAGGCAGCAAAAGGGAAGTGGGTAGACGAATTACCCAACGTGCTTTGGGCATATCGGACTACGCCGAGAAGATCAACAGGGGAATCTCCCTTTGCCATGGCATATGGCACAGAAACAGTCATTCCACTGGAAGTCGGCATCCCAGGGATCCGAACCCAGGGAGTTGAAAATGGGACTAATGACATACTCTTAGCCCGAGATCTGGATCTTTTGGAAGAACGAAGAGAGAAGGTTGCAATTCAGCTTGCAGTGTACCAGCAACAGCTTGCCAGAGCCTACAACAAGAAATTCAACCCAAGAGATTTTCAAGTCGGCGACCTAGTCTTGAGAAAAGTGGTCGGGAACAAGAAAGATCCCAGGGAGGGCAAGCTTGGCCCAAACTGGGAAGGGCCTTACAGAATTACCTCGGTGTTAGGTAATGGAGCTTATCGGCTTGAAGACAATGAAGGCAAAGCATTGCCAAGACCCTGGAACACTTGTAACTTGAAATTTTTCTATCATTAAGATGATCATTATTCTTGGCCGATGTCATCAATAAACACATATGATTGATAAAGATGCTGGAAGACATGAAAAATGAGAACCCAAGTGGAACTCAGGTTCACATTGGGGGCAGAGAAGATGCAAAGGAGATGCAAAGGAACAGAGAAGATACAAAGCCTACCACTTGTTGAAATTTGTAGCAATTTACAAGTTGGTCTGGCCGAATTACAAAGCCTACCACTTGTTGAAATTTGTAGCAATTTACAAGTTGGTCTGGCCGAATTACAAAGCCTACCACTTGTTGAAATTTGTAGCAATTTACAAGTTGGTCTGGCCGAATACAAAGCCTACCACTTGTTAAAATTTGTAGCAATTTACAAGTTGGTCTGGCCGAATACAAAGTCTACCACTTGTTGAAATTTGTAGCAATTTACAAGTTGGTTTGACCGAATACAAAGCTTGGCTTCGCTTGTTGAAATTTGCAGCAATTTACAAGTTGAAGTTAAGCCGAGGTGACTACTCTCCTCGCTTGTTGAAATTTGTAGCAATTTACAAGTTGGGGTGATGCAATCTACAAGGTGGTCAAGCCAAGAAAGGTGTTCAAACACTTGTTGAAATTTGTAGCAATTTACAAGTTGAAGTTAAGCCGACATCAATTTACAGGTTCAAATAAAAGCTGAGATTATTGTTTAAACTCTTGTTGAAATTCGCAGCAATTTACAAGTAGATCATTGTTTAACACCTGTTATAACTTGAGTAAAGTTTATTGTTTATATTAACCCTTGTTGAAATTTGTAGCAATTTACAAGTTGGTCAGACCAATTAAAAAGCTTAGCTTCGCTTGTTGAAATTTGTAGCAATTTACAAGTTGAAGTTAAGCCGAGATGGTTCCTTGGCTTCACTTGTTGAAATTTGTAGCAATTTACAAGTTGGAGTCAAGCCGAGAAATGTGTTTCTCTTCGCTTGTTGAAATTTGTAGCAATTTACAAGTCGAAGGGAAGCCGATGTTACCGCCTATAGACTTATAGCAATATGCTAGATGGATAAACCAAGGAAGATGTTTTGTTGAAATTTGTAGCAATTTACAAGTTGAAGCTACGCCGACATGTTATCATCTGTTGAAATTTGCAACAATTTACAGGTTCAAGTAAAAGTTGAGATTATTATTTAAACACTTGTTGAAATTTGCAGCAATTTACAGGTTGAAGTTAAGCCGACATGTTATCATCTATTGAAATTTTCAGCGTTTTACTGGTTGAAATAGAAGCTAAGTATATTACTTAAACCCTTGTTGAAATTTGCAGCAATTTACAAGTAGATCACTGTTTAACACTTGGTTATGACTTGAGAAAAGTTTACTGCATATGTTAATCCTTGTTGAAATTTGTAGCAATTTACAAGCAGGATAGACTGAGATTATTGTTTAAACACTTGTGAAAACTTGAGCAAGGTATGCAGTGTTAACATTGGATAGTATATGTTTTATACTTGTTGAAAATTATGAAAAGATTGCAGGTTAGAATCTTGCTGAAGTAAAACTTGCAGTTATCATACCCGAGGTATGTAACCCCGAGGAGATTATGCAAAGGAAGAACTATATGAGTCATGCAAAATATTCTAAATATAGTCATACAGAAGCAATGAAGAATTAAAGACTGAGGCATCCAGAGAAAAGCAGTTGCATTTATAAATAAAGAAGGCACAATGGCCTAGCAAAAATCAATTGTTCACAAGTTTCAGAGAAAGACACATCGGCCATAAAGAAGAAGCTTACATTGTTCAGGGAGCAACAACAAAAACAAAAGAAACAAAGCACAAAAAAAAAAAAAAAAAAAAAAAACGTTCAAGTTTCTTCAGCTTCAGGAGCTGGTTAGGCTGGGACCTCGGGCGCCTCTTGGAGAACAACCTCGGCATCTTTTTGCTCCTCAGCCTCTGCATCTTTTTCTGCCGCGACCTCGGTGTTTGTCTCTATTACAACCTCGGCTTCCTTATCCGCCGCTATCTCGGCATCAATTTTGGCCAAAGTCTTCTCCACAGTATTGTCAGCCAGAAGCAGGCCAGAAGCAGGTCAGAAGATAGCACGCCCGTGTTGGCTTCCTTGGGCACCTTCTCAACCTCCTCATCCTCCTCTAGGGTCAAGTCCATGACTTGGTCACCCTGAGGAGGTGACTTGGTTTCATTGGCATCCTTGGATCTCCTCACCAAGACTTCATCTTCACCGTCATCCTCAGCCTTGGCTTCAGAATCAACTTCTTCTTCAACTTGGCTTGGAGGTGGAGGAAGAGAAAAGGGAAGACGAATGGCTTTGGTTTGCGCCAGGGCGAGTCGGCAGGTAGATCAAGCTGTTTGGCCAAAGCGTTCCAACCTAGGGAAAATCCCCTGTTGCATGCCTGCTTAACCTGAAGCTTATAATCTTCTGCGACGTCGGCCATACCCTGACTGTAGGCCTTTTCATCGGCAGCGTCAATTTCGGCTTTCTTGGTGGCCAGAGCCTCTCTCAGTTCTTTCTCGGCTTGAGCCCTTTTAACCTCGGCCTCTTTTTTCTCGGCTTCGGCGACCTTCCTGATGTCTTCAGCAGCCTCAACTTTTTGTAGAGCTATCTGCTGGGCCTTTGTGGCCGCCTCGGCCTGATCCTCTAGCATTTTCATCTTTAATTGATCCCTTTTATGGATCTTCTGAAGGGCAGAGAACTCCTTCTTCAAATCAGATAGTTCCTCCCTTGTTTCAAACGCCTTCATGGAAAAGGAGTGGGCGTGTTGAATGGCCTGAAAGTTCACAAGGCAAAGGTTATTACAGAATAAAACAAAGTGATAGTAAGACAAAAATATCAAAATTCTAAAAGACTTACTTGGACGGAGCGCTGCAGCATAAGGGCATAGTTCTCATATTCACTGATCTTGGCATTTTGCTCAAGATCACCTTCAAGAAGAACTGCCGTACTGAGTGCCACGCCGATGTTAATGTCGGCGGCGCTTTCATTGGCATAAATTGGCCTGTTTTCAAGTGTAATTTTGGGTTCCCAGGGAACTTTGGGAACCCTAGATCCCGAGGCCGAAGATTTCTGTTTCTTCGATGGAGCGGACCCTGATGGCTGGGCTTCAGCAGGTCTTTTGGCGGGTGCAGAAGTGGTCTTCATACTTGAAGTTAGTTTAGAGATGGGCACGACATCCTCGGCCTCGGCATCAGCTTCAGTCACCTTGGCCTTTGGTTGGGCCTTCTTGGTTCTTTTTGGTGGTGGTGGTGGCAACGGTTGAGCTGGTTCAGCATCTACATCGGTGGGAAGGTCGGCCAGTAGGTCTTGCACAACTTTCCTCGGGCGCACCATCTCGGCTGTTTTGACAAGACGTCGGCGACGCTTTCTTTCTGTTGGTGGTATCAAATATGGTGCCGAGGTGGAAGGCTGATCGGCTGGGTCAGGTGTGCACTCTTAATCGGTTCCTGATGTGGATGAGGTTTGAGTCGTGGCAGTTGGTGGAGAAGCGCTCTTCTTCTTCTTCTTTAGAACGTCGGCCAAAGTTGACTTATAGGTGGGGATGAAATTCAGCACCAATGGAGCTCTGCGTTTCTGGAGCGGAAGGTCCAGAAGCTTCTTCAAGCCTTTCCCAGGGTAATAGGACTGGCGAAAGTTCTTGGGAGCTTGCGAACGTCTGCAAAAAGAAACACAATATCAGAAACAGATAAAAAATTTTTTGAAAATTAAAGAAAGCAACAGTTAAGCAGTTAACACAGGGATCTTACCCTTGCCCTCCTTGACCGTTCGAGGAAGAGGGAAGAGATGAACTTCTTCATCTGGGCCAAATTCCCAGTTCCCAGAAGCGATGAGATAATCATCTCCAGCCCCTTTGTTGGAGTTTGGAAGGTTGGCTACGATCTTAAACTCGGTGGACCTCGGCTTGAGGTAATACACAAAACCTTTTTCCTTAAGGTTGAGGGCACACATGGTATAACAGTATTGGATGTCGGCAAGAGTGATCCTAACACTCTCCTGCCGAGCTAAGGCTATTATACCATTGAGTGTTCTATAGGCGTTTATGGTAAGTTGCATGGGGTTTAGGGTGTAGTAATGAAGGACTTCACGGAAGAGGGGATCTAGAGGGAACCGAAGTCCACATTGGACGAAGGCTACAATAGGAAAGGGCATGTTATCATCCTCAGGCATAATGGAGTCTTTCTCCCCAGCTAGTCTGAGATGGACATCCTCTGGGATTGAGAACTCTTGCCTAAAAAATTCTAATTTGGTTGGGGTGTTAACCCTATTTCTCCACACACCCATGGTTTTGGAATACAAGTATTTGGCTACAAAGAAGGAGATCTACAGGGTTCTTGGAACCTCGGCTTAAACCTAGGAGTATATTGGTGAAGATGGTTTCAATTTTTCCTAAGGATTGATGGTTCTATAAGCAAATCCCAAACCTAAATCTACGAAAAACGAGTATGGAAGGCAGAAATCTGGAAAACAGAAAAGCAAAAACGAAGTCTCAGATTCAAGAACAGAAAGGGTAGAAGACCAAGAACAAGGGGTGCAACAGTGCGAATGTTCATAACATGTGCAAAAAACCAGAAAATAGTACACACAGGTGAACGATTCACAAGTCAAATAGAGAGCAGAACAACAATGGCAAGAAATTTCAGGGATAAATCAAGAACTGGAGGAGAAAAGCCAGATGCTTACCAGAAAAGGTGAAGGCCGGAATGAGCTTCGCCGAGGTCAGATAATGGAGGCAACAGTGGCGAGAGCTTCGCAGAAATGGCAGATGGAGGCAGTTGCAGAGCTTAACGCAATGAGCAATGGCAGATTCGAAAGGAGAGAACGAACTTTTTAGAGAGAGAATAAAGCAGGAAAAACTCGAATGCAAAAGTGAAGAAAGAAGAGAGAGGCAATTGTTTTGTCAAAAAATTTAAACGGCGGCAAAACACAGCAATTATTGCGCCTTGGTTAACGCACGCGTCAGACGGCGCATACAGTGAAACGACAGCCAACAGGCGCGTCACCAGCACGGACCAACAAGAGAAAAACACGTCAGTAGGAACGGTTGAAAATGGTGCATGACAGCTCATGCGCGTAGAAGTGATGATCTGAATTCTTGTTCTTTTAAGAAGACATGTCGGCCTGAAATGGATGACCTTGGCTAGAAAGTTTTAAGCCGATGTACGAGAAAGAAAGTTCAATGTAAGTTCCATCACCTCAGTATGCCGAGGTAATAGAACTTAGGGGGCAGTTGTGGGGTTATATTTTTGTGTATCAACATGTGGCAAGGTGACGCCGACGTGTCAGCCGAGGTTCCACGTGTCGCGATAAGTTTTTGCTGAAGTAATCTAAGGTTTGCCGAGGTTATTTCTGAAGATATCTTAATCCGGGGTAAAGGCCTCTTCTTTCCCATACCTCGGCCTCACTTCCAAAGGCCGAGCTACCCTCAGAAGAGTTAAGCCGAGGTAACTGTGAGATCGACCATACCTGCTAATACAAAATATTATCTTGGTTAGGTGGATGTACAGCCATGAGGCCAGTACTTCACCAACTACCTGGCCTTGAGGCCATGTGAGTTGGCCATGAGGCCACTAGAGGCCATGTGAAGCCATGAAGAGCTTTTACCTGGAAAGCTGCCAAAAGCGTAACAGTGGGCTGGCAGCCAGCTCAAAAGCTGGCGGCCTCTCCATTAACTTTTCTGGTATATATGGAGAGGTTGAGAAGAGGAAAGGGGACGGATTGATCATTCTAAACAGAGCATATACAACTACAAGCTAATTGTAACACTTACAATTACATGCTTAGAGAGTGAGAGAATTACAGAGAGTTAATTGTAATTTTACCATTCATTCAATAGTGAATTACCTCGGCCTCCCGTGGACGTAGGCAAGTATTACCGAACCACGTTAAATTCTCTGTGTCTTTGTGTTGTTATTTGTGCCATCTATTCTGCTTGTGTTTTACAGCTGAATCACTAAGACAGGCAGTGTGATCAGAAAATCACTCACACAATAAATAATGAATGACATGTTTTTGCGGAAATGCAGAACCAGTTCTAAACAGGGCAAGTATGAACATACAATGATGAATGACAGACCTAAACAGACAAACCCCCAATCGAGGAAAACCCAAAATAAACAATAACAAAGACAAACCCGAATCCTAATGACACACAAAACACAATAGAACATAGTGAGAGTGTGTGCGTGAAGAATCCACAAAGCCGAGACCCAAAAACTAACAAAAAACTCAAAACCCAACACCCAAGGGCCGAAAATACAAGAAAGAATGAAAATAAGAGAAGAACAAACTTACCAAAGAGCAAATCGGCAAAAAGGATGAAGGAAGTGAAGGAAATCGACCACAATGCAAGCCACACGAAAAAAACCCTAGATCGAGAGAATGAAAAGAGGGAAAAAAATGACTTGAAGAGTCGAGAGAGGGAATAAATATGAAATTGGTCCGCTCGAGCGTGATGAGTACCTCTCGAGCGTACAAAAATGAAAACTGAATCCCGCTCGAGCGCTAAAAGGAACGCTCGAGCGCTAAAAACCATCTCTCAGAACTTCCAAGCTGCTGCAAGAGTGAAAACTACGCTTGAGCGTAGAACAGTCCGCTCGAGCGGAAAACTTTTTTTTTTTTTTTTAAATAAAAACACCTAGGAAGTCCTGTGACAAGCAAGATGATCAGGTGTCAGACTATACCCTGAGGACACGAGAACCCATCAATCATGAGACCTGAAAAATTTTGAGAAAAGAGATGAAACACCAGCTCATGAATAAAACAGATAGTATTAAATCAAAGCCATACGCATCATGAGAATGCATAACCCAAAAACACACATGAGAGCTCATATAAAGAATGTGTGTGTGTGCAATCCTTGAGAGCCACAAAGCTAGAGTGAATCCTCGTAGTGATCTGATGGCTGGACCTCCAACAAGAGTAACTGACCATCACAAAGAAAAGTCAAACCACTAGGAATCACGGGGTATTTGTTGAGTAAATGCGAAAGCTCCCCCTCAGACAATGATCCCCCTTTTTTTTTTTTTTTTTTTTTTTAACTTTTCTTTCTTGTGGGCACTCACTGGTGGCATACACGCTCAAGAGTATGGAGACCAACCAGAGAAGAATGAAATCAAAATGATGGCCTGGTTGGTGCCTCTGAGATAGCCTTTTCCTAATGCCCGGAAATCATGTACTGAGGGAGAAACCATGGAAGTGAAATAGGATGGTAGATGGTTAAGAGACTTAACATCACCCATGATAAACCAGTATAGGTCAATTCCTTTGAAAGAGTACAAGAAACACTGTCAGTGGTCCATAGAGAACTTTGATCACTTGTGCGGAAACCCCTGCAACAGTTTATCTCAAAGATGTGTACAGAATGAGATCATGAAGTAAATGAGTGTGGGCATTCAAAATGAGCTATGAACAAAGATGAAAAAGATCTTGTAAGCAACATGAGCAGTGTTCATATAAAATTTGATGCAAAGATATCAGGACTCAATCATAATGAGATTATCACATCCAAGAACAGTAAGTCAACCACACACACTCACCTCACATGAAAAACAGGATACAACCTAGTTACTGAGTCATTACACCCAAGGTCTTTCTAAGAAACTCAAATCGAAGAAGATCAAGGGGTTTTGTAAAAATATCAGCTTTTTGATGCTCAGTAGAAACATGTTCCAAAACAACAAGGCCTTCGTCCACTAACTCTCGAATAAAATGATGACGGATGTCAATGTGTTTGGTGCGAGAGTATTGGACAGGATTTTTTGAAATGTTTATGGCACTTGTGTTATCACAAAAAAGAGTGAGAGTGTTCTGTTCAATTCCATAATCATGAAGCATTTGCTTCATCCACAACATTTGGGCACAACAACTCCCTACAGCAATGTACTCAGCCTCAGCAGTGAAAAGAGAGATGGCATTCTGCTTTTTACTATGCCAAGAAACGAAATTATTCCCAAGATAAAAACACCCCCCGGATGTACTTTTCCTATCATCAGCACACCCTGCCCAGTCGGCATCAGAAAAACCAGTAATTTCGGCTGTAGTATCAGTGGAAAACCAAACCCCATACCCCAAGGTTCCATTTACATACTTGATGATGCGTTTTACCGCAAGAAGGTGAGACTCTTTAGGACTGGCTTGGTAACGAGCACAAACACCGACACTGAAGGAAATATCAGGACGACTGGCTGTGAGATACAACAGACTCCCTATCATACTCCTATAAAGGGTAGGATCAACATCAATACCAGAGGAATCTTTGGAAAGGTGAAGACTGGTGCTCATGGGAGTGTGTGCATGTTTGGCAGACTCAAGACCAAACTTTGACACAAGATTTTTAGCATACTTAGACTGAGAAACAAATATACCCGAAGGAGACTGTTTAATTTGGAGACCCAAGAAATAAGACAACTCTCCCATCATGCTCATCTCAAACTCATGTGTCATGCAATCCGAAAAATATTTCACAAGATGATCAGCAGTGGAACCAAACACAATATCATCAACATATATCTGAGCAACAAGAATATGAGACTTAGTATGTTTCACAAATAAGGTCTTATCCACACTACCCCTTTGAAAATCATTATGAAGAAGAAAGGTAGTAAGCCTATCATACCAAGCCCGAGGGGCTTGTTTCAACCCATACAAAGCCTTGTCTAACTTGTAGACATGATTAGGACATTTAGGGTCCTCAAACCCTTTTGGTTGCTCAACATATGCCTCTTCTTTTAAGTACCCATTCAGAAAAGCACTTTTCACATCCATTTGAAATAATTTAAAGCCAAGGAAACATGCAACACCAAGTAAAATGCGAATGGATTCGAGACGTGCAACTGGGGCAAACGTCTCATCATAGTCAATACCCTCTACTTGTGTGTAGCCTTGAGCAACCAACCTAGCTTTATTCCTCACAACAGTACCATTCTCATCAGATTTATTTTTAAAGATCCACTTGGTACCTATCACATTCATGTCTCTAGGTCTGGGAACAAGAGTCCAAACTTTGTTACGTTCAAATTGACCTAGTTCTTCATGCATAGCATTGACCCAACTATCATCTAGCAAGGCCTCTTTAAAATTCTTAGGTTCAATTAATGAAACATAACACATATGTGATACCTCATCCCGAATCTGTCTTCGGGTTTTCATTCGATCTGAAACACTCCCAATCACCTGTTGAGTTGGATGATTCAGTTTCACCCTTGCTGATGGTTTAAGTTCAGGACTTTGGGTGACAGGAGGAACAGGAGTGCTGTCCTTTTGAGCACTCTTTGGACTTGAACTTACCTGTGAGGATGGTGCTGTAACAATTTCTTGTGATTGAGCCGCAGCATCTCCTTGATTTTGTGGTTCAGTATCCAAGATTGGAAACTCACCATTGTCATCCTCATTTGTTGCTAAAGTAGGTGAACCTGTGTCATCTATAACCACATTGATAGATTCCATTAATGATGAAGTTCGCAGGTTATAGACTCGAAAAGCCCTACTGTTGGTTGAATACCCTAGAAAAATACCTTCATCACTTCGGGAGTCAAATTTGCCCAAGGGCTCTCTATCTTTGAAGATGTAACACTTACTCCCAAATGTTTTGAAGTATTTTACATTAGGTTTCAAACCCTTCCACAATTCATAAGGAGTTTGTAAAGTGCCGGGCCTTAAATACACACGATTTATGACATAAACAGCAGTATTTAAGGCTTCGGCCCAAAACTTTGGAGGAAGACTCTTACTAAGGAGCATGACCCTAGCCATTTCTTGAACAACTCTGTTCTTCCTCTCAACCACTCCATTTTGTTGTGGAGTAATAGGTGTAGAAAACTCATGCTTAATTCCATGCATATCACAAAAATCCGAAAATGAACTATTTTCAAATTCACGACCATGATCAGTTCGGATTCTTATGATACGCCCAATGGAAACACCCTGTTCATTTTGGATTTTAAGGACTAAAGCCTGGAAAGCATCAAACGTATCAGATTTTTCCCTTAAAAAATTTACCCATGAGAATCGAGTAAAATCATCAACAGTTAAAAAAATGTATCTTTTACCTCCAAATGTGCGAACCCCATGTAAAAAAGTATTTCCCTTTTTATCCAAAATTTCACATTTATCTTTTGAAAACAAAACTTCATGATGGGAATCACACATTTGACTAATGCTCAAAAGATTAGCTTTAAGGCCATCAACAAGTAAGGCATTATCTAGCTTGGGAAGACCAGCAACACTCATAGAGCCCTTACCAATGACTCTAGAAGTGCCGCCATCTCCAAAGGTAACAATTCCTCCTTCATATTTTTCAAGGGAGGTGAAATAGGATTTGTTACCGGACATATGACGAGAGCACCCACTATCAAGATACCATATATGTGAGTCACGTGCTTTTAGAGCAGTGTGAGCAACAAAACAAGTCAAATCATCTTTTCTAACCCAAATCTTTTTAGTCTTGGTGTTCCGCCTAGACATGTAAGGTTGTCTCCTAACCCAAAAAGTATTAGAATTTCTACCCTTTTGAGACACTTTACCAAACAGTTCAAAACAATAAGGACGAATGTGGCCATACCTACCACAGTGATGACAAATAAAAACAGGTTTTACCTCCCTTTTGTTGATCTTGCCTGTTTTTGCTTGATGAAGAAAAGAGTCATCTTGATCTACCTTCAATTTTTCCTTTGCTTGAGTCTTCAAGTTATGTGAGGTAGAGGCCTGTCCTTTGTGAGCTGTCGCACCATAGCCTAGCCCTCTTTTGTTAGAACCCATTTGTTGAGACCCGAGTATGTCTTCTAGAGATCTGGAACCTTTGTTCCACATGGAAATTGTTGCTCTAGCAATACGGAGTTCTTCATCTTTCTGACTGACTTTCTCTTTCAATACAGCTTGTGACACCTCAAGATTTTCAAGTTTTTCTTCATATGTGGAATACACCTTCAGAAGTTCATTCCTTTCAGTTTCACAGGATAGAAGTTTTCTACATAAATCTTGCCTGTCACTTGAGATCTTGATGACATTCTGCTTTGCTGTCAAGAGTTCTCCTTTGAGTCGGACATTCTCACTCTCACATGTTTTGAGCTTGAGAGAGAGTTTGTCGTTGGTTTTAGACAAATTCAGAGATTTCTCGTACTGCTTCTCGTAAGCTTGTTGTAGTTCATCGCCATTGATCTCATCAATGTCTTCAGATGTTTCATCGTCCTCTCTTTGCTTCTCATTCTCCTTAACCTCATCCAATCTAGCAACCAAGGCAGACAAGTTGTTGGATGGAGGTGGAGGTGAATCTCCTCTTTCATGGAATTGGCTCAGAATTTCCCATGCATCTTTAGCCTTTGTGCAGTGAACGACCCGTTGCTGTTCTTCATTAGAAATTGCTCCACGAATAATGATTAGGGCTCTCTGACTGCCCGGATTATCTGCACTTTCTGTATCTTCTTCAATGGTTTGCCAACCTTCTGGTTCAAAGGCTCTCAGAAAAGTCCTCATTCTGATTTTCCAATACAGGTAGTTGGTCCCATCAAAGGTGGGAGCATGATGCAAGTTCTGACCATGGGCTGATTCCGAAGGCTTTGGAAGAGGTTGAGAAACCGTGGCCCAAAATGCCATGAAAGCACTATCCCCATCTTCACCAGATTCAGGTTCTTCGGGTTCTTGTTCGGACCCGCTTTCATCATCCCAAGTTACGGTGTAGACTTTCTTCCGATTCTTTTTCGTAGGGCATTCAAGGGACATATGGCCAAACCCTTGACATTCATAGCACTTGACCCCTGGCCCCCTAACAACCTTCTTTTCAGTAGTTTGAGCAAATTTTGGTGGAAAAGTTTTTGGTTTGTCATTACTCTTATCTTTTGAAATAGGGGCTCTAAAATTAGGCTTCTTTTTCAAAAAATTTTAAACTGTTTTGGAAGCATAGCCGTCATCTCAGACTCTAAATCAAATTTAGTCTCCGGAGGTTTTGCAGTCTCATGAGTACTTGTGAAAGCCATACTTTCTTTTTGCTTTTTCTTGGAAATTTGGTGTGCTTCATAAGTCTGCAAATTTCCAACCAATTGATCGAGCTTGAGGGTATCAACATTCTGAGCCTCCTCAATGGCTGTCACCTTTGATTGGAACCTCTCGGGAAGGGACCTCAAAATTTTTCCCACAACTTTTGCTTCCGGGATTTTTTCACCGAGAGTGAAACAGGAATTCACGATATCACTGAGTTTTGCATAGAAATCATCAAACGTCTCATCGTCACGCATAAAAAGGGTTTCAAAGGCGGATGTGAGACGTTGAAGTTTTGACCTTTTGACAGAGGTGGTTCCTTCGTGAATTGTTTCAAGAATATCCCACGCCTCTTTTGCTATTTAACACGTGCAAATTCGACGGAATTCTTCAGGTGTGACAGAGCAGAAGAGGGAGTTGAGAGCCTTGCTGTTCCAACTCGAGTTCTGGTAATCAGTTGTGTCCTATTTATCAAGGGGTTTAGGAATATCAATGCCATCTATAGTGACAATAGGTTCACTCCACCCAAAGACAACGCAGTGCCAAACTTTCTCATCGATGGATTTTAAAAATGCTCTCATACGAGCTTTCCAATAAGAATAGTTTGTACCGTCAAGTAAAGGGGGTCTATGAGTCGAGTTACCTTCACGAATAGAATCCATAATACTAGTCACACAAAATCACACTCCTATAGTTTTGATAAAAACAAAAGTTTTTTGATAAAACAAAGAGTGACCTGCTCTGATACCAATTGAAAATCCTATGTGATTCGTGATTAGATAAAGATTAAAATATTCTAAATCCCAAAAATTCCAAAACACTCAATCTAAAATCATCAAGCACTTACGAGAGTGATTTTAGTTTGTTTGTTTTTAGGAATAAATAATAAATCAACACAAATGACTTTTTTACGTGGAAAAACCACAATTGAAGAACCTTCAATTGTAATCAAAAACCACGGGCGAACCGCCACTAATCAATCCACTACAGAAGGACTACAAGGTTACAAAGAAACCATACAAATTACCCAACCCAGTCAATTTGTCTCTGAATCTTCTGTAACCCTTTCACCATGCCTTCGTCACGGAACTGATTCTGAAGTTGATTCCACACCACAACTTCACTTGTCGAATTAACGACTACGCAAAGAATCAAACGCCTTTTGAAACTTTACGTGATGATCTTCGGATCCCACCGAAGAGAACACTCTTGAATATGTAGTATCAAACTCTTTGATGTATGAATCTCAACTCATGAGTTTAGAACTCTCTCAAGAACATCAAAGAAAACTCATCAAACTCTCAGAAGAACACTTCAAACAAAACTCTAGAATTCTTGAATCAGATCTAGAAAAAAGTTAGATTGGTTTGAGATGAAAACCATCTACTTATAGAAAATCAAAAGGAGTCCCAGATCTGAAAGAAACCAACTACTTGAATCCAATACGGAATCTGAAACTCGCGATCTCCGCTCGAGCGCTCTACTCTCCGCTCGAGCAGACTGGCCAAAAACTGTGTGTAATTAAACTGAGGTACGCTCGAGCGCTTCCTCTTCCGCTCGAGCGTGAAATCACATTCTTCAGTACTTCTGCAGCCCTGTCAAGATACTGAGTTCCTCCAATCTCCGCTCGAGCGCACATGTCCCCGCTCGACCAGGAAGAACAAAAAACTAAAAATTACATTTTTATTAAGTACAAAGTTTTGTCTCCGGATTTGACAATAACGGGACCTAACAAATCAAAATAAGAATAGAAGTTGCATAAAATTAGCAATGGAAGTCCATTCAAGAAACCACTATACCTTAACGATCTATTTGGAGATTAAATAAAAAAGGAAGTTGAATAGAAAAGGAAATTGAATGAAAATTTAAGTTGAATAAAAATAAAAATGGAGGTTGCATAAAATTAAAAATGGAAGTTCATTCATGAAACCACTATACCTTAACTATCTATTTCGAAATTAAATAAAAAATGAAGTTGAATAGAAGAGGAAATTGAATAAAAATGGAAGTTTATTCAAGAAACCACTATACCTTAACGATCTATTTGGGAATTAAATAAAACAGGAAGTTGAATAGAAAACGAAATTGAATAAAAATGGAAGTTGAATAAAAATAAAAATGAAAATTGCATAAAATTAAAAATGGAAGTTCATTCACGAAACCACTATACCTTAACGATCTATTTCGAAATTAAATAAAAAAGGAAGTTGAATAAAAGAGGAAATTGAATAAAAATGGAAGTTGACTAAAAATAAAAATGGAAGTTGCATAAAATTAACAGTGGAATTTCATTTAAGAAACCACTATACCTTAACGATCTATGTGGAAATTAAATAAAAAAAGAAGTTGAATAGAAAAGGAAATTGAATAAAAATGGAAGTTCAATAAAAATAAAAATGGAAGTTGCATAAAATTAACAATGGAAGTTCATTCAAGAAACCACTATACCTTAACGATCTATTTGGAAATTAAATAAAAAAGGAAGTTGAATAGAAAAGGAAATTGAATAAAAATGGAAGTTCAATAAAAATAAAAATGGAAGTTGCATAAAATTAACAATGGAAGTTCATTAAAGGAACCACTACACCTTAACGATCTATTTGGAAATTAGATAAAGAAGGAAGTTGAATAGAAAAAGAAATTGAATAAAAATTGAAGTTCAATAAAAATAAAAATGGATGTTGCATAAAATTAACAATGGAAGTTCATTCAAGAAAGCACTATACCTTAACGATCTATTTGGAAATTAAATAAAAAAGGAAGTTGAATAGAAAAAGAAATTGAATCAAAATGGAAGTTGAATAAAAATAAAAATGGAAGTTGCATAAAATTAACAATGGAAGTTTATTCACGAAACCACTATACCTTAACGATTTAGTTGGAAATTAAATAAAAAAGGAAGTTGAATAGAAAAAGAAATTGAATGAAAATGGAAGTTAAATAAAAATAAAAATGAAATTTCATCAAAAATTGAAAATGGTAGTTAATTAAAGAAACCACTATACCTTCACGACCCATTTGGAAATTTAATAAAAAAGGAAGTAGAATAGAAAAGGAAATTGAATAAAAATGGAAGTTTAATAAAAATAAAAATGGAACTTGTATAAAATTAACAATGGAAGTTCATTAAAGGAACCACTACACCTTAACGATCTATTTGGAAATTAGATAAAGAAGGAAGTTGAATAGAAAAAAAAAATTGAAAAAAAAATTGAAGTTCAACAAAAATAAAAATGGATGTTGCATAAAATTAACAATGGAAGTTCATTCAAGAAACCACTATACCTTAACGATCTATTTGGAAATTAAATAAAAAAGGAAGTTGAATAGAAAAAGAAATTGACTCAAAATGGAAGTTGAATAAAAATAAAAATGGAAGTTGCATAAAATTAACAATGGAAGTTTATTCAAAAAGCCACTATACCTTAACGATTTATTTGTAAATTAAATAAAAAAGGAAGTTGAACAGAAAAGAAAATTGAATAAAAATGGAAGTTAAATCAAAATAAAAATAAAAGTTGCATAAAATTAACAATGGAAGTCCATTCAAAAACCACTACACCTTAAGGATCTATTTGGAGATTAAATAAAAAAGGAAGTTGAATAGAAAAGGAAATTGAATGAAAATTTAAGTTGAATAAAAATAAAAATGGAAGTTACATAAAATTTAAAATGGAAGTTCATTCATGAAACCACTATACCTTAACGATCTATTTCGAAAGTAAATAAAAAAGGAATTTGAATAGAAGGGGACATTGAATAAAAATGCAAGTTGACTAAAAATAAAAATGGAAATTGCATAAAATTAACAATGGAAGTTTATTGAAGAAACCACTATACCTTAACGATCTATTTGGAAATTAAATAAAATAGGAAGTTGAATAGAAAAGGAAATTGAATAAAAAGGGAAGTTCAATAAAAAAACAAATGGAAGTTGCATAAAATTAATAATGGAAGTTCACTTACGAAATCACTATACCTTAACGATTTATTTGGAAATTAAATAAAAAAAGAAGTTGAATAGAAAAAGAAATTGAATCAAAATGGAAGTTAAATAAAAATAAAAATGAAATTTCATCAAAAATTGAAAATGGTAGTTAATTAAAGAAACCACTATACCTTCACGACCCATTTGGAAATTTAATAAAAAAGGAAGTTGAATAGAAAAGGAAATTGAATAAAAATGGAAGTTCAATAAAAATAAAAATGGAAGTTGAATAAAATTAACAATAGAAGTTAATTCAAAAAAACCACTATACTTCAACGATTTATTTGAAAATTAAATAAAAAAGGAAGTTGAATACAAAAGAAATTGAATAAAAATGGAAGTTGAATAAAAATAAAAATGGAAGTCGTATAAAATTAACAATTTAATAGAAAAACAAATTGAATGAAAATTTGAAGTTGAATAAAAATAAAAATAGAAGTTGAATAAAATTAAAAATGGAAGTTCATTCAAGAAACCACTATACCTTAACGATATATTTGGAAATTAATTAAAAAAGGAAGTTAAATAGAAAAGGAAATTAAATAAAAATGGAAGTTGAATAAAAATAAAAATAGAAGTTGCATAAAATTAACAATGGAAGTTTATTCAAGAAACCACTATACCTTAACGATCTATTTCGAAATTAAATAAAAAAAGAAATTGAATAGAAAAAGAAATTGAATGAAAATTGAAGTTGAATAAAAATAAAAATGGAAGTTGCATAAAATTGAAAATGGAAGTTCTTTCAAAAAACCACTATACCTTAACGATCTATTTGGAAATTAAATAAAAAAAAGAAGTTGAATACAAAAGGAAATTGAATAAAAATGGAAGTTGAATAAAAATAAAAATGGAAGTTGCATAAAATTAACAATGGAAGTTCATTCAAGAAACCACTATACCTTAACGATCTATTTGGAAATTTAATAAAAAAGGAAGTTGAATAGAAAAGGAAAATGAATAAAAGTGGAAGTTCAATAAAAATAAAAATGAAAGTTGCATAAAATTAACAACGGAAGTTCATTCAAAAAACCACTATACCTTAACGATTTATTTGAAAATTAAATAAAAAAAGAAGTTGAATACAAAAGAAATTGAATAAAAATGGAAGTCGAATAAAAATAAAAATGGAAGTCGTATAAAATTAACAATTGAATAGAAAAACAAATTGAATGAAAATTTGAAGTTGAATAAAAATAAAAATAGAAGTTGAATAAAATTAAAAATGGAAGTTCAATCAAGAAACCACTATACCTTAACGATCTATTTAGAAATTAAATAAAAAAAATAAGTTAAATTGAAAAGGAAATTAAATAAAAACGGAAGTTGAATAAAAATAAAAATGGAAGTTGCATAAAATTAACAATGGAAGTTTATTCAAGAAACCACTATACCTTAACGATCTATTTGGAAATTAAATAAAAAAGGAAGTTGAATAGAAAATGAAATTAAATAAAAATGCAAGTTGAATAAAAATAAAAATGGAAGTTGCATAAAATTAACAATGGAAGTTCATTCAAGAAACCACTATGCCTTAACGATCTATTTGGAAATTAAATAAAAAAGGAAGTTGAATAAGAATAAAAATGGAAGTTGCATAAAATTAATAATGGAAGTTTATTCAAGAAACCGCTATACCATAACTATTTATTTGGAAATTAAATAAAAAAGGAAGTTGAACAGAAAAGGAAATTGAATAAAAATGGAAGTTGAATCAAAATAAAAATAGAAGTTGCATAAAATTAACAATGAAAGTCCATTCAAGAAACCACTATACCTTAACGATCTATTTGGAGATTAAATAAAAAAGGAAGTTGAATAGAAAAAGAAATTGAATGAAAATTTAAGTTGAATAAAAATAAAAATATAAATTGCATAAAATTAAAAATGGAAGTTCATTCATGAAACCACTATACCTTAACGATCTCTTTCGCAATTAAATAAAAAAGGAAGTTGAATAGAAGAGGAAATTGAATAAAAATGGAAGTTGACCAAAAACAAAAATGGAAGTTGCATAAAATTAACAATGGAAGTTCATTCAAGAAACCACTATACCTTAACGAGCTATTTGGAAATTAAATAAAAAAGGAAGTTGAATAGAAAAGGAAATTGAATCAAAATGGAAGTTCAATAAAAATAAAAATGGAAGTTGGATAAAATTAACAATGGAAGTTCATTCAAGAAACCACTATACCTTAACGAGCTATTTGGAAATTAAATAAAAAAGGAAGTTGAATAGAAAAGGAAATTGAATCAAAATGGAAGTTCAATAAAAATAAAAATGGAAGTTGAATAAAAATAAAAATGGAAGTTCATCCAAGAAACCACTATACCTTAGCGATCTATTTGAAAATTAAATAAAAAAGCAAGTTGACTAAAAATAAAAATATAAGTTGCATAAAATTAAAAATGGAAGTTTATTTAAGAAACAACTATACCTTAGCGATCTATTTCGAAATAAAATAACAAAGGAAGTTGAATAGAAGAGGAAATTGAATAAAAATGGAAGTTGCATAAAATTAACAATGGAAGTTCATTCAAGAAACCACTATACCTTAACGATCTATTTGAAAATTAAATAAAAAAGGAAGTTGAATAGAAAACGAAATTGAATAAAAATGGAAGTTCAATAAAAATACAAATGGAAGTTGCAGAAAATTAACAATGGAAGTTCATTCATGAAACCATTATACCTTAACGATCTATTTCGAAATTAAATAAATAAAGAAGTTGAATAGAAAAAGAAATTGAATAAAAATGGAAGTTGAATAAAAATAAAAATGGAAGTTCATCCAAGAAACCACTATACCTTAGCGATCTATTTGAAAATTAAATAAAAAAGCAAGTTGACTAAAAATAAAAATATAAGTTGCATAAAATTAAAAATGGAAGTTTATTTAAGAAACAACTATACCTTAGCGATCTATTTCGAAATAAAATAACAAAGGAAGTTGAATAGAAGAGGAAATTGAATAAAAATGGAAGTTGCATAAAATTAACAATGGAAGTTCATTCAAGAAACCACTATACCTTAACGATCTATTTGAAAATTAAATAAAAAAGGAAGTTGAATAGAAAACGAAATTGAATAAAAATGGAAGTTCAATAAAAATACAAATGGAAGTTGCAGAAAATTAACAATGGAAGTTCATTCATGAAACCATTATACCTTAACGATCTATTTCGAAATTAAATAAATAAAGAAGTTGAATAGAAAAAGAAATTGAATAAAAATGGAAGTTGAATAAAAATAAATATTGAAGTTGCATAAAATTAACAATGGAAGTTCGTTCAAGGAACCACTATCCCTTGACGACCTATTTGGAAATTAAATAAAAAGGGAAGACGAATAGAACAGGAAATTGAATAAAATTGGAAGTTCAATAAAAATAAAAATGGAAGTTGCATAAAATTAACAATAGAAGTTCATTCAAGAAACCACTATACCTGAACGATTTATTTGGAAATTAAATAAAAAAGGATTCTGAATTGAAAAAGAAATAAAATCAAAATGGAAGTTAGATAAAAATAAAAATAAAATTTCATGAAAAATTGAAAATGGAAGTTAATTCAAGAAACCACTATACCTTAACGACCTATTTGGAAATTAAATAATAAAGGAAGTTGAATAGAAAAGGAAATTGAATAAAAATGGAAGTTGAATCAAAATAAAAATAGAAGTTGCATAAAATTAGCAATGGAAGTCCATTCAAGAAACCACTAAACCTTAACGATCTATTTGGAGATTAAATAAAAAAGGAAGTTGAATAGAAAAGGATATTGAATGAAAATTTTAGTTGAATAAAAATAAAAATGGATATTGCATAAAATTAAAAATGGAAGTTCATTCATGAAACCACTATACCTTAACGATCTATTTCGAAATTAATTATAAAAGGAAGTTGAATAGAAGAGGAAATTGAATAAAAATGAAAGTTGACTAAAAATAAAAATGGAAGTTGCATAAAATTAACAGTGGAATTTCATTTAAGAAACCGCTATACCTTAACGATCTTTGTGGAAATTAAATAAAAAAAGAAGTTGAATAGAAAGGAAATTGAATAAAAATGGAAGTTCAATAAAAATAAAAATGGAAGTTGCATAAAATTGACAATGGAAGTTCATTCAAGAAACCACAATATCTTAACGATCTATTTGGAAATTAAACAAAAAAGGAAATTGAATAAAAATGGAAGTTCAATAAAAATAAAAATGGAAGTTGCATAAAATTAACAATGGAAGTTCATTCATGAAACCACTATACTTAACGATCTATTTGGAAATTAGTAAAAGAAGGAAGTTGAATAGAAAAAGAAATTGAATAAAATTGAAAGTTCAATAAAAATAAAAATGAAAGTTGCATAAAATTAACCATGGAAGTTCATTCAAGAAACCACTATACTTTAACGATCTATTTGGAAATTAAACAAAAAAAAAGAAGTTGAATTGAAAAAGAAATTGAATCAAAATGGAAATTGAATAATAACAAAAATGGAAGTTGCATAAAATTAACAATGGATGTTTATTCAAGAAACCACTATACCTTAACGATTTTTTTGGAAATTAAATAAAAAAAAGGAAGTTGATAGAAAAAGGAAATTGAATAAAAATGGAAGTTCAAACAAAATAAAAATAGAAGTTGCATAAAATTAACAATAGAAGTCCATTCAAAAACCACTATACCTTGACGATCTATTTGGACATTAAATAAAAAAGGAAGTTGAATAGAAAAGGAAATTGAATGAAAATTTAAGTTGAATAAAAATAAAAATGGAAGTTGCATAAAATTAAAAATGGAAGTTCATTCATGAAACCACTATACCTTAACGATCTATTTCGAAGAGGAAATTGAATAAAAATGGAAGTTGACTAAAAACAAAAATGGAAGTTGCATAAAATTAACAATGGAAGTTTATTCAAGAAACCACAATACCTTAACGATCTATTTGGAAATTAAATAAAAAAGGAAGTTGAATAGAAAAGGAAATTGAATGAAAATTTAGGTTGAATAAAAATAAAATTGGATATTGCATAAAATTAAAAATGGAAGTTCATTCATAAAACCACTATACCTTAACGATTTATTTCGAAATTAAATAAAAAAGGAAGTTGAATAGGAGAGGAAATTGAATAAAAAAGGAAGTTGACTAAAAATAAAAATGGAAGTTGCATAAAATTAACAATGGAATTTCATGTAAGAAACCACTATACCTTAACTATCTATGTGGAAATTAAATAAAAAAAGAAGTTGAATAGAAAGGAAACTAAATAAAAATGGGAGTTCAATAAAAATAAAAATGGAAGTGGCATAAAATTAACAATGGAAGTTCATTCAAGAAACCACAATACCTTAATGATCTATTTGGAAATTAAATAAAAAAGGAAGTTGAATAGAAAAGGAAATTAAATAAAAATGGAAGTTCAATAAAAATAAAAATGAAAATTGCATAAAATTAACAATAGAAGTTCATTCAAGGAACCACTACACCTTAACGATCTATTTCGAAATTAGATAAAGAAGGAAGTTGAATAGAAAAAGAAATTGAATAAAAATGGAAGTTCAATAAAAATAAAAATAGATGTTGCATAAAATTAACAATGGAAGTTCATTCAAGAAACCACTATACTTTAACGATCTATTTGGAAATTAAACAAAAAAAGAAGTAGAACAGAAAAAAAATTGAATTAAAATGGAAGTTGAATAAAAACAAAAATGAAAGTTGCATAAAATTAACAATGGAAGTTTATTCAAGAAACCACTATATCTTAACGATTTATTTGGAAATTAAATAAAAAAGGAAGTTGATAGAAAAGGAAATTGAATAAAAATGGAAGTTCAATAAAAATAAAAATGGAAGTTGCATAAAATTAACAATGGAAGTTCATTCAAGAAACCACTATATCTTAACGATCTATTTGGAAATTAAATAAAAAAGGAAGTTGAATAGAAAAGGAAATTGAATAAAAATGGAAGTTCAATAAAAATAAAAATGGAAGTTGCATAAAATTAAAAATGGAAGTTCATTCAAGAACCACTACACCTTGACGATCTATTTGGAAATTAAATAAAAAAGGAAGTTGAATAGAAAAGGAAATTGAATAAAAATGGAAGTTGAATAAAAATAAAAATGGAAGTTGCATAAAATTAAAAATGGAAGTTCATTCAAGAAACCACTATACCTTAACGATTTGTTTGGAAATTAAATAAAAAAGGAAGTTGAATAGAAAAAGAAATTGAATCAAAATGAAAGTTGAATAAAAATAAAAATGGAAGTTGCATAAAATTAACAATGGAAGTTTATTCAAGAAACCACTATACCTTAACGATTTATTTGGAAATTAAATAAAAAAGGAAGTTGAATAGAAAAAGAAATTGAATAAAAATGGAAGTTCAATAAAAATAAAAATAGATGTTGCATAAAATTAACAATGGAAGTTTATTCAAGAAACCACTATACTTTAACGATCTATTTGGAAATTAAACAAAAAAAGAAGTAGAACAGAAAAAAAATTGAATTAAAATGGAAGTTGAATAAAAACAAAAATGGAAGTTGCATAAAATTAACAATGGAAGTTTATTCAAGAAACCACTATATCTTAACGATTTATTTGGAAATTAAATAAAAAAGGAAGTTGATAGAAAAGGAAATTGAATAAAAATGGAAGTTCAATAAAAATAAAAATGGAAGTTGCATAAAATTAACAATGGAAGTTCATTCAAGAAACCACTATATCTTAACGATCTATTTGGAAATTAAATAAAAAAGGAAGTTGAATAGAAAAGGAAATTGAATAAAAATGGAAGTTCAATAAAAATAAAAATGGAAGTTGCATAAAATTAAAAATGGAAGTTCATTCAAGGAACCACTACACCTTGACGATCTATTTGGAAATTAGATAAAGAAGGAAGTTGAATATAAAAAGAAATTGAATAAAAATGGAAGTTCAATAAAAATAAAAATGGATGTTGCATAAAATTAAAATGGAAGTTCATTCAAGAAACCACTATACCTTAACGATTTGTTTGGAAATTAAATAAAAAAGGAAGTTGAATAGAAAAAGAAATTGAATCAAAATGAAAGTTGAATAAAAATAAAAATGGAAGTTGCATAAAATTAACAATGGAAGTTTATTCAAGAAACCACTATACCTTAACGATTTATTTGGAAATTAAATAAAAAAGGAAGTTGAATAGAAATGGAAATTGAATAAAAATGGAAGTTGAATAAAAATAAAAATGGAAGTTGCATAAAATTAATAATGGAAGTTCATCCAAGAAACCACTATAACTTAACGATCTATTTGGAAATTAAATAAAAAAAGAAGTTGAATAGAGAAGGAAATTGAATAAAAAGGGAAGTTCAATAAAAATACAAATGGAAGTTGCATAAAATTAATAATGGAAGTTCATTTACGAAACAACTATACCTTAACGATTTATTTGGAAATTAAATAAAAAAGGAAGTTGAATAGAAAAAGAAATTGAATCAAAATGGAAGTTAAATAAAAATAAAAATGAAATTTCATCAAAAATTGAAAATGGTAGTTAATTAAAGAAACCACTATACCTTTACGACCCATTTGGAAATTTAATAGAAAAGGAAATTGAATAAAAATGGAACTTCAAGAAAAATAAAAATGGAAGTTGCATAAAATTAACAATAGAAGTTCATTCAAAAAAGCACTATACTTTAACGATTTATTTGGAAATTAAATAAAAAAGGAAGTTGAATACAAAAGAAATTGAATAAAAATGGAAGTTGAATAAAAACAAAAATGGAAGTCGTATAAAATTAACAGTTGAATAGAAAAACAAATTGAATGAAAATTTGAACTTGAATAAAAATAAAAATAGAAGTTGAAAAAAATTAAAAATGGAAGTTCATTCAAGAAATCACTATATCTTAACGATCTATTTAGAAATTAAATAATAAAGGAAGTTAAATTGAAAAGGAAATTAAATAAAAATAGAAGTTGAATAAAAATAAAAATAGAAGTTGCATAAAATAAACAATGGAAGTTCATTCAAGAAACCACTATACCTTAACGTTCTATTTCGAAATTAAATAAAAAAGGAAGTTGAATAGAAAATGAAATTAAATAAAAATGAAAGTTGAATATAAATAAAAATGGAAGTTGCAAAAAATTAACAATGGAAGTTCATTCAAGAAACCACTATGCCTTAACGATCTATTTGGAAATTAAATAAAAAAGGAAGTTGAATAGAAAAAGAAATTGAAAGAAAATGGAAGTTGAATTAAATAAAAATGGAAGTTGCATAAAATTAATAATGGAAGTTTATTCAAGAAACCACTATACCTTAACGATTTATTTGGAAATTAAATAAAAAAGGATGTTGAATAGAAAAGGAAATTGAATAAAAATGGAAGTTGAATCAAAATAAAAATAGAAGTTGCATAAAATTAACAATGGAAGTCCATTCAAGAAACCACTATACCTTAACGATCTATTTGGAGATTAAATAAGAAAGGAAGTTGAATAGAAAAGGAAATTGAATGAAAATTTAAGTTGAATAAAAATAAAAATGTAAGTTGCTTAAAATTAAAAATGGAAGTTCATTCATGAAACCACTATACCTTAACGATCTATTTCGAAATTAAATAAAAAACAAGTATACAACTATAAAAAATAATAAAATAAAATAAAGAAAATAAATAAAAATAAAAGGTTTGAATTGAAAAGGGAAGTTGACTAAAAATAAAATTGGAAGTTGCATAAAATTAACAATGGAAGTTCATTCAAGAAACCACTATACCTTAACGATCTGTTTGGAAATTAAATAAAAAAGGAAGTTGAATAGAAAAGGAAATTGAATAAAAATGGAAGTTCAATAAAAATAAAAATGGTAGTTGGATAAAATTAACAATGGAAGTTCATTTACGAAACCACTATACCTTAACGATTTATTTGTAAATTAAATAAAAAAGGAAGTTGAATATAAAAGGAAATTGCAGGAAAATTTAAGTTGAATAAAAATAAAAATGGAAGTTGCATAAAATTAAAAATGGAAGTTTATTCAAGAAACGACTATACCTTAACGATCTATTTTGAAATTAAATAAAAAAGGAAGTTGAATAGAAGAGGAAATTGAATAAAAATGGAAGTTGACTAAAAATAAAAATGGAAGTTGCATAAAATTAACAATGGAAGTTCATTCAAGAAACCACTATACCTTAAAGATCTATTTGGAAATTAAATAAAAAAGGAAGTTGAATAGAAAAGGAAATTGAATAAAAATGGAAGCTTAATAAAAATAAAAATGGAAGTTGCATAAAATTAACAATGGAAGTTCATTCATGAAACCACTATACCTTAACGATCTATTTCGAAATTAAATAAACAATGAAGTTGAATAGAAAAAGAAATTGAATAAAAATGGAAGTTGAATAAAAATAAATACTGAAGTTGCATAAAATTAACAATAGAACTTCATTCAAGGAACCACTATACCTTAACCATATATTTGGAAATAAATAAAAAGGGAAGATGAATAGAAAAGGAAATTGAATAAAAATGGAAGTTCGATAAAAATAAAAATGGAAGTTGCATAAAATTAACAATGGAAGTTCATTCATATAGCGATCCCGGTTTTCCCTTTTGTGTATAACTGTAATCCGGACTCAGTTCCGTAAGGGTGTTGTTGTCTTATCCTCTTTCTATCCCTTACTCTTTGTTTTCGAGTTTTGGGTCGTGTTGGGCAAGTTGGGAATAAGTTGGTTGCGTTTTAAAATGTATAATCTTTGCCCAGTTTTTGGTCTCTCCGCTCGAGCGGCGCTTTTGACGCTCGAGCGGGCCTTTGTTGTTGCTTATCCGCTCGAGCGGGGGTTTTGGCGCTCGAGCGGGGAAATCACCCATCCAGTATTTCTTCTGCAGTGTTGGACGCTCGAGCGGGAGTTTGTGTGTGACGCTCGAGCGGGAAGTTGGACGCTCGAGCGGGAACCTGGTTCAGTGTAAAGTTCTGAGAGTGCGCATCCGACGCTCGAGCGAGGATCTGTGAGTGACGCTCGAGCGTGGGTTTGGCCGCTCGAGCGGGGCGACTTGGTTAAAGCTCCGTGTTTTGACTTTTTGAAATCACTTTTTCACTTCTCTTCTCTCTCTTACTTTTCCAAAAACACCATTGTTGAGCTTCTCACTCTAGAGCTCTACCTTCTCTCTAGGTATTGATCTAGTATGAGTGATTTCCTCACCTTTGGGCTTTACAAAAAAAGTTGTTGATCGTCGAGGGCTATCTTTTGATCTGAGAAATTTGTGATTTGGAGCACTTTCGTTTTCTTCATCTTCTTCGTTGGGTGTCACCTTTTGAGGTAGGGATAACCTACTCCATCTTATGAGCTTTGTCTTTGAATTTTAGCATTTTGATATGTTGGGGGTTGTTGGGTAATTTTGGAGAAAGTTTGGGCCTTTGTGTAATTTTACAAAAGTTGGGGTTTTAATTATATAAACCTATATGCAAGATAGGCATAGAGAAATGAAATTAATGTTGGGACATTGATGGAAATGGAACCTTAGGGTTGTTTTGTGAATTATGGTAAGTTGCCCTAATTGGTTTAATTAATTAATGTATGTAATTAATTAAAGAAATTGAGAAATTGAATTGAGAATGTTGAAATTGGGAATGTATGGGACTAAAGGGTGTAGTTGAATCATTTATTGCTCACCTAGTTGAAATGTTGATATATTATCCATTTGTGCATTTATTTTCTGTTTAGAAATAATTGCTTTGGACTACCGGTGGAGGGTAGTATTGATTGTTGTAGACAATGCATGATGATTAGGCAAACTAAAACTAATCAATTGGATGTGTCATAGAGTATGACGATTGATAGGATACATTAACTTTATGTATTGATAGATTGTGCATATGACCAATGTGTTTATGTGCATTATGCGTAGACGGTTGATAGAATACATTAACTTTATGTATTGATTGATTTCGTATATGATTATGTGTTTATATGCATTGCTTGTGTATGGGAGGAGATGGGGGATGTACTCCACAGTTTAGGGGAAGATGGGGGATGTACCTCTAAACCGGTTAATGGTTAAGGGAAGATGGGGGATGGACCCAGGGATGCAGCTCATATGCTCTCCCATTGGAGTGATGACACAGCTCACATGCTTGTCTATTGAAGTGTTGATATAGCTCATATGCTTATCTGTGGTAGTAGTGATATAGCTCATATGCTTATCTATTGAGATGTTTGTGTAATTTGATATAGCACTAAAATGTATATCATTTATGAAGTATGGAAGTGGTTTATGTGTTATTGATACAACACCAAAATGCGTATCCACCTTGGATTTTGAAAGTGTTCTAGTGATGAACTATAATCTCATCAAAGGTTTTGGCCAGAGTACTGAGTCTTGTTTTCAAACTCAATGTTGAATAAGAAATGGAAAGTGAATTGTAACATAGACTTGATTGTCATGGAATTGTAGTAAGATGTAAATGAATGTATAAGTATTGACCATCTATTAACTGCTAATCTTTTAGTCATTGTTTATAGTTGGTTTAGTGTATTTCTACTGGGCTGTGGCTCACCCTATATGGGACACCATTTTCAGGTACATGAAGCATGCCACCTCCAAGGACATCGCTTGGGAGGCTAGAGGCAGGCAGACGTTTGTGGTTTTGGTTATCTTTTGTTGTATTACATGTAATTTCAAGCCAAGGGCTTAATGTATATTTGAGTTAGTACTCTCCTCTTTGTAACCAAGTGTTAGCTTGGAAAGCTGTAAGCCCATAGGGCATTTGATTCTGTTGTTAACATGTAATGCTTCTTGTAAAGAATTACTCTGTGGAATAGAATGATGTTTGTCTCTTATACCAATGCATGTCTAAATTGACGGATTTAATGTTATTATTTCGAGGGCGTTACAATTCAAGAAACCACTATACCTGAACGATTTATTTGGAAATCAAATAAAAAAGGATGCTGAATTGAAAAAGAAATAAAATCAAAATGGAAGTTAAATAAAAATAAAAATAAAATTTCATCAAAAATTGAAAATATAAGTTAATTCAAGAAACCACTATACCTTAACGACCTATTTGCCTCATATGAGGAGAGACCGGTTCGGGTCTTGGATAGACGGGATCAAGTCTTGTGAGGCAAGACCATTCCCTTGGTAAAGGTTTTGTGGAAACATCACGGAGTGGAGGAAGCCACTTGGGAACGTGAGTTAGAGGTCCGTGAGAAATATCCGGACTTGTTTGTTGATGTATAATCATGTATAGAAATTTTGTAACGTTATTGAACTTTGAAATCATTATGTATGTCTTAAGTTGTAAAACATTGTGAATGTTTTGGTAAATGGAAGTTATGTTAACATTATATATGTTAAGTATTGTGGAAATGCAAGTATGATATTAATGTTGCATGTGTTATGAAATTGTGGAAAATGAGTTGAAATTGGTAAATTTCAAAGGGATGCATGTTGTTATGTATAATGTGAAATGCCTCTTGAGAAAAGATGAGATTGACCGGTAATGGGTCGGAATGCTTAACATAATGTTGTAATATTATTGAGGATGGAGAAAACCTGTTTTTGACAAACTTGTGCTTAATTTCGGGGACGAAATTCTTTAAGGGGGGGAGGTTATAGCGATCCCGGTTGTCCCTTTACTGTTCAGTTGTATTCCGGACTCGGTTCCGTGAAGTTGATAGTAGTAATTATCTTGTTTACGCCCTTTACTCTTTGTGTTTGGGTTTTGGGAATGTTTTGGGCAGGTGTGTTACAGGTTGAGTGAGCCTAAGTCTCAATCCTAGTCGCCCAGGTTTTCGGTGTTGCGCTCGAGCGGGTTATTCTACGCTTGAGCGGAGTTTGGTTTTTGGTTGTCCGCTCGAGCGGACCTTCTTGCGCTCGAGTGGGGTTTACACTCTTCCAGTATTTTGTGTCCCTGCAAAACTTCTGCAGGTGTGTTTTCTACGCTCGAGCGGATTTCCTGCGCTCGAGCGGGTTGTGCTCGAGCGGGTAGTACTTTTAGGGTGTAAGTTCTGGGAGGGGGAAATCCACGCTCGAGCGGACTGGTTTTCACGCTCGAGCGGATGTACTTTATTATTGTGTCTTGGTGCTCGAGCGGAACTTCTTGCACTCGAGCGGACCTAGTTATTTGTTCTTTACGCTCGAGCGTTGTGTTCTCCGCTCGAGCGGGATTGTCGTATAACAGAAGGCAGTTGGGCATTTCTAAGTCACTTTTTCATCCTCACTCTCTCTCTTACTTTTCAAAACTCCATTTGAGAGCTTCTCTCTCTAAAGTTCTCACTTCTCTCTAAGTGTTGATCTAGCTAGAGTGTTTTCCAAACCTTTGACCTTTACAAAAAGGTTGTTGATCGTCGTGGGCTACCTTTTGATCTAAGAATCTCGGGATTTGGTGCATCTTCATTTTCGTCGTCTTCTTCGTTGGGTTTCATCTTTTGAGGTAGGGATTCCTACTCACTACTATGGGTTTTGACATAGATTTTTGGGCATTTTGTTAAATGGTTGAGTTTGGGAGTTAGGGTTTGAAAATGATGAAAAGGGGTTTGTTATTTTGATTCTAAAAATGTGTATTTTGGATTTTAAGATAATAATATTGTTGTTGGTTGTTGATATATAGACCATTGGGACAATATTTGAAAATGGGGTAGAAAACCCTAATTTGTTGTATAAATTAATTGGTATAATTAATTTGGGATAATTGTGGTTATATAGAATTGAGCTAGAAATAATGAAATTGACTCATTTTAATGTAAAATGGTGGAGTTGGATTTATTAATCGCTCACTTTTGAAAACATAGATATTTTATCTGTTGGAGCTTTTATTATCTGTTTAGAAATAATTGTTTGGGCTACCGGTGGAGGGTAGTTTTGATTGTTGTAGACAATGCATGATGATTAGGCAAACTAAAACTAATCAATTGGTTATGTCATAGAGTATGACGGTTGATAGAATACATTAACGTTATGTATTGATTGATTGTGTATATAACCCATGTGTATATACGTTGTGTGTGTGGGAGAAGATAGGGGATGTACTCCACGGTTTAGGGGAAGATAGGGGATGGACCTCTAAACCGGATATTGTTTGGGAGGAGATAGGGGATGGACTCCACTGATACAGCTAATATGCTTGTCAGTTAAAGTATTGATACAGCTCATATGCTTATCTTTGGAAGTGTTGATATAGCTAATATGCTTATCTGTTGAAATGTGGATACAGCTTGTATGCTTATCTGTTGAGAGGTTGATACAACTAGTATGTTTATCTATTGTAAAACGGGAAGCGTTTAATATGGGTCATTATAGCGACACCGGTCTTGTCCCATTTGGTTGTTGTATCCGGACTTAGGTTCCGTGGATCCTATCATTGTATAATTGTTGTTGTCGTCCTTTATCTTCTCTTTTTGAGTTATAGGATGTGTTGGGCAGGTTTGTTACAGGTTGGTTGGGTTTGGAAACAAAGTATTGCTGTCGAGAATTTTGGATCTTCGCTCGAGCGAGTAGTTGGTCGCTCGAGCGAGCTTTTGTTTTTGGTCCTTCGCTCGAGCGAGCGATTGCGTCTAGTATAGACCTGAGAGCTGTGTTTCTTCGCTCGAGCGAGCGAGTTGTATGTTTTCGAGTTCTTCGCTCGAGCGAGCATTCTGTCGCTCGAGCGTGCTTCTGGGTTGCAGACCTGAAGCATTGCATTCTTGGCTCGAGCGAGACTTTCTTCGCTCGAGCGAGTCTTTCTTGTGTCTGGTCGCTTGAGCTACCAATCCTTCGCTCGAGCGAGCCGGTCAGGTTTAAATAGGCAGCAGCGGGTTTTAAAACACTTTTTCATCCTCTTTTTTATTCCAAAACCCTACGTCCGACTTCTCTCTCCCTCCACTCACCTTTTCTCCTAGGTTTCATCTACTTTTAGGGTGTTTCTACCCTAGGCTCTTTATTAAAAAGATAGAGGGGGTTGAGGGCTTCGTTTTAATCTGAACGTTGACGGTTTGGAGCACTTTGCATTTTGATCATCTTCCCCATTCGTGTTCTTCACTTCGAGGTAGGGATACCCTACTCCATCCTATAGGCTTTGTCCTAAGTTTTAGTCATTTTGATATGTTGGTGTTGTTCGGAAATTTTGGGAAAAGCTAGGGTTTGATTTATATTTTAAAAAGGGGGGTTTTCATCTATTAAACATCGTATGATTGAAGGTCATGAAAAATGACATTGATAGTATTAAATTGATAAAATTGAACCTTAGGGTTAATTTTGAGGGAAAGGAGAAAAGCCCTAACTGTTGTAATAAATTAATTTGCATAATTAATTTAGAGAAAAATGTGGAATTAAGTTTAATTCTTGAAATTTGTGAACTATGAGATCAAAAGGTGTAGTTGAATAGTTTAATCACTCACCTATGAAAATGTTGAGTTTACATTTGTAGATACATTTATTTCCTGTTTAGAAATAACTGTTTTGGGCTATCGGTGGAGGATAGTCGTGATTGTTGTAGACATTGCATGTTGCTTAGGGAAAACTGAAACTAATCACTTTGAATGAGTCATTAAATATGACAGTTGAATTAATACAGCGAATCTGTGTATTGATTGAATATTGTGTATGACATGTGTTTAATACATTGTATATGCATATTGTTTGGGAGGAGATAGGGGATGTACTCCATGGTTTGAGGGAAGATAGGGGATGGACTCTCAAACCTGTTTAGGAGGAGAAAGGGGATGGACTCCATTAGTACAACAAATCTGTGTACTTATTGATGTATGGAAGTGTATTAGTACAGCATATATGTGTACTTATTGAATTATTGAAGTGTTTTAGTGAGCCTTAGTCTCATTTTATAATGTGGCCAGGTTCTGAGCCATGTATGTATAAATGGAAAGTTGAATAAATAATGGGAAGTGAAACGTATCATGGACATACTGGTCATGAAACTGTTTTATGATAAAAGTGATTTATAAGTGTAACCATCTATTGAATGCTATTGCTTTAGTCAATTTCTATATTTGGTTTAGTATATTTCTACTGGGCTGTGGCTCACCCTATACGGGAACATCATTTTTCAGGTCCAGGTGATATGCTATGCCACCTCCAAGGACTTAGCTTGGGAGGATTTGGAGTTGAAGGCTCTTTCTTTTTAGTTAGCTAGTTTGTTATTTTGATGTTACATGTAATTACAAGCCAAGGGCTTAACCTGTAGTTGAGTTAGTACTCATTTCTTTTATGTCCAAGTATTGGCTTGGAAAGATGTAAGCCCGTAGGGCATTTACTTTCGTTATTACATGTAATGTTTTCTTTTAAGAATACTCTGATGAATGGAATAATATTTTATTTTCTTAAGTCAATGCATGTCAATATTGTATGTATTTTGGGTTAAATTTTGAGGGCGTTACAACTTGGTATCAGAGCGTACCGGGTTCGAATACTTTGGGTACGTGGGAAGTGATTAGTATCACAATGGGTTCGTCTCGCTTGATAGAGACTTAGATGTACTGTTATATGCTTATATGATAACATGTTTATGTGACTATGTGGGTATGGAATGTAGTTTCTAGGATTTTGATTGGACCCTTGAGTTTCTGAAAGTCTTGTTGGAAAGGCACTTGATCAATGTTGTTTCCAACCGGAACTTTAGCAACGCCTTGGGACTGTCATTATCCAGGAATGAAATTCGTAGGTGCTTATGTGATTATGTGCTTACGTGGAGTGAATTATTGTTGTCCAATGCATTAGGACGCGAGTGTTATAGCTTCGGCACATTTGTTAATGTGCAAACGTATTAATTGTCTTTGTTACCTTTGTTAGGATGTCAGGACGAGGACGAGGACGAGGACGTGGACGTGGTAGGCGTGGTAGGCAGGAGATGCCTATACCGGATGAGATTCTGGAGCAGCAGGAGGGAGTTGGCCAGGCCAATGTGGCCAAGCCGGTAGGTCAGCAGGCTATGGGCGCTTTGGCCCGAGAGATAGCAGGGGCATTCAGGGAGTCAGTAGGCATTCTCAGGGCTGAGAATCAAGCCCAGGTTCATGTTGCAGATGCAGGGCCTTCTTTTCTGAAGAGGGAGTTCTTCGGGTCTAACCCGGACGAATTTTTAGGTGATCCAAAAGAGCCGCTTAAGGCAGATGAATGGCTCGAACAGACAACGAAGACGTTTGAGATGCTTGGCATCGAGGACGGGGTTCTGAAGGTGACCTTGGCATCTTTCCAGCTTAAGGGGGATGCGGGTCAGTGGTGGAAATTCACCAGAGGTCGTATAGGAGGGACTTGGGAGGCCTTTATAGCTGCTTTCCAGGAGAAGTTCCTGTCTCCAGCTGTCAAGGAGAGGTTGAGGGAGCAGTTTTGCCAGCTTAAGCAGCTGAGCTCTTCAGTGGCCGAGTTTGAGGCCGCATTTACTAGTTTGTCCAGGTTTGCACCTGAGTTGGTGGCGTCTGAGGAACGCCGTTGTTTAGAGTTCGAGAAGAAGTTAAGGCATGGCCTCAAGATGAGAGTTGGGGGTTCTATGACCCGAGAGTATGGACGTCTGGTGGATGCTGCAGCCCATATGGAGATTATGATGCAGGAGGAGGAGGAGAGGCAGAGGGGCTCCAAGAGGAGTCAGGATGGCCAGAGTGATGGCAGGAGACAGAGGGGTTTTAACCCTCAGCAGTCTCAAAGTAGCTTTACTAGATCGACTTTTCCTGTGCCGAGTGCTAGTTCTGGGAAAGGCAGCCAGGGAGACATTACCTGTTTCAAGTGTGGTCAGCTGGGCCACAAGTCTCCAGCTTGCCCGCAGAAGGGAGGAGGACAGAGAGCAGCGTCATCTTCGGCTCGATCTCAGAGCCAGAGTCAGGGTAGAGGCCAGCCGCTCTCTTATTTTCAGTGTGGTCAGGCAGGGCACATGAAGAGGTTTTGCTCGCAGTTGAGTGGTACATCTGGTGCATCTGGTTTGAGGCAGACTCAGAGTCATCAGCCAGCTCAGTCAGTTCAGGCCTCGAGGGCCAATCAGGGGGCTTCGTCGTCCCAGTCTGTGCAACAGTCTTATGCTCCTAGAGGTGAGCAGGTTGATCAGAGATCGTCTGGGCGCGTGTATGTTGTTACCGCGCAGGATCTTGTACCGGCTCCATCTGTTGTGAGAGGTACCTTCTTGTTTTGTAACTCGGTTGCTAGTGTATTGATAGATACGGGAGCATCACATTCATTTATATCTACTGCATTTGCATCTGTTTTGGGATTGGAGTTGGCACAGTTAGCATCTCCTATATGTGTAGTATCGCCTGTTGGGGGCGAGTTGATTTTGAAACAAGGATGTCGGGGCTGTGATATAGAGGTTGCTGATCGTCGGCTTCATTTTCCTTTTGTAGTTATGCCCATGTCGGGATTTGATGTTATTTTGGGTATGGACTGGTTATCGTCATACCGAGCTGTTATTGACTGCTACCGCCAGAGGGTCACAGTTTGTACCTTGAGCGGGGAGTGTTTTTATTTTCTGGGGGATCGGGTTGGTAGTGTTTTGCCACCGGTGTATGATCCGCGAGGGCGGAGTGAGTTGAGTGGTCTTCTTGCTAGCCTTTTGAGTAGTGAGTGTGATGAGACCCAGACTGTGTTGCCAAGAGTGGTTTGTGAGTACTCGGACGTCTTTCTCGAGGATCTTGTTAGTTTGCCACCTTACAGAGAAATTGAGTTCTCTATTGACTTAGTGCCTGGCACGGCGCCGATTTCTATGGCACCATATCGTTTTGCCCCAGCCGAGTTAGTTGAGTTGAAGATTCAGCTCCAGGAGTTGCTAGATAAGGGCTATATTTGCCCAAGTGTTTCGCCGTGGGGAGCACCGGCACTCTTTGCTAAAAAGAAAGGAGGTGCTTTGAGACTGTGTATCGATTACCGGAAGTTGAATCGGGCTATGGTTAAGAATAAGTACCCTATGCCTCGTATAGATGATATGTTCGATCAGTTGAAGGGTTCCCGTTGTTTCTCTAAGATAGATTTGAGATCGGGTTACCACCAGTTGAGAGTCAGGGAGGAGGATATTCCGAAGACGGCATTCCGTACGCGGTATGGCCATTACGAGTTTCTGGTGATGCCGTTTGGGCTCACCAATGCACCGGTAGTCTTTATGGACTTGATGAACCGGATCTTCCGGGAATTCTTGGATCGTTTTGTGGTTGTTTTCGTGGACGACATCCTTATTTATTCACCTTCTGAGGAGGAGCACGAGGAACACTTGAAAGTGGTGCTCGAGTTGCTTAGAGTCCATAAGCTTTATGCTAAGTTTGGGAAGTGTGAGTTCTGGCTAGGGGAAGTCAAGTTCTTAGGCCATGTGGTTTCGGGGGAAGGAGTGTCTGTGGATACGTCCAAGACGGAAGCAGTGCAAGATTGGGCACAGCCTAAGAGTGTGTTTGAGATCCGCAGTTTTTTGGGATTAGCTGGGTACTACCGACGGTTTGTGAAGGATTTCTCCAAGTTAGCTTCGCCGTTGACTAGACTGACTCGGAAGGGAGTCAAATTTGTATGGAGTGAGACTTGTGAAAAGTCGTTCCAAGAGCTGAAAGTTAGATTGACCACCGCTCCGGTCTTGATTATTCCGGAGAGAGGGTTGGGTTATGCAGTCAATTGTGATGCCTCGCGAGAGGGTTTGGGTTGTGTGTTGATGCAAGAGGGGAAAGTGGTTGCCTATGGCTCACGTCAGTTGAAAATACACGAGAAGAATTACCCTACGCATGACCTAGAGTTAGCAACTGTAATCTTTGCCTTGAAAATCTGGAGGCACTACCTGTATGGTGAGAAATTCGAGGTGTTCTCAGATCATAAGAGTCTGAAATATCTGTTTACACATAAAGACTTGAACTTGAGGCAGAGGAGGTGGATGGAGTTCATAGAGGATTATGACTTCGAGTTGCATTATCATCCAGGGAAGGCCAATGTGGTGGCCGATGCCCTCAACAGGAAATCTGTTGGTGACGTAGCTAGTATAGCCATCCGGGAATGGGAGATGTTGGGTGCACTTGGGGAGTTTGATTTGCTTCTGGGCGAATCCGTTGAGGCTGCGACCTTGTTTTCTGTTGTTGCGCAGCCTACACTTGTGACTCGAGTGTTAGAGGCACAGAGAGGTGACCTTGAGGTAGAATGCCTCCGAGAGAAGATCTCCAGTGGGAAGGTTGAGAATGGTTTGACGGTGTATCCCGACTTGAGTGTGAGATACCGAGACCGTTTGTTTGTGCCGGAGTCTTGCCGAGAGGATGTACTCCGAGAGTTTCATCATTCACGCCTTGCGGTGCATCCGCGAGGCACTAAGATGTATCGGGATTTGGGTCGCCAGTTTTGGTGGCGGGGTATGAAGAGAGATGTGGCAGCTTTTGTATCTAAGTGCCTTACTTGTCAGCAAGTGAAGGCCGAGCATCAGAGGCCAGCAGGTTTGTTACAACCCTTGCCTATTGCCGAGTGAAGGTGGGAGCATGTCACTATGGACTTCGTTGTAGGTCTTTCGAGGACTCAGCGGAGTAGTGATGCCATTTGGGTGGTTGTAGACCGGTTGACTAAGTCGGCGCACTTCATTCCTATGCACATAAGAGATTCGGTAGATCATCTTGCCGACTTGTATATTCGGGACATAGTGAGGTTGCACGGGGTCCCAGTGACGATTGTCTCAGATAGAGATCCTCGTTTTACTGCCAGGTTGTGGCAGAGTTTGTAGAGTGCCTTGGGCACTAAGTTGACCTTTAGCACGACTTATCATCCTCAGACTGACGGGCAGTCCGAGCGTACTATTCAGATCCTTGAGGATATGCTTCGGGGTTGTGTTCTTGATTTCAGTGGGTCGTGGGAGAGTCACTTGCCTTTGGTGGAGTTTGCCTACAACAACAGTTTCCAGTCTAGTATCGGTATGGCACCGTTTGAGGCCTTGTATGGCCGACCGTGTAGGTCTCCAGTTTGTTGGGCTGAGGTGGGTGATGCACCTTTGTTGGGTTCGGAGTTGGTGAGGGAAACGACGGAGAAAGTTGAGCTTATCCGTAGGAGGCTTGTTACAGCCCAGAGTCGTCAGAAATCTTATGCCGACCGTAGGAGGAGACCTTTGATATTTGAGGTGGGGTGATCATGTCTTTATGAAGATATCACCTAGGCGGGGATTGATGAGATTTGGGAAGAGTGGGAAATTGTCCCCTCGGTTTATTGGGCCTTTTGAGATCCTTGAGAGTATTGGCGAGGCTGCCTATCGTTTAGCTTTGCCACTGCAGTTATCCGGAGTACATGACGTGTTTCATGTGAGTATGGTTCGGAAGTATGAGCCGGATCCATCGCATGTGTTGGATTGGACCGACTTAGAGGTTGACGAGGATGCCTCGTATGAGGAGAGGCCGGTTCGGGTCTTGGATAGGCGGGAGCAAGTCTTGCAAGGCAAGACCATCCCTTTGGTAAAAGTCTTGTGGAAACATCACGGAGTGGAGGAAGCCACTTGGGAGCATGAGTTGGAAGTCCGCGAGAAATATTCGGACATGTTTGTTGATGTGTAATCATGTATTGAGACTTTATAATATTATTGAATTTTAAGAACATTATGTGTGTCTTAAGTTGTAAAACATTGAAAATGTTTTGGTTTAATGGAAGTAATTTGAAACTTGCCTTATAATGGAAGTTTAGTGTAACATTGCATATGTTGAATGTGTTGTAGAAATGGAGTTATATCATGAAATTGAATATGATATGGAAATGGGAATCATGTATATTGAAAACTGTTGAAATTGAAAGGAAATTGCATATTGATAATGCAGGTTGAAATATATATTGTGAAATGCCTCTTGATAAGAGATGAAATGACCAGTTATGAGTCAAGTTATTGATTATTGTAATGTCATATTGTTGGAAATTGAGAAACAAACCTGTTTTTGAAAACTTGTGCTTAATTTCGGGGACGAAATTCTTTAAGGGGGGAAGGTTATAGCGACCCCGGTCTTGTCCCATTTGGTTGTTGTATCCGGACTTAGGTTCCGTGGATCCTATCATTGTATAATTGTTGTTGTCGTCCTTTATCTTCTCTTTTTGAGTAATAGGATGTGTTGGGCAGGTTTGTTTCAGGTTGGTTGGGTTTGGAAACAAAGTGTTGCTGTCGAGAATTTTGGATCTTCGCTCGAGCGAGTAGTTGGTCGCTCGAGCGAGCTTTTGTTTTTGGTCCTTCGCTCGAGCAAGCGATTGCGTCTAGTATAGACCTGAGAGCTGTGTTTCTTCGCTCGAGCGAGCGAGTTGTATGTTTTCTAGTTCTTCGCTCGAGTGAGCATTCTGTCGCTCGAGCGTGCTTCTGGGTTGCAAACCTGAAGCATTGCATTCTTGGCTCGAGCGAGACTTTCTTCGCTCGAGCGAGTCTTTCTTGTGTCTGGTCGCTCGAGCTACCAATCCTTCGCTCGAGTGAGCCGGTCAGGTTTAAATAGGCATCAACGGGTTTTAAAACACTTTTTCATCCTCTTTTTGATTCCAAAACCCTAGGTCCGACTTCTCTCTCCCTCCACTCACCTTTTCTCCTAGGTTTCATCTACTTTTAGGGTGTTTCTACCCTAGGCTCTTTATTAAAAAGATAGAGGGGGTTGAGGGCTTCGTTTTAATCTGAACGTTGACGATTTGGAGCACTTTGCATTTTGATCATCTTCTCCATTCGTGTTCTTCACTTCGAGGTAGGGATACCCTACTCCATCCTATAGGCTTTGTCCTAAGTTTTAGTCATTTTGATATGTTAGTGTTGTTCAGAAATTTTGGGAAAAGCTAGGGTTTGATTTATAATTTAAAAATGGGGTTTTTCATCTATTAAACATCGTATGATTGAAGGTCATGAACCTTAGGGTTAATTTTGAGGGAAGGGAGAAAAGCCCTAACTGTTGTAATAAATTAATTTGCATAATTAATTTAGAGAAAAATGTGGAATTAAGTTTAATTCTTGAAATTTGTGAACTATGAGATCAAAAGGTGTAGTTGAATAGTTTAATCACTCACCTATGAAAATGTTGAGTTTACATTTGTAGATACATTTATTTCCTGTTTAGAAATAACTGTTTTGGGCTATCGGTGGAGGATAGTCGTGATTGTTGTAGACATTGCATGTTGATTAGGGAAAACTGAAACTAATCACTTTGAATGAGTCATTAAATATGACAGTTGAATTAATACAGCGAATCTGTGTATTGATTGAATATTGTGTATGACATGTGTTTAATACATTGTATATGCATATTGTTTGGGAGGAGATAGGGGATGTACTCCATGGTTTGAGGGAAGATAGGGGATGGACTCTCAAACCTATTTAGGAGGAGAAAGGGGATGGACTCCATTAGTACAGCAAATCTGTGTACTTATTGATGTATGGAAGTGTATTAGTACAGCATATATGTGTACTTATTGAATTATGGAAGTGTTTTAGTGAGCCTTAGTCTCATTTTATAATGTGGCCAGGTTCTGAGCCATGTATGTATAAATGGAAAGTTGAATAAATAATGGGAAGTGAAACGTATCATGGACATAGTGGTCATGAAACTGTATTATGATAAAAGTGATTTATAAGTGTAACCATCTATTGAATGCTATTGCTTTAGTCAATTTCTATATTTGGTTTAGTATATTTCTACTGGGCTGTGGCTCACCCTATACGGGAACATCATTTTTCAGGTCCAGGTGATATGCTACCTCCAAGGACTTAGCTTGGGAGGATTTGGAGTTGAAGGCTCTTTCTTTTTAGTTAGCTAGTTGGTTATTTTGATGTTACATGTAATTACAAGCCAAGGGCTTAACCTGTAGTTGAGTTAGTACTCATTTCTTTTATGTCCAAGTATTGGCTTGGAAAGATGTAAGCCTGTAGGGTATTTACTTTCATTATTACATGTAATGTTTTCTTTTAAGAATACTCTGATGAATGGAATAATATTTTATTTTCTTAAGTCGATGCATGTCAATATTGTATGTATTTTGGGTTAAATTTTGAGGGCGTTACAGTCATTGCCTCATATAAGTAGTTGGCCAGGTTCTGAGCCGTTGATGTAAATTGGAAAAAATGATGGGAAATGGAAAATGAAATGAAAGATGAACATAGTGGTCATGAAATGGAAATGGGTTATGAATTGATTTATGGAAATTAAACATTTATCAATTGCTAATGTCTTAGTTACTGCTCATACTGTGTTTAGCATATCTCTACTGGGCGTTGGCTCACCCTATATGGGACATTATTTTCAGGTACAGGTAGCATGCCACCTCCAAGAACTTAGCTTGGATGAATATGAGAGTTGAAGACTCTTTTTGATTATTTTGTTGTATTACATGTACATGAAGCCACGGGCATATTTTGTATAGAGTTAGTACTCTTCTTTTGTGTAACCAAGTGTTAACTTGGAAAGCTGTAAGCCTAAAGGGCACTTGCTTTTGTTGTTAACATGTAATACTGTTATAAGAATTACTCTGATGAATGAAAATGTGCTGATTTCTTTATACCATTGCATGTCTGAAATAATGGGATTTATGTATTATTTTGAGGGCGTTACAGAAGTTCATTCAAGAAACCACTATACCTTAACGATCTATTTGGAAATTAAATACAGAATGAGGTTCAATAGAAAAGGAAATTGAATAAAAATGGAAGTTCAATAAAAATAAAAATGGAAGTTGCATAAAATTAACAATGAAAGTTCATTCAAAGAACCACTATACCTTAACGATCTATTTGAAATTAGATAAAAAAGGAAATTGAATAGAAAAGGAAATTGAATAAAAATTGAAGTTCAATAAAAATAAAAATGGAAGTTGCATAAAATTAAAAACGGAAGTTCATTGAAGAAACCACTATACCTTAACGATCTATTCGGAAATTAAATAAAAAAGGAAGTTGAATAGAAAAAGAAATTGAATGAAAATGGAAGTTGAAGAAAAATAAAAATGAAAGCTGCATAAAATTAATAGTGGAAGTTCATTCAAGAAACCACTATACCTTAACGATTTATTTGGAAATTAAATAAAAAAGGAAGTTGAATAGAAAAGGAAATTAAATAAAAATGGAGGTTGAATCAAAATAAAAATAGAAGTTGCATAAAATTAGCAATGGAAGTCCATTCAAGAAACCACGATACTTTAACGATCTATTTGGAGATTAAATAAAAAAGGAAGTTGAATAGAAAAGCAAATTGAATGAAAATTTAAGTTGACTAAAAATAAAAATGGAGGTTGCATAAAATTAAAAATGGAAGTTCATTCATGAAACCACTATACCTTAACGATCTATTTCGAAATTAAATAAAAAAGGATGTTGAATAGAAGAGGAAATTGAATAAAAATGGAAGTTCACTAAAAATAAAAATGGAAGTTGCATAAAATTAACAATGGAAGTTTATTCAAGAAACCACTATACCTTAACGATCTATTTGCAAATTAAATAAAAAAGGAAGTTGAATAAAAAACGAAATTGAATAAAAATGGAAGTTGAATAAAAATAAAAATGGAAATTGCATAAAATTAAAAATGGAAGTTCATTCACGAAACCACTATACCTTAACGATCTATTTCGAAATTAAATAAAAAAGGAAGTTGAATAGAAGAGGAAATTGAATAAAAATGGAAGTTGACTAAAAATAAAAATGGAAGTTGCATAAAATTAACAGTGGAATTTCATTTAAGAAACCACTATACCTTAACGATCTATGTGGAAATTAAATAAAAAAGAAGTTGAATAGAAAGGAAATTGAATAAAAATGGAAGTTCAATAAAAATAATAATGGAAATTGCATAAAATTAACAATGGAAGTTCATTGAAGAAACCACTATACCTTAACGATCTATTTGGAAATTAAATAAAAAAGGAAGTTGAATAGAAAAGGAAATTGAATAAAAATGGAAGTTCAATAAAAATAAAAATGGAAGTTGCATAAAATTAACAATGGAAGTTCATTAAAGGAACCACTACACCTTAACGATCTATTTGGAAATTAGATAAAGAAGCAAGTTGAATAGAAAAAGAAATTGAATAAAAATTGACGTTCAATAAAAATAAAAATGGATGCTGCATAAAATTAACAATGGAAGTTCATTCAAGAAACCACTATACCTTAACGATCTATTTGGAAATTAAATAAAAAAGGAAGTCGAATAGAAAAAGAAATTGAATCAAAATGGAAGTTGAATAAAAATAAAAATGGAAGTTGCATAAAATTAACAATGGAAGTTTATTCAAGAAACCAATATACCTTAACGATTTATTTGGAAATTAAATAAAAAAGGAAGTTGAATAGAAAAGAAATTGAATAAAAATGGAAGTTGAATCAAAATAAAAATAAAAGTTGCATAAAATTAACAATGGAAGTCCATTCAAAAACCACTATACCTTAAGGATCTATTTGGAGATTAAATAAAAAAGGAAGTTGAATAGAAAAGGAAATTGAATGAAAATTTAAGTTGAATAAAAATAAAAATGGAAGTTGCATAAAATTAAAAATGGAAGTTCATTCATGAAACCACTATACCTTAACGATCTATTTCGAAAGTAAATAAAAAAGGAAGTTGAATGGAAGAGGAAATTGAATACAAATGGAAGTTGACTAAAAATAAAAATGGAAGTTGCATAAAATTAACAATGGAAGTTTATTCAAGAAACCACTATACCTTAACGATCTATTTGGAAATTAAATAAAAAAGGAATTTGAATATAAAAGGAAATTGAATAAAAAGGGAAGTTCAATAAAAATACAAATGGAAGTTGCATAAAATTAATAATGGAAGTTCACTTACGAAACCACTATACCTTAACGATTTATTTGGAAATTAAATAAAAAAGGAAGTTGAATAGAAAAAGAAATTGAATGAAAATGGAAGTTAAAGAAAAATAAAAATGAAATTTCATCAAAAATTGAAAATGGTAGTTAATTAAAGAAACCACTATACCTTCACGACCCATTTGGAAAGTTAATAAAAAAGGAAGTTGAATAGAAAAGGAAATTGAATAAAAATGGAAGTTCAATAAAAATAAAAATGGAAGTTGCATAAAATTAACAATGGAAGTTCATTAAAGGAACCACTACACCTTAACGATCTATTTGGAAATTAGATAAAGAAGAAGTTGAATAGAAAAAGAAATTGAATAAAAATTGAAGTTCAATTAAAAAAAATGGATGTTGCATAAAATTAACAATGGAAGTTCATTCAAGAACCACTATACCTTAACGATCTATTTGGAAATTAAATAAAAAAAGGAAGTTGAATAGAAAAAGAAATTGAATAAAAATGGAAGTTGAATAAAAATAAAAATAGAAGTTGCATAAAATTAACAATGGAAGTTTATTCAAGAAACCACTATACCTTAACGATTTATTTGGAAATTAAATAAAAAAGGAAGTTGAATAGAAAAGGAAATTGAATAAAAATGGAAGTTGAATAAAAATAAAATAAAAGTTGCATAAAATTAACAATGAAGTCCATTCAAAAACCACTATACCTTAAGGATCTATTGGAGATTAAATAAAAAAGGAAGTTGAATAGAAAAGGAAATTGAATGAAAATTTAAGTTGAATAAAAATAAAAATGGAAGTTGCATAAAATTAAAAATGGAAGTTCATTCATGAAACCACTATACCTTAACGATCTATTTCGAAAGTAAATAAAAAAGGAAGTTGAATAGAAGAGGAAATTAAATAAAAATGGAAGTTGACTAAAAATAAAAATGGAAGTTGCATAAAATTAACAATGGAAGTTTATTCAAGAAACCACTATACCTTAACGATCTATTTGGAAATTAAATAAAAAAGGAAATTGAATATAAAAGGAAATTGAATAAAAAGGGAAGTTCAATAAAAATACAAATGGAAGTTGCATAAAATTAATAATGGAAGTTCACTTACGAAACCACTATACCTTAACGATTTATTTGGAAATTAAATAAAAAGGAATTGAATAGAAAAAGAAATTGAATCAAAATGGAAGTTAAAGAAAAATAAATGAAATTTCATCAAAAATTGAAAATGGTAGTTTAAAAACGAAACCACTATACCTTCACGACCCATTTGGAAAGTTAATAAAAAAGGAAGTTGAATAGAAAAGGAAATTGAATAAAAATGGAAGTTCAATAAAAATAAAAATGGAAGTTGCATAAAATTAACAATGGAAGTTCATTAAAGGAACCACTACACCTTAACGATCTATTTGGAAATTAGATAAAGAAGGAAGTTGAATAGAAAAAGAAATTGAATAAAAATTGAAGTTCAATTAAAATAAAAATGGATGTTGCATAAAATTAACAATGGAAGTTCATTCAAGAAACCACTATACCTTAACGATCTATTTGGAAATTAAATAAAAAAGAAAGTTGAATAGAAAAAGAAATTGAATCAAAATGGAAGTTGAATAAAAATAAAAATAGAAGTTGCATAAAATTAACAATGGAAGTTTATTCAAGAAACCACTATACCTTAACGATTTATTTGGAAATTAAATAAAAAAGGAAGTTGAATAGAAAAGAAAATTGAATAAAAATGGAAGTTGAATCAAAATAAAAATAAAAGTTGCATAAAATTAACAATGGAAGTCCATTCAAAAACCACTATACCTTAAGGATCTATTTGGAGATTAAATAAAAATGGAAGTTGAATAGAAAAGGAATTGAATGAAAATTTAAGTTGAATAAAAATAAAAATGGAAGTTGCATAAAATTAAAAATGGAAGTTCATTCATGAAACCGTTATACCTTGACGATCTATTTCAAAAGTAAATAAAAAAGGAAGTTGAATAGAAGAGGAAATTGAATAAAAATAGAAGTTGACTAAAAATAAAAATGGAAGTTGCATAAAATTAACAATGGAAGTTTATTCAAGAAACCACTATACCTTAACGATCTATTTGGAAATTAAATAAAAAAGGAAGTTGAATAGAAAAGGAAATTGAATAAAAAGGGAAGTTCAATAAAAATACAAATGGAAGTTGCATAAAATTAATAATGGAAGTTCATTTACGAAACCATTATACCTTAACGATTTATTTGGAAATTAAATAAAAAAAGAAGTTGAATAGAAAAAGAAATTGAATCAAAATTGTAGTGACCCAGAATATTTTTTTTAAATTGCCAGTGCATAATTTAATTGAACAAATTTTCGAATGTGAGTGCTGTGTAAATTATGTGCAAAAACAGTTCGGTTTTGTATTTTTTAAAAATAGTTACCGGTCTCAGAAAATTATGAAATTGTTGTGTGTTGTTCACATACGAGTCTAGCACGTCGAGTAAACATTTCAGGATTTATTGATGAGTATTTATTTTATGAAAATTCACGGACTGATTGGTGTTCAGTTTAATTTACAGCAAAATTTGAAAGTGAGTTTTGGATGTTTGGTCCTTTTTAATTATATGATTGGTAGTAACCACCTTGGGAGTTGCTATTATTTATTATATAGGGTTATAATAAATATTTAAAAGTTAAAATTATGGTGTGTACCATACGGTGAAAAATTATATATTTTATAAAGAATGAAACATGTATGTTTTGTGAAATGAGCAAAATATTATATTTTGTGGTGTACAAAAATGTTATATTTTTGTGATGAGAAAAATTATATCATTTTATAATTTATATTATAAAATTCTGAGTTATTATTACAAAAATTAAATTATGTTTTTTTTTTAAAAACCCATCATTGTAAAAACAAACCCAGATAGGGTTGTCTCCCCATGCTTTTGCCTTTCCCCTCCTTTTTGCTTTCCATTTTGGCTGATTTTCCTTTCCCTCTCAACGTCTCTCTCTCTCTCTCTCTCTCTCTCTCTCTCTCTCAGAGTGTGTCTCTCTCCCTCTCTTTCTATATTCTCCATTATTGCTCAAGCTTTGAGCTTAGAGTGGGAGTCCTTAGAGTGAGATTTTGCAAGAGTGTTGTAAATGAAAGTTGGAGAACTCGTCGTAATCTTTGCAACGGTGTTCTCGGATTCATGATCGGGCGACGTTTGCATTTTCAGATTTATTTTTCTTCATATTTGAGGTAGGGACTTTCTTCATATTTTTACATTAAAGCTATGTTAGAATTATTTTGAGCAAATATATCATTATAAGAGGTATTGCATATAGGTATATTTTCAGATTTTTGTTTGGTAATTTTTGGAAGAAAAATTATGTTGAAATATTAAGAATGTTGGTATATTGAGATCAATTTTGGAGAAATCATTTTGTGTTGTTAATTTTGTAAAAGAAATCTGAAAATATAATTTAATAGTTGTATGGATTATATCTACATCATATTATGGTTAGATAATTTATTTTGAGGAACTAAGGTTGGAATATTTATCTCATCCTTGAGTTTTGGAATTTATTTTTGAGAAAAATAAATAATATATTGAGGAATATTGTGTAAAGTGTTAAGTAGAGATTTTTCCTACACTTCTTTATGCACTTTTGCTTGATTATATGGAGTTCAGAGTTGCATATAATTTAATTAGAATTTTTGAAAAATTTGTGTTTTATTTGCTTAAAAGAGAAAATTTGAAGCAAATAAAAAGTTGATGCCCAAATTGCAAAAGTGTAAACTTGGAATATGTTTGTAAGGTTATGAAAGAGTTATGTTTTTAATTTGAACAAAAACGGACTTCGATTCGATTGGTTTTGAAATTTTTACCGGTTTGTGGCCAAAAGAGCATTTTTAAAGAAAACAAAGGAATTATGTTTAACCTTCGGGGCTTTTGATCAAAATAAGATGTCATAGTTGGATAATGCTTGGAGAATGAGTTTGGAAAGAAAATGATGTTTTCTTGGACATTAACGGTATTATTTTTACTTAATGTAATTGTTGAAATAAAATCGACACAGTTAGAAATGGACCTTGAGAAGTTACCGGACGTGATTGTGATATGAAAACTAGTGTAGTTGTTCATATTTGATAAAATGTGGAATATGATTTGTTTCTACATGTTGGGAATCATGGGAGATTCCAGGTTATAGTTATATGTTGGATTATATGCCCATGTTGTTATCTTTTAATTAATATGTTAGAGATAACTATTTTGGCTATCGGTGAAAATTTACCATGTTGCATTTAAAGGAGGGTTTTGATCAAAGTGGTAATGTTTAATAAGTAGGGATACCCTATTCCTCTCTATGAGCTTTGTCTTTAAATTTTAGCATTTTGATATGTTGGGGGTTGTTGGGTAATTTTGAGAAAGTTTGGGCCTTTGTGTAATTTTATAAAAGTTAGGGTTTTAAATATATAAAACCTATATGCATGTTTGGTATGGAGAAATGGGATTAATGTTGAAACATTGATGAAAATGGAACCTTAGGGTTGTTATGTAATTTTTGGGAATAATGCCTTAATTACATTGATAAATTAATTTGTGAAATTAATTTGAGAAATGAGAAATGAAATTGAAAATGTTGGAATTGGGAATGTACGGGACTAAAGGGTGTAGTTGGACAAGTTATCGCTCACCTAGTTGAAATGTTGATTTTATATCCATTTGGTGCATTTATTTTCTGTTTAGAAATAACTGCTTTGGGCTATCGGTGTAGGATAGTCTTGATTGTTGTAGACAATGCATGATGATTAGGCAAACTAAAACTAATCAATTGAGTATGCTATTGAATATAGCGGTTGGAATAATACATTAATTTTATGTATTGATTGATTGTATATGATCTATGTTTATATACATGTGTTGTGTGGGAGGAGATAGGGGATGTACTCCACGGTTTAGGGGAAGATAGGGGATGGACCTCTAAACCGGATATTGTTTGGGAGGAGATATGGGATGGACTCCGTTGATACAGCACTAAAATGTGTATCAAGTGTGGATTATGGAAGTGTTTAAATTGATTTGATATAGCACTAAAATGTATATCGTTATCAATTGTGAAGTATAGAAGTGATTCTATGTTATGTTAATATAGCACCAAAATGTGTATCTTCGGTAAAGTAAGGAAGTGGTTTATGTGTTTTTGATACAGCATCAGAATGTGTATCCGTTATGAATTATGAAAGTGTTTAAAAGATGAGTTACAATCTCATTAAATTATTTGACTAAGTGTTGAGTCTTGTTTCAAACTCAAAGTTGAAAGGAAATGGAAAATGAACTGGAACATGGACTTTAATGTCATGAAACTGAAATATGTTTTTTTTAGGATGTAAAGGGTATGGCCAGGTTCTGAGCCAGGATTATGAATTAAGAAATAGAAATTGTTATGAAACATGGATACATTTGTCATGTAATCAAAATGGATTTGATGAATTGTTTAATGATTCAATTGATAATGAGATAATTGAATGGATTAAAAAGAATGTCATGTTACTATTGAAGCATGTTTATTTATTTAAGTTAACCGGTTGTGGTTAATTAAATAAAATGGATTTAAGAGATTATGTGATAAAACCTTATGATTTTGACATGATATGATTTCACGAATATATATGAGTATCTTTGTACTCTCACATCCTTTAATGTTTTAATATGAGATTGCTCGGTGAGTTTTGCTCACCCCCTGCCTGAACATGTGTACAGGGAATGCTTTTCGGAATTGAAGATCAAACAATGGGTTTTACCATTTCATAAGTGTAATGTAGAAATGGATTGTACTACTTCATTTGTTGTTTGGCTAAGTGCTATCTTTCTGTAAAGAGTAGTGTCCTCTCTTTTATTGTAAGCCTCAGGGCATTTCTTTTATTTGTATGTAAATGTCATTGTTGTATAATGAGAGGGAATATGTATATTTAATTATTCATCATTTCATCCAATTATGAAATGTTATTTGTAAATGGACTTAATTAATGAATATTGGTAAGGTTATCCGAGTAATAAAATATGGGGCGTGGCAAAAATGGAAGTTAAATAAAAATAAAAATGAAATTTCATCAAAAATTGAAAATTGTAGTTAATTAAAGAAACCACTATACCTTCACGACCCATTTGGAAATTTAATAAAAAAGGAAGTTGAATAGAAAAGGAAATTGAATAAAAATGGAAGTTCAATAAAAATAAAAATGCAAGTTGCATAAAATTAACAATAGAAGTTCATTCAAAAAACCATTATACTTTAACGATTTATTTGAAAATTAAATAAAAAAGGAAGTTGAATACAAAAGAAATTGAATAAAAATGGAAGTTGAATAAAAATAAAATGGAAGTCGTATAAAATTAACAATTTAATAGAAAAACAAATTGAACGAAAATTTGAAGTTGAATAAAAATAAAAATAGAAGTTGAATAAAATTAAAATGGAAGTTCATTCAAGAAACCACTATACCTTAACGATGTATTTGGAAATTAAATAAAAAAGGAAGTTAAATAGAAAAGGAAATTAAATAAAAATGGAAGTTGAATAAAAATAAAAATAGAAGTTGCATAAAATTAACCATGGAAGTTCATTCAAGAAACCACTCTACCTTAACGATCTATTTCGAAATTAAATAAAAAAGGAAATTGAATAGAAAAGAAATTGAATGAAAATTTAAGTTGAATAAAAACAAAAATGGAAGTTGCATAAAATTGAAAATGGAAGTTCTTTCAAAAAGCCATTATACCTTAACGATCTATTTGGAAATTAAATAAAAAAAGAAGTTGAATATAAAAGGAAATTGAATAAAAATAGAAATTGAATAAAAATAAAAATGGAAGTTGCATAAAATCAAGAATGGAAGTTCATTCAAGAAACCACTATACTTTAACGATCTATTTGGAAATTTAATAAAAAAGGAAGTTGAATAGAAAAGGAAAATGAATAAAAATGGAAGTTCAATAAAAATAAAAATGGAAGTTGCATAAAATTAACAACGGAAGTTCATTCAAAAAACCACTATACCTTAACGACTTATTTGGAAATTAAATAAAAAAGGAAGTTGAATACAAAAGAAATTGAATAAAAATGGAAGTTGAATAAAAATAAAAATGGAAGTCGTATAAAATTAACAATTGAATAGAAAAACAAATTGAATGAAAATTTGAAGTTGAATAAAAATAAAAATAGAAGTTGAATAAAATTAAAAATGGAAGTTCATTCAAGAAAACCACTATACCTTAACGATCTATTTAGAAATTAAATAAAAAAATAAGTTAAATTGAAAAGGAAATTAAATAAAAATGGAAGTTGAATAAAAATAAAAATGGAAGTTCCATAAAATTAACATTGGAAGTTCATTCAAGAAACCACTATACCTTAACGATCTATTTCGAAATTAAATAAAAATGGAAGTTGAATAGAAAATGAAATTAAATAAAAATGCAAGTTGAATAAAAATAAAAATGGAAGTTGCATAAAATTAACAATGGAAGTTCATTCAAGAAACCACTATGCCTTAACAATCTATTTGGAAATTAAATAAAAAAGGAAGTTGAATAGAAAAAGAAAATGAATGAAAATGGAAGTTGAATAAAAATAAAAATGGAAGTTGCATAAAATTAATAATGGAAGTTTATTCAAGAAACCGCTATACCATAACCATTTATTTGGAAATTAAATAAAAAAGGAAGTTGAATAGAAAAGGAAATTGAATAAAAATGGAAGTTGAATCAAAATAAAAATAGAAGTTGCATAAAATTAACAATGGGAGTCCATTCAAGAAACCACTATACCTTAACGATCTATTTGGAGATTAAATAAAAAAGTAAGTTGAATAGAAAAAGAAATTGAATGAAAATTTAAGTTGAATAAAAATAAAAATGTAAGTTGCATAAAATTAAAAATGGAAGTTCATTCGTGAAACCACTATACCTTAACGATCTCTTTCGAAATTAAATAAAAAAGAAAGTTGAATAGAAGAGGAAATTGAATAAAAATGGAAGTTGACCAAAAATAAAAATGGAAGTTGCATAAAATTAACAATGGAAGTTCATTCAAGAAACCACAATACCTTAACGATCTATTTGGAAATTAAATAAAAAAGGAAGTTGAATAGAAAAGGAAATTGAATGAAAATGGAAGTTCAATAAAAATAAAAATGGAAGTTGGATAAAATTAACAATGGAAGTTCATTTACGAAACCACTATACCTTAACGATTTATTTGGAAATTAAATAAAAAAGGAAGTTGAATAGATAAGGAAATTGCAGGAAAATTTAAGTTGAATAAAAATAAAAATGGAAGTTCATCCAAGAAACCACTATACCTTAACGATCTATTTCGAAATTAAATAACAAAGGAAGTTGAATAGAAGAGAAAATTGAATAAAAATGGAAGTTGACTAAAAATAAAAATGGAAGTTGCATAAAATTAACAATGGAAGTTTATTCAAGAAACCACTATACCTTAAAGATCTATTTGGAAATTAAATAAAAAAGGAAGTTGAATAAAAAAAGGAAATTGAATAAAAATGGAAGTCCAATAAAAATAAAAATGGAAGTTGCATAAAATTAACAATGGAAGTTCATTCATGAAACCACTATACCTTAACGATCTATTTCGAAATTAAATAAAAAATAAAGTTGAATAGAAAAGGAAATTGAATAAAAATGTAAGTTGAATAAAAGTAAATACTGATGTTGCATAAAATTAACAATGGAAGTTCATTCAAGGAACCACTATACCTTAACGATCTATTTGGAAATTAAATAAAATGGGAAGATGAATTGAAAAGGAAATTGAATAAAAATGGAAGTTCAATAAAAATAAAAATGGAAGTTGCAAAAAATTAACAATGGAAGTTCATTAAAGAAACCACTATACTTGAACGATTTATTGGGAAATTAAATAAAAAAGGATGCTGAATTGAAAAATAAATAAAATCAAAATGGAAGTTAAATAAAAATAAAAATAAAATTTCATCAAAAATTGAAAATGGAAATTAATTCAAGAAACCACTATACCTTCACGACCTATTTGGAAATTAAATAAAAAAGGAAGTTGAATAGAAAAGGAAATTGAAAAAAAATGGAAGTTGAATAAAAATAAAAATAGAAGTTGCATAAAATTAGCAATGGAAGTCCATTCAAGAAACCACTATACCTTAACGATCTATTTGGAGATTAAATAAAAAGGGAAGTTGAATAGAAAAGGAAATTGAATGAAAATTTAAGTTGAATAAAAATAAAAATGGAAATTGCATAAAATTAAAAATGGAAGTTCATTCATGAAAACACTATACCTTAACGATCTATTTCGAAATTAAATAAAAAAGGTAGTTGAATAGAAGATGAAATTGAATAAAAATGAAAGTTGACTAAAAATAAAAATGGAAGTTGCATAAATTAAACAGTGGAATTTCATTTAAGAAACCACTATACCTTAACGATCTATGTGGAAATTAAATAAAAAAAGAAGTTGAATAGAAAGGAAATTGAATAAAAATGGAAGTTGCATAAAATTAACCATGGAAGTCCATTCAAGAAACCACTATACCTTAACGATCTATTTGGAAATTAAATAAAAAAGGAAGTTGAATAGAAAAAAAAGTTGAATGAAAATTTAAGTGGAATAAAAATAAAAATAGAAGTTGCATAAAATTAAAAATGGAAGTTCTTTCAAGAAACCACTATACCTTAACGATCTATTTCGAAATTAAATAAAAAAAGAAATTGAATACAAAACGAAATTGAATAAAAATGGAAGTTGAATAAAAATAAAAATAGAAGTTGCATAAAATTAAAAATGAAAATTCATTCAAGAAACCACTATACCTTAACGATCTATTTGGAAATTTAATAAAAAAGGAAGTTGAATAGAAAAGGAAAATGAATAAAAATGGAAGTTCAATAAAAATAAAAATGGAAGTTGCATAAAATTAACAACGGAAGTTCATTCAAAAAACCACTATACCGTAACGATTTATTTGGAAATTTAATAAAAAAGGAAGTTGAATACAAAAGAAATTGAATAAAAATGAAAGTTGAATAAAAATAAAAATGGAAGTCGTATAAATTTAACAATTGAATAGAAAAACAAATTGAATGAAAATTTGTAGTTGAATAAAAATAAAAATAGAAGTTGAATAAAATTAAAAATGGAATTTCATTCAAGAAACCACTATACCTTAACGATCTATTCAAAAATTAAATAAAAAATGAAGTTAAATAGAAAAGGAAATTAAATAAAAAAGGAAGTTGAATAAAAATAAAAATGGAAGTTGCATAAACTTAAAAGTGGAAGTTCATTTAAGAAACCACTATACCTTAACGATCTATTTCGAAGTTAAATAAAAAAGGAAGTTGAATAGAAAAATAAATTGAATGAAAATGGAAGTTGAATAAAAATAAAAATGGAAGTTGCATAAAATTAATAATGGAAGTTTATTTAAGAATCCACTATACCTTAACGATTTATTTGAAAATTAAATAAAAAAGGAAGTTGAATAGAATAAGAAATTGAATAAAAATGGAAGTTGAATCAAAATAAAAATAGAAGTTGCATAAAATGAGCAATGGAAGTCCATTCAAGAAACCACAATACCTTAACGATCTATTTGGAAATTAAATGAAAATTGAAGTTGAATAGAAAAGGAAATTAAATGAAAATTTAAGTTGAATAAAAATAAAAATGTAAGTTGCATAAAATTAACAATGGAAGTTTATTCATGAAACCACTATACCTTAACGATCTATTTCGAAATTAAATAAAAAAGGAAGTTGAATAGAAGAGGAAATTGAATAAAAATGGAAGTAGACTAAAAATAAAAATGGAAGTTGCATAAAATTAACAATGGAAGTTCATTCAAGAAACCACTATACCTTAACGATCTATTTGGAAATTAAATAAAAAAGGAAGTTGAATAGAAAAGGAAATTTCAGGAAAATTTAAGATGAATAAAAATAAAAATGGAAGTTGCATAAAATTAAAAATGGAAGTTCATTTAAGAAACCACTATACCTTAACGATCTATTTCGAAATAAAATAACAAAGGAAGTTGAATAGAAGAGGAAATTGAATAAAAATTGAAGTTGACTAAAAATAAAAATGGAAGTTGCATAAAATTAACAATGGAAGTTCATTCAAGAAACCACTATACCTTAACGATTTATTTGAAAATTAAATAAAAATGGAAGTTGCATAAAATTAACAATGGAAGTTCATTCATGACACCAGTAGACCTTAATGATCTATTTCGAAATTAAATAAAAAAAGGAAGTTGAATAGAAAAGGAAATTGAATAAAAATGGAAGTCGAATAAAAATAAATACTAAAGTTGCATAAAATTAACAATGGAAGTTCATTCAAGGAACCATTACACCTTGACGACCTATTTGGAAATTAAATAAAAAGGGAAGACGAATACAAAAGGAAATTGAATAAAAATGGAAGCTCAATAAAAATAAAAATGGAAGTTGCTTAAAATTAACAATGGAAGTTCATCAAGAAACCACTGTACCTAAACGATTTATTTGGAAATTAAATACAAAAGGATCCTGAATTGAAAAAGAAACAAAATCAAAATGGAAGTTAAATAAAAATAAAAATAAAATTTCATTAAAAATTGAAAATGGAAGTTAATTCAAGAAACCACTATACCTTAACGACCTGTTTGGATATTAAATAAAAAAGGAAGTTGAATAGAAAACGAAATTGAATAAAAATGGAAGTTGAATCAAAATAAAAATAGAAGTTGCATAAAATTAGCAATGAAAGTCCATTCAAGAAACCACTATACCTTAACGATCTATTTGGAGTTTAAATAAAAAGGAAGTTGAATAGAAAAGGAAATTGAATGAAAATTTAAGTTGAATAAAAACAAAAATGGAAATTGCATAAAATTAAAAATGGAAGTTCATTCATGAAACCACCAGACCTTAACGATTTATTTCGAAATTAAATAAAAAAGGTAGATGAATAGCAGATGAAATTGAATAAAAATGGAAGCTGACTAAAAATAAAAATAGAAGTTGCATAAATTTAACAGTGGAATTTCATTTAAGAAACCACTATACCATAACGATCTATGTGGAAATTAAATAAAAAAAGAAGTTGAATAGAAAGGAAATTGAATAAAAATGGAAGTTCAATAAAAATAAAAATGAAAGTTGCATAAAATTAACAATGGAAGTTCATTCAAGAAACCACTATACATTAACGATCTATTTGGAAATTAAATAAAAAAATAAGTTGAATAGAAAAGGACATCGAACAAAAATGTAAGTTGAATCAAAATAAAAATGAAAGTTGCATAAAATTAACAATGGAAGTCCATTCAAGTAAGCACTATACCTTCACGACCTATTTGGAAATTAAATAAAAAAGGAAGTTGAATAGAAAAAAAAGTTGAATGAAAATTTAAGTTGAATAAAAATAAAAATGGAAGTTGCATAAAATTAAAAATGGAAGTTTTTTCAAGAAACCACTATACCTTAACGATCTATTTCGAAATTAAATAAAAAAAGAAGTTGAATACAAAAAGAAATTGAATAAAAATGAAAGTTGAATAAAAATAAAAATGGAAATTGCATAAAATTAACAATGGAAATTCATTCAAGAAACCACTATACCTTAACGATCTATTTGGAAATTTAATAAAAAAGGAAGTTGAATAGAAAAGGAAATTGAATAAAAATGGAAGTTCTAGAAAAATAAAAATGGAAGTTGCATAAAATTAACAACGGAAGTTTATTCAAAAAACCAGTATAGCGTAACGATTTATTTGGAAATTAAATAAAAAAGAAAGTTGAATACAAAAGAAATTGAATAAAAATGAAAGTTGAATAAAAATAAAAATGGAAGTCGTATAAAATTAACAATTGAATAGAAAAACAAATTGAATGAAAATTTGAAGTTGAATAAAAATAAAAATAGAAGTTGAATAAAATTAAAAATGGAAGTTCATTCAAGAAACCACTATACCTTAACGATCTATTTAGAAATTAAATAAAAAAAGAAGTTAAATTGAAATGGAAATTAAATAAAAATGGAAGTTGAATAAAAATAAAAATGGAAGTTCCATAAAATTAACAATGGAAGTTCATTCAAGAAACCACTATACCTTAACGATCTATTTCGAAATTAAATAAAAATGGAAGTTGAATAGAAAATGAAATTAAATAAAAATGCAAGTTGAATAAAAATAAAAATGGAAGTTGCATAAAATTAACAATGGAAGTTCATTCAAGAAACCACTATGCCTTAACAATCTATTTGGAAATTAAAATAAAAAAGGAAGTTGAATAGAAAAAGAATTTGAATGAAAATGGAAGTTGAATAAATATAAAAATGGAAGTTGCATAAAATTAATAATGGAAGTTTATTCAAGAAACTGCTATACCATAACTATTTATTTGGAAATTAAATAAAAAAGGAAGTTGAATAGAAAAGGAAATTGAATAAAAATAGAAGTTGAATCAAAATAAAAATAGAAGTTGCATAAAATTAACAGTGGGAGTCCATTCAAGAAACCACTATACCTTAACGATCTATTTGGAGATTAAATAAAAAAGTAAGTTGAATAGAAAAAGAAATTGAATGAAAATTTAAGTTGAATAAAAATAAAAATGTAAGTTGCATAAAATTAAAAATGGAAGTTCATTCGTGAAACCACTATACCTTAACGATCTCTTTCGAAATTAAATAAAAAAGGAAGTTGAATAGAAGAGGAAATTGAATAAAAATGGAAGTTGACCAAAAATAAAAATGGAAGTTGCATAAAATTAACAATGGAAGTTCATTCAAGAAACCACAATACCTTAACGATCAATTTGGAAATTAAATAAAAAAGGAAGTTGAATAGAAAAGGAAATTGAATGAAAATGGAAGTTCAATAAAAATAAAAATGGAAGTCGGATTAAATTAACAATGGAAGTTCATTTACGAAACCATTATACCTTAACGAGTTATTTGGAAATTAAATAAAAAAGGAAGTTGAATAGAAAAGGAAATTGCAGGAAAATTTAAGTTGAATAAAAATAAAAATGGAAGTTCATCCAAGAAACCACTATACCTTAACGATCTATTTCGAAATTAAAAATACAAAGGAAGTTGAATAGAAGAGGAAATTGAATAAAAATGGAAGTTGCAAAAAATTAACAATGGAGGTTCATTCAAGAAACCACTATACCTTAAAGATCTATTTGGAAATTAAATAAAAAAGGAAGTTGAATAAAAAAAGAAAATTGAATAAAAATGGAAGTTCAATAAAAATAAAAATGGAAGTTGCATAAAATTAACAATGGAAGTTCATTCATGAAACCACTATACTTTAACGATCTATTTCAAAATTAAATAAAAAATAAAGTTGAATAGAAAAGGAAATTGAATAAAAATGGAAGTTGAATAAAAGTAAATACTGATGTTGCATAAAATTAACAATGGAAGTTCATTCAAGGAACCACTATACCTTAACGATCTATTTGGAAATTAAATAAAATGGGAAGATGAATTGAAAAAGAAATTGAATAAAAATGGAAGTTCAATAAAAATAAAAATGGAAGTTGCACAAAATTAACAATGAAAGTTCATTAAAGAAACCACTATACCTGAACGATTTATTGGGAAATTAAATAAAAAACGATGCTGAATTGAAAAATAAATAAAATCAAAATGGAAGTTAAATAAAAATAAAAATAAAATTTCATCAAAAATTGAAAATGGAAATTAATTCAAGAAACCACTATACCTTCACGACCTATTTGGAAATTAAATAAAAAAGGAAGTTGAATAGAAAAGGAAATTGAAAAAAAATGGAAGTTGAATAAAAATAAAAATAGAAGTTGCATAAAATTAGCAATGGAAGTCCATTCAAGAAACCACTATACCTTAACGATCTATTTGGAGATTAAATAAAAAGGGAAGTTGAATAGAAAAGGAAATTGAATGAAAATTTAAGTTGAATAAAAATAAAAATGGAAATTGCATAAAATTAAAAATGGAAGTTCATTCATGAAACCACTATACCTTAACGATCTATTTCGAAATTAAATAAAAAAGGTTGTTGAATAGAAGATGAAATTGAATAAAAATGAAAGTTGACTAAAAATAAAAATGGAAGTTGCATAAATTAAACAGTGGAATTTAATTTAAGAAACCACTATACCTTAACGATCTATGTGGAAATTAAATAAAAAAAGAAGTTGAATAGAAAGGAAATTGAATAAAAATGGAAGTTGCATAAAATTAACAATGGAAGTTCATTCAAGAAACCACTATACCTTAACGATCTATTTGGAGATTAAATAAAAAGGGAAGTTGAATAGAAAAGGAAATTGAATGAAAATTTAAGTTGAATAAAAATAAAAATGGAAATTGCATAAAATTAAAAATGGAAGTTCATTCATGAAACCACTATACCTTAACGATCTATTTCGAAATTAAATAAAAAAGGTTGTTGAATAGAAGATGAAATTGAATAAAAATGAAAGTTGACTAAAAATAAAAATGGAAGTTGCATAAATTAAACAGTGGAATTTCATTTAAGAAACCACTATACCTTAACGATCTATGTGGAAATTAAATAAAAAAAGAAGTTGAATAGAAAGGAAATTGAATAAAAATGGAAGTTGCATAAAATTAACCATGGAAGTCCATTCAAGAAACCACTATACCTTAACGATCTATTTGGAAATTAAATAAAAAAGGAAGTTGAATAGAAAAAAAAGTTGAATGAAAATTTAAGTGGAATAAAAATAAAAATAGAAGTTGCATAAAATTAAAAATGGAAGTTCTTTCAAGAAACCACTATACCTTAACGATCTATTTCGAAATTAAATAAAAAAAGAAATTGAATACAAAACGAAATTGAATAAAAATGGAAGTTGAACAAAAATAAAAATGGAAGTTGCATAAAATTAACAATGAAAATTCATTCCAGAAACCACTATACCTTAACGATCTATTTGGAAATTTAATAAAAAAGGAAGTTGAATAGAAAAAGAAATTGAATAAAAATGGAAGTTCAATAAAAATAAAAATGGAAGTTGCATAAAATTAACAACGGAAGTTCATTCAAAAAACCACTATACCGTAACGATTTATTTGGAAATTTAATAAAAAAGGAAGTTGAATACAAAAGAAATTGAATAAAAATGAAAGTTGAATAAAAATAAAAATGGAAGTCGTATAAATTTAACAATTGAATAGAAAAACAAATTGAATGAAAACTTGTAGTTGAATAAAAATAAAAATAGAAGTTGAATAAAATTAAAAATGGAAGTTCATTCAAGAAACCACTATACCTTAACGATCTATTCAGAAATTAAATAAAAAATGAAGTTAAATAGAAAAGGAAATTAAATAAAAAAGGAAGTTGAATAAAAATAAAAATGGAAGTTGCATAAAATTAAAAATGGAAGTTCATTTAAGAAACCACTATACCTTAACGATCTATTTCGAAATTAAATAAAAAAGGAAGTTGAATAGAAAAAGAAATTGAATGAAAATGGAAGTTGAATAAAAATAAAAATGGAAGTTGCATAAAATTAATAATGGAAGTTTATTCAAGAAGCCACTATACCTTAACGATTTATTTGGAAATTAAATAAAAAAGGAAGTTGAATAGAAAATGAAATTGAATAAAAATGGAAGTTGAATCAAAATAAAAATAGAAGTTGCATAAAACGTACAATGGAAGTCCATTCAAGAAACCACTATACCTTAACGATCTATTTGGAATTTAAATGAAAATTGAAGTTGAATAGAAAAGGAAATTAAATGAAAATTTAAGTTGAATAAAAATAAAAATATAAGTTGCATAAAATTAACAATGGAAGTTCATTCATGAAACCACTATAACTTAACGATCTATTTCGAAATTAAATAAAAAAGGAAGTTGAATAGAAGAGGAAATTGAATAAAAATGGAAGTAGACTAAAAATAAAAATGGAAGTTGCATAAAATTAACAATGGAAGTTTATTCAAGAAACCACTATACCTTAACGATCTATTTGGAAATTAAATAAAAAAGGAAGTTGAATAGAAAATGAAATTTCAGGAAAATTTAAGATGAATAAAAATAAAAATGGAAGTTGCATAAAATTAAAAATGGAAGTTCATTCAAGAAACCACTATACATTAACGATCTATTTCGAAATAAAATAACAAAGGAAGTTGAATAGAAGAGGAAATTGAATAAAAATTGAAGTTGACTAAAAATAAAAATGGAAGTTGCATAAAATTAACAATGGAAGTTCATTCAAGAAACCACTATACCTTAACGATTTATTTGAAAATTAAATAAAAATGGAAGTTGCATAAAATTAACAATGGAAGTTCATTCATGAAACCACTATAACTTAACGATCTATTTCGAAATTAAATAAAAAAGGAAGTTGAATAGAAGAGGAAATTGAATAAAAATGGAAGTAGACTAAAAATAAAAATGGAAGTTGCATAAAATTAACAATGGAAGTTCATTCAAGAAACCACTATACCTTAACGATCTATTTGGAAATTAAATAAAAAAGGAAGTTGAATAGAAAAGGAAATTTCAGGAAAATTTAAGATGAATAAAAATAAAAATGGAAGTTGCATAAAATTAAAAATGGAAGTTCATTCAAGAAACCACTATACCTTAACGATCTATTTCGAAATAAAATAACAAAGGAAGTTGAATAGAAGAGGAAATTGAATAAAAATTGAAGTTGACTAAAAATAAAAATGGAAGTTGCATAAAATTAACAATGGAAGTTCATTCAAGAAACCACTATACCTTAACGATTTATTTGAAAATTAAATAAAAATGGAAGTTGCATAAAATTAACAATGGAAGTTCATTCATGAAACCACTAGACCTTAACGATCTATTTCGAAATTAAATAAAAAAAGGAAGTTGAATAGAAAAGGAAATTGAATAAAAATGGAAGTTGAATAAAAATAAATACTGAAGTTGCATAAAATTAACAATGGAAGTTCATTCAAGGAACCACTGCACCTTGACGACCTATTTGGAAATTAAATAAAAAGGCAAGACGAATACAAAAGGAAATTGAATAAAAATGGATGCTCAATAAAAATAAAAATGGAAGTTGCTTAAAATTAACAATGGAAGTTCATTCAAGAAACCACTATACCTAAACGATTTATTTGGAAATTAAATACAAAAGGATCCTGAATTGAAAAAGAAATAAAATCAAAATGGAAGTTAAATAAAAATAAAAATAAAATTTCATTAAAAATTGAAAATGGAAGTTAATTCAAGAAACCACTATACCTTAACGACCTGTTTGGATATTAAATAAAAAAGGAAGTTGAATAGAAAACGAAATTGAATAAAAATGGAAGTTGAATCAAAATAAAAATAGAAGTTGCATAAAATTAGCAATGGAAGTCCATTCAAGAAACCACTATACCTTAACGATCTATTTGGAGTTTAAATAAAAAGGGAAGTTGAATAGAAAAGGAAATTGAATGAAAATTTAAATTGAATAAAAACAAAATTGGAAATTGCATAAAATTAAAAATGGAAGTTCATTCATGAAACCACCAAACCTTAACGATTTATTTCGAAATTAAATAAAAAAGGTAGATGAATAGAAGATGAAATTGAATAAAAATGGAAGCTGACTAAAAATAAAAATGGAAGTTGCATAAATTTAACAATGGAATTTCATTTAAGAAACCACTATACCATAACGATCTATGTGGAAATTAAATAACAAAAGAAGTTGAATAGAAAGGAAATTGAATAAAAATGGAAGTTCAATAAAAATAAAAATGGAAGTTGCATAAAATTAACAATGGAAGTTCATTCAAGAAACCACTATACATTAACGATCTATTTGGAAATTAAATAAAAAAAGAAGTTGAATAGAAAAGGACATCGAATAAAAATGTAAGTTGAATCAAAATAAAAATGAAAGTTGTATAAAATTAACAATGGAAGTCCATTCAAGTAACCACTATACCTTAACGACCTATTTGGAAATTAAATAAAAAAGGAAGTTGAATAGAAAAAAAAGTTGAATGAAAATTTAAGTTAAATAAAAATAAAAATGGAAGTTGCATAAAATTAAAAATGGAAGTTTTTTTCAAGAAACCACTATACCTTAACGATCTATTTCGAAATTAAATAAAAAAAGAAGTTGAATACAAAAAGAAATTGAATAAAAATGAAAGTTGAATAAAAATAAAAATGGAAATTGCATAAAATTAACAATGGAAATTCATTCAAGAAACCACTATACCTTAACGATCTATTTGGAAATTTAATAAAAAAGGAAGTTGAATAGAAAAGGAAATTGAATAAAAATGGAAGTTCTAGAAAAAAAAAAAAATGGAAGTTGCATAAAATTAACGACGGAAGTTTATTCAAAAAACCACTATAGCGTAACGATTTATTTGGAAATTAAATAAAAAAGAAAGTTGAATACAAAAGAAATTGAATAAAAATGAAAGTTGAATAAAAATAAAAATGGAAGTCGTATAAAATTAACAATTGAATAGAAAAACAAATTGAATGAAAATTTGTAGTTGAATAAAAATAAAAATGGAAGTTGCATAAAATTAAAAATGGAAGTTCATTCAAGAAACCACTATACCTTAACGATCTATTTCGAAATAAAATAACAAAGGAAGTTGAATAGAAGAGGAAATTGAATAAAAATTGAAGTTGACTAAAAATAAAAATGGAAGTTGCATAAAATTAACAATGGAAGTTCATTCAAGAAACCACTATACCTTAACGATTTCTTTGAAAATTAAATAAAAATGGAAGTTGCATAAAATTAACAATGGAAGTTCATTCATGAAACCACTAGACCTTAACGATCTATTTCGAAATTAAATAAAAAAAGGAAGTTGAATAGAAAAGGAAATTGAATAAAAATGGAAGTTGAATAAAAATAAATACTGAAGTTGCATAAAATTAACAATGGAAGTTCATTCAAGGAACCACTACACCTTGACGACCTATTTGGAAATTAAATAAAAAGGGAAGACGAATACAAAAGGAAATTGAATAAAAATGGAAGCTCAATAAAAATAAAAATGGAAGTTGCTTAAAATTAACAATGGAAGTTCATTTAAGAAACCACTATACCTAAACGATTTATTTGGAAATTAAATACAAAAGGATCCTGAATTGAAAAAGAAATAAAATCAAAATGGAAGTTAAATAAAAATAAAAATAAAATTTCATTAAAAATTGAAAATGGAAGTTAATTCAAGAAACCACTATACCTTAACGACCTGTTTGGATATTAAATAAAAAAGGAAGTTGAATAGAAAACAAAATTGAATAAAAATGGAAGTTGAATCAAAATAAAAATAGAAGTTGCATAAAATTAGCAATGGAAGTCAATTCAAGAAACCACTATACCTTAACGATCTATTTGGAGTTTAAATAAAAAGGGAAGTTGAATAGAAAAGGAAATTGAATGAAAATTTAAGTTGAATAAAAACAAAATTGGAAATTGCATAAAATTAAAAATGGAAGTTCATTCATGAAACCACCAGACCTTAACGATTTATTTCGAAATTAAATAAAAAAGGTAGATGAATAGAAGATGAAATTGAATAAAAATAAAAATGGAAGTTGCATAAATTTAACAGTGGAATTTCATTTAAGAAACCACTATACCATAACGATCTATGTGGAAATTAAATAAAAAAAGAAGTTGAATATAAAGGAAATTGAATAAAAATGGAAGTTCAATAAAAATAAAAATGGAAGTTGCATAAAATTTACAATGGAAGTTCAATCAAGAAACCACTATACATTAACGATCTATTTGGAAATTAAATAAAAAAAGAAGTTGAATAGAAAAGGACATCGAATAAAAATGTAAGTTGAATCAAAATAAAAATGAAAGTTGCATAAAATTAACAATGGAAGTCCATTCAAGTAACCACTATACCTTAACGACCTATTTGGAAATTAAATAAAAAAGGAAGTTGAATATAAAAAAAAGTTGAATGAAAATTTAAGTTGAATAAAAATAAAAATAGAAGTTGCATAAAATTAAAAATGGAAGTTTTTTCAAGAAACCACTATACCTTAACGATCTATTTCGAAATTAAATAAAAAAAGAAGTTGAATACAAAAAGAAATTGAATAAAAATGAAAGTTGAATAAAAATAAAAATGGAAATTGCATAAAATTAACAATGGAAATTCATTCAAGAAACCACTATACCTTAACGATCTATTTGGAAATTTAATAAAAAAGGAAGTTGAATAGAAAAGGAAATTGAATAAAAATGGAAGTTCTAGAAAAATAAAAATGGAAGTTGTATAAAATTAACAACGGAAGTTTATTCAAAAAACCACTATAGCGTAACGATTTATTTGGAAATTAAATAAAAAAGAAAGTTGAATACAAAAGAAATTGAATAAAAATGAAAGTTGAATACAAATAAAAATGGAAGTCGTATAAAATTAACAATTGAATAGAAAAACAAATTGAATGAAAATTTGAAGTTGAATAAAAATAAAAATAGAAGTTGAATAAAATTAAAAATGGAAGTTCATTCAAGAAACCACTATACCTTAACGATCTATTTAGAAATTAAATAAAAAAAGAAGTTAAATTGAAATGGAAATTAAATAAAAATGGAAGTTGCATAAAATTAACAACGGAAGTTTATTCAAAAAACCACTATAGCATAACGATTTATTTGGAAATTAAATAAAAAAGAAAGTTGAATACAAAAGAAATTCAATAAAAATGAAAGTTGAATAAAAATAAAAATGGAAGTCGTATAAAATTAACAATTGAATAGAAAAACAAATTGAATGAAAATTTGTAGTTGAATAAAAATAAAAATAGAAGTTGAATAAAATTAAAAATGGAAGTTCATTCAAGAAACCACTATACCTTAACGATCTATTTGGAAATTTAATAAAAAACTAAGTTGAATAGAAAAGGAAATTGAATAAAAATGGAAGTTCTATAAAAATAAAAATGGAAGTTGCATAAAATTAACAATGGAAGTCCATTCAAGAAACCACTATTCCTTAATGATCTATTTGGAAATAAAATAAAAAAGGAAGTTGAATAGAAAAACAAATTGAATGAAAATTTGAAGTGGAATAAAAATAAAAATGGAAGTTCGTTCAAGAAACCACGAGACCTTGACGATTTATCCGGAAATAAAATAAAAAAAGGAAGTTGAATAGAAAAGGAAATTGAATAAAAATGGAAGTTGAATAAAAATAAAAATGAAAGTTGCATAAACATAACAATGGAAGTTCATTCAAGAAACCACTATACCTTAACGATCTATTTAGAAATTAAACAAAAAATGAAATTGAATAAAAAAAGAGAATGAATGAAAATGGAAGTTGAATAAAAATAAAAATGGAAGTTGCATAAAATTAACAATGGAAGTTCATTCAAGAAACCATTATACCTTAACGATCTATTTCGAAATTAAATACAAAATGAAGTTCAATAGAAAATGAAATTGAATAAAAATGGAAGCTCAATAAAAATAAAAATGGAAGTTGCATAAAATTAACAATGAAAGTTCATTCAAGGAACCACTATACCTTAACGACCAATTTGAAATTAGATGAAAAAGGAAATTGAATAGAAAAGGAAATTGAACAAAAATGGAAGTTCAATAAAAACAAAAATGGAAGTTGCATAAAATTAAAAATGGAAGTTCATTGAAGAAACCACAATACCTTAACGATATATTCGGAAATTAAATAAAAAAGGAAGTTGAATAGAAAAAGAAAATGAATGAAAATGGAAGTTGAATAAAAATAAAAATAAAAGTTACATAAAATTAACAGTGGAAGTTCATTCAAGAAACCACTATACCTTAACGATTTATTTGGAAATTAAATAAAAAAGGAAGTTGAATAGAATAGGAAATTGAATAAAAATGGAGGTTGAATCAAAATAAAAATAGAAGTTGCATAAAATTAGCAATGGAAGTCCATTAATGAAACCATTATACCTTAACGATCAATTTGGAGAATAAATAAAAAAGGAAGTTGAATAAGAATAAAAATGGAAGTTGCATAAAATTAAAAATGGAAGTTCATTCACGAAACCACTATACCTTAATGATCTATTTCAAAATTAAATAAAAAAGGAGGTTGAATAGAAGAGGAAATTGAATAAAAATAGAAGTTGACTAAAAATAAAAGTGGAAGTTGCATAAAATTAACAGTGGAATTTCATTTAAGAAACCACTATACCTTAACATTCTATGTGGAAATTAAGTAAAAAAAGAAGTTGAATAGAAAGGAAATTGAATAAAAATGGAAGTTCAATAAAAATAAAAATGGAAGTTGCATAAAATTAACAATGGAAGTTCATTCAAGAAACCACTATACCTTAACGATCTATTTGGAAATTAAATAAAAAAGGAAGTTGAATAGAAAAGGTAATTGAATAAAAATGAAAGTTGAATAAAAATAAAAATGGAAGTTGCATAAAATTAACAATGAAAGTTCATTCAAGGAACCACTACACCTTAACGATCTATTTGGAAATTAGAAAAAGAAGGAAGTTGAATAGAAAAAGAAATTGAATAAAAATGGAAGTTCAATAAAAATAAAAATTGATGTTGCATAAAATTAACAATGGAAGTTCATTCAAGAAATCACTATAACTTAACGATCTATTTGGAAATTAAATAAAAAAGGAAGTGGAATAGAAAAAGAAATTGAATCAAAATGAAAGTTGAATAAAAATAAAAATGAAAGTTTCATAAAATTAACAATGGAAGTTTATTCAAGAAAACCACTATACCTTAACGATTTATTTGGAAATTAAATAAAAATGGAAGTTGAATAGAAAAGGAAATTGAATAAAAATGGAAGTTGAATCAAAATAAAAATGAAAGTTGCATAAAATTAACAATGGAAGTCCATTCAAAAACCACTATACCTTAATGATCTATTTGGAGATTAAATACAAAAGGAAGTTGAATAGAAAAGGAAATTGAATGAAAATTTAAGTTGATTAAAAATAAAAATGGAAGTTGCATAAAATTAAAAATGGAAATCCATTCATGAAACCACTATACCTTAACGATCTATTTCGAAATTAAATAAAAAAGGAAGTTGAATAGAAGAGGAAATTGAATAAAAATGGAAGTTGACTAAAAATAAAAAAATGGAAGTTACATAAAATTAACAGTGGAAGTTTATTCAAGAAACCACTATACCTTAACGATCTATTTCGAAATTAAATAAAAATGGAAGTTGAAGAGAAAAGGAAATTCAATAAAAAGGGAAGTTCAATAAAAATACAAATGGAAGTTGCACAAAATTAATAATGGAAGTTTATTTACGAAACCACTATACCTTAACGATTTATTTGGAAATTAAATAAAAAAGGATGTTGAATAGAAAAAGAAATTGAATCAAAATGGAAGTTAAATAAAAATAAAAATGAAATTTCATCAAATATCGAAAATGGTAGTTAATTAAAGAAACCACTATACCTTCACGACCCATTTGGAAATTTAATAAAAAAGGAAGTTGAATAGAAAATGAAATTGAATAAAAATGGAAGTTCAATAAAAATAAAAATGGAAGTTGCATAAAATTGACAATAGAAGTTCATTCAAAAAACCACTATACTTTAACGATTTATTTGGAAATTAAATAAAAAAGGAAGTTGAATACAAATAAAAATAGAAGTTGAATAAAATTAAAAATGGAAGTTCATTCAACAAACCACTATACCTTAACGATGTATTTGGAAATTAACTAAAAAATGAAGTTAAATAGAAAAGAAATTAAATAAAAATAGAAGTTGAATAAAAATAAAAACAGAAGTTGCGTAAAATTAATAATGGAAGTTCATTCAAGAAACCACTTTACCTTAACGATCTATTTCGAAATTAAATAAAAAAGGAAATTGAATAGAAAAGGAAATTGAATGAAAATTTAAGTTGAATAAAAACAAAAATGGATGTTGCATAAAATTCAAAATGGAAGTTCTTTAAAAAAACCACAATACCTTTTCGATCTATTTGGAAATTAAATAAAAAAAAAAGTTGAATACAAAAGGAAATTGAATAAAAATGGAAGTTGAGTAAAAATAAAAATGGAAGTTGCATAAAATTAACAATGGAAGTTCATTCAAGAAACCACTATACCTTAACGATTTATTTGGAAATTAAATAAAAAATGAAGTTGAATACAAAAGAAATTGAATAAAAATGGAAATTGAATAAAAATAAAAATGGAAGTCGTATAAAATTAACAATTGAATAGAAAAACAAATTGAATGAAAATTTGAAGTTGAATAAAAATAAAAATAGAAGTTGAATAAAATAAAAAATGTAAGTTCATTCAAGAAACCACTATACCTTAACGATATATTTAGAAATTAAAAAAAAAAGGAAGTGAAATTGAAAAGGAAATTAAATAAAAATGGTAGTTGAATAAAAATAAAAATGGAAGTTGCATAAAATTAACAATGGAAGTTCATTCAAAAAACCACTATACCTTAACGATCTATTTCGAAATTAAATAGAAAAGGAAGTTGAATAGAAAATGAAATTAAATAAAAGTGGAAGTTGAATAAAAATAAAAATAAAAATGGAAGTTGCATAAAATTAACAATGGAAGTTCATTCAAGAAACCACTATGCCTTAACGATCTATTTGGAAATTAAATAAAAAAGGAAGTTGAATAGAAAAAGAAATTGAATGAAAATGGAAGTTGAATAAAAATAAAAATAGAAGTTGCATAAAATTAATAATTGAAGTTTATTCAAGAAACCACTATACCATAACGATTTATTGGGAAATTAAATAAAAAAGGAAGTTGAATAGAAAAAGAAATTGAATAAAAATGAAAGTTGAATCAAAATAAAAATAGAAGTTGCATAAAATTAACAATGGAAGTCCATTCAAAAAAACCACTTTACCTTAACGATCTATTTGGAGATTAAATAAAAAAGGAAGTTGAATAGAAAAGGAAATTGAACGAAAATTTAAGTTCAATAAAAATAAAAATTTAAGTTGCATAAAATTAAAAATTGAAGTTCATTCATGAAACCACTATACCTTAACGATCTATTTCAAAATTAAATAAAAAAAGAAGTTCAACAGAAGAGAAAAATAAATAAAAATGGAAGTTGACTAAAACTAAAAATGGTAGTTGCATAAAATTAACAGTGGAAGTTCATTCAAGAAACCACTATACCTTAAAGATCTATTTGGAAATTAAATAAAAAAGAAAGTTGAATAGAAAAGGAAATTGAATAAAAATGGAAGTTCAATAAAAATAAAAATGTAAGTTGCATAAAATTAAAAATGGAAGTTCATTCAAGAAACCACCATACGTGAACGATTTATTTGGAAATTAAATAAAAAAGGATGCTGAATTGAAAAAGATATAAAATCAAAATGGAAGTTAAATAAAAATAAAAATAAAATTTCATCAAAATTTGAAAACGGAAGTTAATTCAAGAAACCACTATACCTTAACGACCTATTTGGAAATTAAATAAAAAAGGAAGTTGAATAGACAAGGAAATTGAATAAAAATGGAAGTTGAATCAAAATAAAAACAGAAGTTGCATAAAATTAGCAGTGGAAGTCCATTCAAGAAACCACTATTCCTTAACGATATATTTGGAGATTAAATAAAAAAAGGAAGTTGAATAGAAAAAGGAAATTGAATGAAAATTTAAGTTCATTAAAAATAAAAATGGATATTGCATAAAATTAAAAATGGAAGTTCATTCATGAAACAACTATACCTTAACGATCTATTTCGAAATTAAATAAAAAAGGAAGTGGCATAGAACAGGAAATTGTATAAAAATGGAAGTTGACTAAAAATAATAATGGAAGTTGCATAAAATTAACAGTGGAATTTCATTTATGAAACCACTATACCTTAACGATCTATGTGGAAATTCAATAAAAAAAGAAGTTGAATAGAAAGGAAATTAAATAAAAATGGAAGTTCAGTAAAAATAAAAATGGAAGTTGCATAAAATTAACAATGGAAGTTCATTCAAGAAACCACTATACCTTAACGATCTATTTGGAAATTAAATAAAAAAAGAAGTTGAATACAAAAGGAAATTGAATAAAAATGGAAGTTGAATAAAAATAAAAATGGTAGTTGCATAAAATTAACAATGGAAGTTCATTCAGAAACCACTATACCTTAACGATCTATTTGGAAATTTAATAAAAAAGGAAGTTAAATAGAAAAGAAAATTGAATAAAAATGGAAGTTCAATAAAAATAAAAATGGAAGTTGCATAAAATTAACAACGGAAGTTCATTCAAAAAACAACTATACCTTAACGATTTATTTGGAAATTAAATAAAAAAGGACATTGAATACAAAAGAAATTGAATAAAAATGGAAGTTGAGTAAAAATAAAAATGGAAGTTGTATAAAATTAACAATTGAATAGAAAAACAAATTGAATGAAAATTTCAAGATGAATAAAAATAAAAATAGAAGTTGAATAAAATTAAAAATGGAAGTTCATTCAAGAGACCATTATACCTTAACGATCTATTTAGAAATTAAACAAAAAAGGAAGTTAAATTGAAAAGGAAATTAAATAAAAATGAAGTTGAATAAAAATAAAAATGAAAGTTGCATAAAATTAACAATGGAAGTTCATTCAAGAAACCACTATACCTTAACGATCTATTCCGAAATTAAATAAAAAAGGAAGTTGAATAGAAAATGAAATTAAATAAAAATGGAAGTTGAATAAAAATAAAAATGAAAGTTGCATAAAATTAACAATGGAAGTTCATTCAAGAAACCACTATGCCTTAACGATCTATTTGGAAATTAAATAAAAAAGGAATTTGAATAGAAAAAGAAATTGAATGAAAATGGAAGTTGAATAAAAATAAAAATGGAATGTTGCATAAAATAAAAAATGGAAGTTTATTCAAGAAACACTATACCTTAACGATTTATTTGAAAATTAAATAAAAATTGAAGTTGAATCGAAAAAGGAATTGAATAAAAATGGAAGTTGAATCAAAATAAAAATAGAAGTTGCATGTAATTAACAATGGAAGTCCATTCAAGAAACCACTATACCTTAACGATCTATTTGGAGATTAAATAAAAAAGGAAGTAGAATAGAAAAGGAAATTGAATAAAAATGGAAGTTGAATAAAAATAAAAATGAAAGCCGCATAAAATTAACAATGGAAGTTCATTCAAGAAACCACTATACCTTAACGATCTATTTCGAAATTAAATAAAAAGGAAGTTGAATAGAAGAGGAAATTGAATAAAAACGGAAGTTGACTAAAAATAAAAATGGAACTTGCTTAAAATTAACAATGAAAGTTCATTCAAGAAACCACTATACCTTAACGATCTATTTAGAAATTAAATAAAAAAGAAGCTGAATAGAAAAGGAAATTGAATAAAAATGGAAGTTCAATAAAAATAAAAATGGAAGTTGAATAAAAATAAAAATGAAAGTTGCATAAAATTAACAATGGAAGTTCATTCAAGAAACCACTATGCCTTAACGATCTATTTGGAAATTAAATAAAAAAGGAATTTGAATAGAAAAAGAAATTGAATGAAAATGGAAGTTGAATAAAAATAAAAATGGAATGTTGCATAAAATAAAAAATGGAAGTTTATTCAAGAAGCACTATACCTTAACGATTTATTTGAAAATTAAATAAAAATTGAAGTTGAATAGAAAAAGGAATTGAATAAAAATGGAAGTTGAATCAAAATAAAAATAGAAGTTGCATGTAATTAACAATGGAAGTCCATTCAAGAAACCACTATACCTTAACGATCTATTTGGAGATTAAATAAAAAAGGAAGTAGAATAGAAAAGGAAATTGAATAAAAATGGAAGTTGAATAAAAATAAAAATGAAAGCGCATAAAATTAACAATGGAAGTTCATTCAAGAAACCACTATACCTTAACGATCTATTTCGAAATTAAATAAAAAAGGAAGTTGAATAGAAGAGGAAATTGAATAAAAACGGAAGTTGACTAAAAATAAAAATGGAACTTGCTTAAAATTAACAATGAAAGTTCATTCAAGAAACCACTATACCTTAACGATCTATTTAGAAATTAAATAAAAAAAGAAGCTGAATAGAAAAGGAAATTGAATAAAAATGGAAGTTCAATAAAAATAAAAATGGAAGTTGGAAAAAATTAACAATGGAAGTTCATTTACGAAACCACTATACCTTAACGATTTATTTGGAAATTAATTAAAAAAGGAAGTTGAATAGAAGAGGAAATTGCAGGAAAATTTAAGTTGAATAAAAATAAAAATGGAAGTTGCATAAAATTAACAATGAAAGTTCATTCAAGAAACCACTATACCTTAACGATCTATTTGGAGATTAAATAAAAAAGGAAGTTGAATAGAAAAGGAAATTGAATAAAAATGGAAGTTGAATAAAAATAAAAATGAAAGTCGCATAAAATTAACAATGGAAGTTCATTCAAGAAACCACTATACCTTAACGATCTATTTCGAAATTAAATAAAAAAGGAAGTTGAATAGAAGAGGAATTGAATAAAAATGGAAGTTGACTAAAAATAAAAATGGAAGTTGCTTAAAATTAACAATGGAAGTTCATTCATGAAACCACTATACCTTAACGAATTATTTCGAAATTAAATAAAAAATGAAGTTGAATAGAAAAGGAAATTGAATAAAAATGGAAGTTCAATAAAAATAAATACTGAAGTTGCATAAAATTAACAGTAGAACTTCATTCGAGGAACCAATATACCTTAACGATCTATTTGGAAATTAAATAAAAACGGAAGATGAACAGAAAAGGAAATTGAATAAAAATAAAAATGGAAGTTGCATAAAATTAACAATGGACTTTCATTCAAGAAACCACTATACCTGAACGATTTATTTGGAAATCAAATAAAAAAGGATGCTGAATTGAAAAAGAAATAAAATCAAAATGGAAGTTCAATAAAAATAAAAATAAAATTTCATTAAAAATTGAAAATGGAAGTTAATTCAAAAAACCACTATACCTTAACGACCTATTTGGAAATTAAATAAAAAAAGAAGTTGAATTGAAAAGGAAATTGAATAAAAATGGAAGTTGAATCAAAATAAAAATAGAAGTTGCATAAAATTAGCAAAGGAAGTCCTTTCAGGAAACCACTATACCTTAACGATCTATTTAGAGATTAAATAAAAAAGGAAGTTGAATAGAAAAGGAAATTGAATGAAAATTTAAGTTGAATAAAAATAAAAATGGAAATTGCATAAAATTAAAAATGGAAGTTCATTCCTGAAACCACTGTACTTTAACGATCTATTTCGAAATTAAATAAAAAAGGTAGTTGAATAGAAGAGGAAATTGAATAAAAATGGAAGTTGACTAATAATAAAAATGGAAGTTGCATAAAATTAATAGTGGAATTTTATTTAAGAAACCACTATACCTTAATGATTTATGTGGAAATTAAATAAAAAAATGAAGTTGAATAGAAAGGAAATTGAATAAAAATGGAAGTTCAATAAAAATAAAAATGGAAGTTGCATAAAATTAACAATGGAAGTTCATTCAAGAAACCACTATACCTTAACGATCTATTTGGAAATTAAATAAAAAAGGAAGTTGAATAGAAAATGAAATCGAATAAAAATGGAAGTTGCATAAAATTAACAATGGAAGTCCATTCAAGAAGCCACTATACCTTAACGATCTATTTGGAAATTAAATAAAAAAGGAAGTTGAATAGAAAACGAAATTGAATGAAAATTTAAGTTGAAAAAAAATAAAAATGGAAGTTGCTTAAAATTAAAAATAAATGTTCTTTTAAGAAACCACTATACTTTAACGATCTATTTGGAAATTAAATAAAAAAAAGAAGTTGAATAGAAAAGGAAGTTGAATAAAAATGGAAGTTCAATAAAAATAAAAATGGAAGTTGCATAAAATTAACAACGGAAGTTCATTCAAAAAACCACTATACCGTAACGATTTATTTGAAAATTAAATAAAAAAGGAAGTTGAATACAAAAGAAATTGAATAAAAATGAAAGTTGAATACAAATAAAAATGAAAGTCGTATAAAATTAACAATTGAATAAAAAAACAAATTGAATGAAAATTTGAAGTTGAATAAAAATAAAAATAGAAGTTGAATAAAATTAAAAATGGAAGTTCATTCAAGAAACCACTATACCTTAACGATTTATTTAGAAATTAAATAAAAACGGAAGTTGAATAAAAATAAAAATGGCAGTTGCATAAAATTAACAATGGAAGTTCATTCAAGAAACCACTATACATTAACGATCTATTTGGAAATAAAATAAAAAAGGAAGTTGAATAGAAAAACAAATTGAATGAAAATTTGAAGTTGAACAAAAATAAAAATGGAAGTTGAATAAAATTAAAAATGGAAGTTCATTCAAGAAACCACGAGACCTTGACTATCTATTTGGAAATTAAATAAAAAATGAAGTTGAATAGAAAAGGAAATTAAATAAAAATGGAAGTTGAATAAAAATAAAAATGGAAGTTGCATAAACTTAACAATGGAAGTTCATTCAAGAAACCACTATACTTTAACGATCTATTTAGAAATTCAATAAAAAAGGAAGTTGAATAAAAAAAGAAATTGAATGAAAATGGAAGTTGAATAAAAATAAAAATGGAAGTTGCATAAAATTAACAATGGAAGTTCATTCAAAAAACCACTATACCTTAACGACCTATTTGGAAACTAAATAAAAAAGGAAGTTGAATAAAAAAGGAAATTGAATAAAAATGGAAGTTTAATAAAAATAAAAATAAAAGTTTCATAAAATTAACAATAGAAGTTCATTCAAGAAAACCACTATACCTTAACGATTTATTTGGAAATTAAATAAAAAAGGAAGTTGAATAGAAAAGGAAATCGAATAAAAATGTAAGTTGAATAAAAATAGAAATGGAAGTTGTATAAAATTAACAATGGAAGTCCATTCAAGAAACCACTATACCTTAACGATCTATTTGGAAATTAAATAAAAAAGGAAGTTGAATAGAAAAGGAAATTGAATGAAACTTGAAGTTGAATAAAAATTAAAAAGGAAGTTGCATAAAATTAAAAATGGAAGTTCTTTCAAGAAACCACTATACCTTAACGATCTATTTGAAAATTAAATAAAAAAAGAGGTTGAATACAAAAGGAAATTTAATCAAAATGGAAGTTGAATAAAAATAAAAATGGAAGTTACATAAAATTAACAATGGAAGTTCATTCAAGAAACCACTATACCTTAACGATCTATTTTGAAATTTAATAAAAAAGGAAGTTGATTAGAAAAGGAAATTGAATAAAAATGGAAGTTGCATAAAATTAACAACGAAAGTTCATTCAAAAAACCACAACACCTTAACGATTTATTTGGAAATTAAACAAAAAGGAAGTCGAATACAAAAGAAATTGAATAAAAATAGAAGTTGAATAAAAATAAAAATGGAAGTCGTATAAAATTAACAATTGAATAGAAAAACAAATTGAATGAAAATTTGAAGTTGAATAAAAATAAAAATAGAAGTTGAATAAAATTAAAAATGGAAGTTCATTCAAGAAACCACTATAGCTTAACGATCTATTTAGAAATTATATAAAAAAGGAAGTTAAATAGAAAAGGAAATTAAATAAAAATGGAAGTTGAATAAAAATAAAAATGGAAGTTGCATAAAATTAATAATGGAAGTTCATTCAAGAAACTAATATGCCTTAACGAACTATTTCGAAATTAAATAAAAAAGGAAGTTGAATAGAAAATGACATTAAATAAAAATGGAAGTTGAATAAAAATAAAAATGGAAGTTGCATAAAATTAACAATGGAAGTTCATTCAAGAAACCACTATGCCTTAACGATCTATTTGGAAATTAAATAAAGAAGGACGTTGAATAGAAAAAGAAATTGAATGAAAATGGAAGTTGAATAAAAATAAAAATGGAAGTTGCATAAAATTAATAATGGAAGTTTATTCAAGAAAGCACTATACCTTAACGTTTTATTTGGAAATTAAATAAGAAAGGAACTTGAATAGAAAAGGAAATTGAATAAAAATGGAGGTTGAATCAAAATAAAAATAGAAGTTGCATAAAATTAACAATGGAAGACCACTACACCTTAACGATCTATTTGGAAATTAAATAAAAAAGGAAGTTGAATAGAAGAGGAAATTGAATAAAAATTGAAGTTGACTAAAAATAAAAATGGAAGTTGCGTAAAATTAACAATGGAAGTTCATTCAAGAAACAACTATACCTTAACGATATATTTGGAAATTAAATAAAAAAGGAAGTTGAATAGAAAAGGAAATTGAAAAAAGATGGAAGTTCAATAAAAATAAAAATGGAAGTTGGGTAAAATTAACAATGAAAGTTCATTTACGAAATCACAATACCTTAACAATTTATTTGGAAATTAAATAAGAAAGGAAGTTGAATAAAAAAAGAAATTGCATAAAAATTTAAGTTGAAGAAAAATAAAAATAGAAGTTGTATAAAATTAAAAATGGAAGTTCATTCAAGAAACCACTATACCTTAACGAGCTATTTCGAAATTAAATAAAAAAGGAAGCTGAATAGAAGTGGAAATTGAATAAAAATGGAAGTTGAATAAAAATAAAAATGGAAGTTGCATAAAATTAACAATGGAAGTTCATTCATGAAACCACTATACCTTAACGATCTACTTCGAAATTAAATAAAAAATGAAGTTCAATTGAAAAGGAAATTGAATAAAAATGGAAGTTGAATGAAAATAAATATTGAAGTTGCATAAAATTAACAATGGAAGTTCATTCAACGAACCACTATACCTTAACGATTTATTTGGAAATTAAATAAAAAAGGATGATGAATTGAAAAAGAAATAAAATCAAAATGGAAGTTAAATAAACATAAAAATAAAATTTCATCAAAAATTGGAATTGGAAGTTAATTCAAGAAACTACTATACCTCAACGACCTATTTGGAAATTAAATAAAAAAGGAAGTTGAATAGAAAAGGAAATTGAATAAAAATGGAAGTTGAATCAAAATAAAAATAGAAGTTGCATAAAATTAGCAATGGAAGTCCATTCAAGAAATCAGTAAACCTTAACGATCTATTTGGAGATTAAATAAAAAAGGAAGTTGAATAGAAAAGGAAATTGAATAAAATTTAAGTTGAATAAAAATAAAAATGGAAATTGAAGAAAATTAAAAATGGAAGTTCATTCATGAAACCACTATACCTTAACGATCTATTTCGAAATCAAATAAAAAAGGAAGTTGAATAGAAGAGGAAATTGAATAAAAATGGAAGTTGACTAAAAATAAAAATGGAAGTTGCATAAAATTAACAGTGGAATTTCATTTAAGAAACCATTATACCTTAACGATCTATGTGGAAATTAAATAAAAAAAGCAGTTGTATAGAAAGGAAATTGAATAAAAATGGAAGTTCATTAAAAGTAAAAATGGAAGTTGCATAAAATTAACAATGGAAGTTCATTCAAGGGACCACTATACCTTAACGATCTATTTGGAAATTAGATAAAGAAGGAAGTCGAATAGAAAAAGAAATTGAATAAAAATTGAAGTTCAATAAAAATAAAAATGGAAGTTGCATAAAATTAACACTAGAAGTTCATTCAAGAAACCACTATACTTTAACGATCTATTTGGAAATTAAACAAAAAAAGAAGTTGAATAGAAAAAGAAATTGAATCAAAATGGAAGTTGAACAAAAATAAAAATGGAAGTTGCATAAAATTAACAATGGAAGTTTATTAAAGAAACCACTATACCTTAAGGATCTATTTGGAGATTAAATAAAAAAGGAAGTGAAATGGAAAAGGAAATTGAATGAAAATTTAAGTTGAATAAAAATAAAAATGGAAGTTGCATAAAATTACAAATGGAAGTTCATTCATGAAACCACTATACCTTAACGATCTATTTGGAAATTAAATAAAAAAGGAAGTTTAATAGAAAAGGAAATTGAATGAAAATGGAAGTTGAATAAAAATAAAAATAGAAGTTGCATAAAATTAACAATGGAAGTTTATTCAAGAAACCACTATACCTTAACGACCTATTTGGAAATTAAATAAAAAAAGAAGTTGAATAGAAAAGGAAATTGAATAAAAATGGAAGTTCAATAAAAATAAAAATGGAAGTTGCATAAAATTAACAATGGAAGTTCATTTACGAAACCACTGTACCTTAACGATCTATTTGGAAATTAAATACAAAATGAAGTTCAATAGAAAAGGAAATGGAATAAAAATGGAAGCTCAATAAAAATAAAAATGGAAGTTGCATAAAATTAACAATTCAAGTTCTGTCAAGAAACCACTATACCTTAACGATTTATTCGGAAATTAAAGAAAAAAGGAAGTTGAATAAGAAAGAAATTGAATAAAAATGGAAGCTGAATCAAAATAAAAATGGAAGTTGCATAAAATTAACAATGGAAGTCCATTCAAGAAACCACTACACCTTAACGATCTATTTGGAAATTAAATAAAAAAGGAAGTTGAATAGAAAAGGAAATTTAATGAAATTTTAAGTTGAATAAAAATAAAACTGGAGGTTACATAAAATTAAAAATAGAAGTTCATTCAAGAAACCACTATACCTTAACGATCTATTTCGAAATTAAAAAAAAAAGGAAGTTGAATAGAAAAATAAATTGAATAAGAATGGAAGTTGAATAAAAACAAAAATAGAAGTTGCATAAAATTAACAATGGAAGTTCATTCAAGAAACCACTATACCTTAACGATCTATTTGGAAATTAAATAAAAAAGGCAGTTGAATAGAAAAGGAAATTGAATAAAAATGGAAGTTCAATAAAAATAAAAATGGAAGTTACATAAAATTAACAATGGAGGTTCATTCAAAAAACCACTATACCTGAACGATTTATTTGGAAATTAAATAAAAAAGGATGCTGAATAGAAAAAGAAATGAAATCAAAATGGAAGTTAAATAAAAATAAAAATAAAATTTCATCAAAAATTGAAAATGGAAGTTAATTCAAGAAACCACTATACCTTAATGACCTGTTTGGAAATTAAATAAACAAGGTAGTTGAATAGAAAAGGAAATTGAAGAAAAATGGAAGTTGAATAAAAATAAAAATGGAAGTTGCATAAAATTAACAATGAAAGTTCATTAAAAAAACCACTATACCTTAACGATCTATTTGGAAATTAAATAAAAAAAGAAGTTGAATAGAAAAGGAAATGGAATAAAAATGGAAGTTGAATAAAAATAAAAATGAAAGTTGCATAAAAATGAACAATGGAAATTCATTGAAGAAACCACTATACTTTAACGATTTATTTGGAAATTAAATAAAAAAGGAAGTTGAATAGAAAAGGAAATTGAATGAAAATTTAAGTTGAATAAAAATAAAGAGGGAAGTTGCATAAAATTAAAAATGGAAGTTCATTCAAGAAACCACTATACCTTAACTATCTATTTGGAAATTAAATAAAAAAGGAAGTTGAATAAAAAAGGAAATTGAATAAAAATCGAAGTTGAATAACAATAAAATTGGAAGTTGCATAAAATTAACAATGGAAGTTCATTCAAGAAACTACAATACCTTAACGATATATTTGGAAATTAAATAAAAAAGAAAGTTGAATACAAAAGGAAATTGAATAAAAATGGAAGTTGAATAAAAATAAAAATGGAAGTCGTATAAAATTAACAATGGATGTTCATTCAAGAAACCACTTTACCTTAACGATTTATTTGGAAATTAAATAAAAAAAGAAGTTGAATAGAAAAGGAAATTGAATAAAAATGGAAGTTGAATAAAAATAAAAATGGAAGTTGCATAAAATTAACAATGGAAGTCCATTCAAGAAACCACTATACCATAATGATCTATTTGGAAATAAAATAAAAAAGAATTTGAATAGAAAAACAAATTGAATGAAAATTTGAAGTTGAATAAAAATAAAAATGGAAGTTGAATCAAATTAAAAATTGAAGTTCATTCAAGAAATCACGAGACCTTGACGATTTATTTGGAAATTAAATAAAAAATGAAGTTGAATAGAAAAAGAAATTGAATAAAAATGGAAGTTGAATAAAAATAAAAATGTAAGTTGCATAAACTTAACGGTGGAAGTTCATTCAAGAAACCACTATACCTTAACGATCTATTTAGAAATTAAACAAAAAAGGAAGTTGAATAAGAAAAGAAATTGAATGAAAATGGAAGTTGAATAAAAATAAAAATGGAAGTTGCATAAAATTAACAATGGAAGTTCATTATAGAAACCACTATACCTTAACGACCGATTTGGAAATTAAATAAAAAAGGAAGTTGACTCGAAAAGGAAATTGAATAAAAATGGAAGTTCAATAAAAATAAAAATGGAAGTTGCATAAAATTAACAATGGAAATTCATTCAAGAAACCACTATACCTTAACGATCTATTTGGAAATTAAATACAAAATGAAGTTCAATAGAAAAGGAAATTGAATAAAAATGGAAGCTCAATAAAAATAAAAATGGAAGTTGCATAAAATTAACAATGAAACTTCATTCAAGGAACCACTATACCTTAACAATCTATTTGAAATTAGACAAAAAAGGAAATTGAATAGAAAAGGAAATTGAATAAAAATGGAAGTTCAATAAAAATAAAAATGGAAGTTGCATAAAATTAAAAATGGAAGTTCATTGAAGAAACCACTATACCTTAATGATCTATTCGGAAATTAAATAAAAAATGAAGTTGAATAGAAAAAAAATTGAATGAAAATGGAAGTTGAATAAAAATAAAAATGAAAGTTGCACAGAATTAACAGTTGAAGTTCATTCAAGAAACCGCTATACCTTAACGATTTATTTGGAAATTAAATAAAAAAGGAAGTTGAATAGAAAAGGAAATTGAATAAAAATGGAAGTTGCATCAAAATAAAAATAGAAGTTGCATAAAATTAGCAACGGAAGTCCATTCAAGAAACCACTATACCTTAACGACCTATTTGGAGATTAAATAAAAAAGGAATTTGAATAGAAAAGGAAATTGAATGAAAATTTAAGTTGAATAAAAATAAAAATGGAAGTTGCATAAAATTAAAAATGGAAGTTCATTCATGAAACCACTATACCATAACGATCTATTTCGAAATTAAATAAAAAAGGAAGTTGAATAGAAGAGGAAATTGAATAAAAATGGAAGTTGACTAAAAATAAAAATGGAAGTTGCATAAAATTAACAATGGAAATTTATTCAAGAAACCACTATACCTTAACGATATATTTGGAAATTAAATAAAAAAGGAAGTTGAATAAAAATAAAATTGGAAATTGTATAAAATTAAAAATGGAAGTTTATTTATGAGACCATTATACCTTAACGATCTATTTCGAAATTAAATAAAAAAGGAAGTTGAATAGAAGAGGAAATTGAATAAAAATGGAAGTTGACTAAAAATAAAAATAGATGTTGCATAAAATTAACAGTGGAATTTCATTTAAGAAACCACTATACCTTTACGACCTATGTGGAAATTAAACAAAAAAAGAAGTTGAATAGAAAGGAAATTGAATAAAAATGGAAGTTCAATAAAAATAAAAATGGAAGTTGCATAAAATTAACAATGAAAGTTCATTCATGAAACCGCTATACCTTAACGATCTATTTGGAAATTAAATAAAAAAGGAAGTTGAATAGAAAAGGAAATTGAATAAAAATGAAAGTTCAATAAAAATATAAATGGAAGTTGCATAAAATTAACAATGGAAGTTCGTTCAAGAAACCACTATACCTTAACGATTTATTTCAAAATTAAATAAAAAAAGAAGTTGAATTGAAAATGAAATTAAATAAAAATGGAAGTTGAATAAAAATAAAAATGGAAATTGCATAAAATTAACAATGTAAGTTCATTCAAGAAACCATTATAGCTTAACGATCTATTTGGAAATAAAATAAAAAAGGAAGTTGAATAGAAAAACAAATTGAATGAAAATTTAAGTTGAATAAAAATAAAAATGGAAGTTGAATAAAATTAAAAATGGAAGTTCATTCAAGAAACCACTATACCATAAAGATCGATTTGGAAATTAAATAAAAAAGAAAGTTAAATAGAAAGGAAATTGAATAAAAATGGAAGTCGAATAAAAATAAAAATGGAAGTTGCATAAACTTAACAATGGAAGTTTTTCAAGAAACCACTATACCGTAACGATCTATTTAGAAATTAAATAAAAAATGAAGTTGAATAAAAAAAGAAATTGAATGAAAATGGAAGTTGAATAAAAATAAAAATGGAAGTTGCCTAAAATTAACAATGGAAGTTCATTCAAGTAACCACTATACCTTAACAACCTATTTGGAAATTAAATAAAAAAGGAAGTTGAATAGAAAAGGAAATTGAATAAAAATGGACGTTCAATAAAAATAAAAATGAAAGTTGCATAAAATTAACAATAGAAGTTCATTCAAGAAACCGCTATGCCTTAACGATTTATTTGGAAATTACATACAAAAGGAAGTTGAATTATAGCGATCCCGGTTGTCCCTTTACTGTTCAGTTGTATTCCGGACTCGGTTCCGTGAAGTTGATAGTGGTAATTATCTTGTTTACGCCCTTTACTCCTTGTGTTTGGGTTTTGGGAATGTTTTGGGCAGGTGTGTTACAGGTTGAGTGAGCCTAAGTCTCAATCCTAGTCGCCCAGGTTTTTGGTGTTGCGCTCGAGCGGGTTATTCTACGCTCGAGCGGAGTTTGGTTTTTAGTTGTCCGCTCGAGCGGGGCTTCTTGCGCTCGAGCGGGGTTTACACTCTTCCAGTATTTTGTGTCCCTGCAAAACTTCTGCAGGTGTGTTTTCTACGCTCGAGCGGATTTCCTGCGCTCGAGCGGGTTGCGCTCGAGCGGTCTTGTTGGCGCTCGAGCGGGTAGTACTTTTAGGGTGTAAGTTCTGGGAGGGGGAAATCCACGCTCGAGCGGACTGGTTTTCGCGCTCAAGCGGATGTACTTTATTATTGTGTCTTGGCGCTCGAGCGGTACTTCTTGCGCTCGAGCGGACCTAGTTATTTGTTCTTTACGCTCGAGCGTTGTGTTCTCCGCTCGAGCGGGAATGTCGCATAACTAGAGGCAGTTGGGCATTTTAAAATCACTTTTTCACTTCTCTTCTCTCTCTTACTTTTCCAAAAACACCATTGTTGAGCTTCTCACTCTAGAGCTCTACCTTCTCTCTAGGTATTGATCTAGTAGGAGTGATTTCCTCACCTTTGGCCTTTACAAAAAAGTGGTTGATCGTCGAGGGCTATCTTTTGATCCGAGAAATTTGTGATTTGGAGCACTTTCGTTTTCTTCATCTTCCTCGTTGGGTGTCACCTTTTGAGGTAGGGATATCCTACTCCTTCCTATGGATTTTGTCTTTAAATTTTAGCATTTTGATACGTTGGGTGTTGTTGGGTAAAAATTGGGGATTTGTTTATAATGAACCTAAATGCATGTTTGACATAGAAAAATGAGATAGATGGGGGAATGTGGATGAAAATGGAACCTTAGAGTTGTTTTGTTAGTTAAGGGAATTTGCCCTAATTGACTTGATAAATTAATTCGTATAATTAATTTGAGAAAAAGAGGAATGGAATTAGAAATGTTGGAATTGGGAATGTATGGGATTAAAGGGTGTTGTTGAATTATTCATCGCTCAACAAATTGAAATGTTGATATATTATCCATTTTGTGCATTTATTTTCTATTTAGAAATAACTGCTTTGGGTTATCGGTGGAGGGTAGTCTTGATTGTTGTAGACAATGCATGATGATTAGGTAAACTAAAACTAATCAATTGGATATGTCATAGAATATGATGGTTGACAGAATACATTAACGTTATGTATTGATTGATAGTGTATATGACTTGTATGTATATACCTTGCGTGTGTGGGAGGAGATAGGGGATGTACTCCACGGTTTAGGGGAAGATAGGGGATGGACCTCTAAACCGGTTGTTGATTGGGAGGACATAGGGGATGGACTCCACTGATACAGCTCATATGCTTGTCAGTTAATGTGTTGATATAGCTAACATGCTTATCTTTGAGAAGTGTAGACACAACTCATATGCTTGTCTAGAGAAGTGTAGATATAGCTCATATGCTTATCTTTGGTCGTAGGATATAGTTCTTATACTTATTTGTTGAGATATGGATATAGCTAATATGCTTATCTGTTAATGTATTGATTTAGCTAGTATGAAAAGTAACATAGACTTGCAAGTCATGTAAATGTAATGTGATATAAGTGGATGTGACAGTGTTGGCCATCTATCAACTGCTAATCTTTTAGTCATTGTTCATAGCTGGTTTAGTGTATTTCTACTGGGCTGTGGCTCACCTTATATGGGGACATCATTTTCAGGTACAGGTAGCATGCCACCTCCAAGGACATAGCTTGGGAGGCTAGAGGCTGTCAGACTTTTTGGATGCCTTTTTTTCTTTTGATGTATTACATGTAAATTCAAGCCTAGGGCTTAATGTGTATATGAGTTAGTGCTCATTTCTTGTAACCGAGTGTTGGCTTTGAAAGTTGTAAGCCCATGGGGCGTTTACTTTTGTTGTCAACATGTAATACTTTTGTAATGAAACACTCTGATGAATAGAAGGATGATGATCTTTTATATATTAAAGCATGTCTATAGCGATGGGTTTTATGTTATATTTTGAGGGCGTTACAACTTGGTATCAGAGCGTACCGGGTTCGAATACTTTGGGTACGTGGGAAGTGATTAGTATCACAATGGGTTTGTCTCGTTTGGTTAGAGACTTCGATGTAGTATTATGTGTTTAATTGATAACATGCTTATGTGACTATTTGGGTATGGGATTTGATTTCAGGGATATTGATTGGATCCTTGGGTTTCTGTGAGTCTTATTGGAAAAGCACTTGATCAATGCTGTTTCTAACCGGAACTCTAGTAACGCCTTGGGACTGTCATTATCCGGGAATGAAATTCGTAAGTGCTTATGTGTTTATGTGCTTACGTGGAGTGAATTACAGTTGTCCATGCATTAGGACGCGGGTGTTTAGTTTCAGCACATTCATGAATGTGCTAACGTCTTTGTTACCTTTAATAGGATGTCAGGACGAGGTGGTAGGCGTGGTAGGCCTAGGAGGCAGGAGGTGCCTTTACCGGATGACATTCCGGCAATGCAGGAGGGAGTTGGTCAGGCCAATGTGGCCGACCCAGTGGGTCAGCAGGCTATGGGCGCCTTGGCTCGAGAGATAGCGGGAGCTTTGGGTATTCTCAGAGCTGAGCATCAGGTTGCAGAGGCAGGGCCTTCTTTCTTGAAGAGGGAATTTTTCCGGTCTAACCCGGACGAATTTGTTGGAGATCCAAAAGAGCCACTTAAGGCTGACGAGTGGTTGGAACAGATGGAGAAGACATTTGAGATGCTTGGCATCGAGAATGGGGCTCTAAAGGTGACCTTGGCATCCTTCCAACTGAAGGGAGATGCGGGTCAATGGTGGAAGTACGAGAAGGGCCGTGTTGGTGGTGCGTAGGAGGCTTTTGTGAATGCCTTCCAAGAGAAATTCTTGTTTTCAGCTGCTAGAGAGAAGCTGAGGGAACAGTTTTGCCAGCTTAAACAGCAGGGTTTGTCAATGGTCGAGTTTGAGACTACTTTTACCAGTCTGTCCAGGTTTGCACCTGAATTGGTGGCGTCCGAGGAGCGCCGTTGCTTTGAGTTTGAGCGGAAGTTGAGGCGTGGGCTCAAGTTGAGGGTTGGGGGGTCGTTTATCCGGGAGTATAGACGTTTGGTGGATGCTGCAGCTCATATGGAGCTTATGATGCAGGAGGAGGATGATGAGAAACATAGAGGCTCCAAGAGGAGCCAAGATGGCCAGAGTGATGGCAGGAGGCAGAGGGGTTTTAACCCTCAGCAGTCTCAAGGCGGTTTGGCTAGATCGACCTATCCGGTGCCGAGTGCAGGCTCGGGGAGAGGTAGTCAGGGAGGCTTGACTTGTTATACGTGTGGCCAGCTGGGTCACAAGTCTTCAGTTTGCCCGCAGAAGGGAGGGGGTCAGCGAGCTGTTTCTTCTTCAGCTAGACCTCAGGGCCAGAGTCAGGGCAGGGGCCAGCCTTTGTCTTGCTATCAGTGTGGGCAGCCTGGGCACCTGAAAAGGTTTTACCCACAGTTGAGTGCCACTTCAGGGGCGTCTGGTTCTAGGCTGACGCAGAATTATCAGCCAGCTCAGTCTGTGCAGGCCTCGAGGGCCAATCCGGGAGCTTCGTCATCCCAGTCAGTGCAACAATCTTTTGCTCCTAGAGGTGAGCAGGTGGATCAGGGGCCTACAGGGCGCGTGTATGCTGTTACCACGCAGGACCTGGTACCGGTTCCATCAGTAGTGAGAGGTACCTTTCTGTTTTGCAACTCGGTTGCTAGTGTTTTGATTGATACGGGGTGCATCTCATTCTTTTGTGTCTGCTGCATTTGCATCCGTATTGGAGTTGGAGTTGGCACTATTAGCATCTCCTATATGTGTTGTATCGCCTATCGGGGGTGAATTGATTTTGAAACACGGATGTAGAGGTTGTGATATAGAGGTCGCCGACCATAGGCTTCCTTTTCCCTTTGTTGTTATGCCCATGAAGGGTTTTGATGTTATTTTGGGTATGGACTGACTATCGTCATGCCGGGCAGTTATTGATTGCTACCGCCAGAGGGTCACTTGTTGTACCGTGAGCGGGGAGTGTTTCCACTATACCTTAATGACCTATTTGGAAATTAAATAAACAAGGAAGTTGAATAGAAAAGGAAATTGAATAAAAATGGAAGTTCAATAAAAATAAAAATGGAAGTTGCATAAAATTAACAACGGAAGTTCAGTCAAAAAACTACTATACCTTAACGATTTATTTGGAAATTAAATAAAAAAGAAAGTTGAATACAAAAGAAATTGAATAAAAATGGAAGTTGAATAAAAATAAAAATGGAAGTCGTATAAAATTAACAATTGAATAGAAAAACAAATTGAATGAAAATTTGAAGTTGAATAAAATTAAAAATGGAAGTTCATTCAAGAAACCACTATACCTTAACAATCTATTTAGAAATTAAATAAAAAAGGAAGTTAAATAGAAAAGGAAATTAAATAAAAATGGAAGTTGAAGAAAAATAAAAATGGAAGTTGCATAAAATTAACAATGGAAGTTCATTCAAGAAACCACTATACCTTAATGATCTATTTGGAAATAAAATAAAAAAGGAAGTTGAATAGAAAAACAAATTGAATGAAAATTTGAAGTTGAATAAAAATAAAAATGGAAGTTGAATAAAATTAAAAATGGAAGTTCATTCAAGAAACCACGAGACCTTGACGATCTATTTGGAAATTAAATAAAAAAGGAAGTTGAATAGAAAAGGAAAATGAATAAAAATGGAAGTTCCATAAAATTAACAATCGAATTTCATTCAAGAAACCACTATACCTTAACGATCTATTTGGAAATTAAATACAAAATGAAGTTGAATAGAAAAGGAAATTGAATAAAAATGGAAGTTGAATAAAAATAAAAATGGAAGTTGCATAAAATTAATAATGGAAGTCCATTCAAGAAACCACTATACCTTAATGATCTATTTGGAAATAAAATAAAAAAGGAAGTCGAATAGAAAAACAAATTGAATGAAAATTTGAAGTTGAATAAAATTAAAAATGGAAGTTCATTCAAGACACCACGAGACTTTGACGATCTATTTGGAAATTAAATAAAAAAGGAAGTTGAATAGAAAAGGAAATTGAATAAAAATGGAAGTTGACTAAAAATAAAAATGGAAGTTGCATAAAATTAACAATGGAAGTTCATTCAAGAAACCACTATACCTTAACGATTTATTTGGAAATTAAATAAAAAAGGAAGTTGAATAGAAAAGGAAATTGAATAAAAATGGAAGTTGAATCAAAATAAAAATAGAAGTTGCATAAAATTAGCAATAGAAGTCCATTCAAGAAACCACTATACCTTAACGATCTATTTGGAGATTAAATAAAAAAGGAAGTTGAATAGAAAATGAAATTGAATGAAAATTTAAGTTGAATAAAAATAAAAATGGAAGTTCATTCATGAAACCACTATACCTTAACAATCTATTTCGAAATTAAATAAAAAAAGGAAGTTGAATAGAAGAGGAAATTGAATAAAAATGGAAGTTGACTAAAAATAAAAATGGAAGTTGCATAAAATTAACAATGGAAGTTTATTCAAGAAACCACTATACCTTAACGATCTATTTGGAAATTAAATAAAAAAGGAACTTGAATAGAAAATGAAATTCAATAAAAATGGAAGTTGAATAAAAATAAAAATGAAAATTGCATAAAATTAAAAATGGAAGTTCATTCACGAAACCACTATATATTAACAATTTATTTCGAAATTAAATAAAAAAGGAAAGCCGAATAGAAGAGGAAATTGAATAAAAATGGAAGTTGACTAAAAATAAAACTGGAAATTGCATAAAATTAACAGTGGAATTTCATTTAAGAAACCACTATACCTTAACGATCAATGTGGAAATTAAATAAAAAAAGAAGTTGAATAGATAGGAAATTGAATAAAAATCGAAGTTCAATAAAAATAAAAATGGAAGTTGTATAAAATTAACAGTGGAAGTTCATTCAAGAAACCACTATACCTTAACGGTGTATTTGGAAATTAAATAAAAAAGGAAGTTGAATAGAAAAGGAAATTAAATAAAAATGGAAGTTCAATAAAAATAAAAATGGAAGTTGCATAAAATTAACAATGGAAGTTCATTCAAGGAACCACTACACCTTAACGATCTATTTGGAAATTGGATATAGAAGGAAGTTGAATAGAAAAAGAAATTGAATAAAAATGGAAGTTTAATAAAAATAAAAATGGAAGTTGCATAAAATTAACAATGGAAGTTCATTTAAGAAACCACTATACCTTAACGATCTATTTGGAAATTAAATAAAAAACGAAGTTGAATAGAAAAAGAAATAGAATCAAAATGGAAGTTGAATAAAAATAAAAATGGAAGTTGTATAAAATTAACAATGGAAGTTTATTCAAGAAACCACTATACCTTAACGATTTATTTGGAAATTAAATAAAAAAGGAAGTTGAATGGGAAAGGAAATTGAATAAAAATGGAAGTTGAATCAAAATAAAAATAAAAGTTGCATAAAATAACAATGGAAGTCCATTCAAAAACCACTATACCTTAACGATCTATTTGGAAATTAAATAAAAATGGAAGTTGAATAGAAAAGGAAATTGAATAAAAAGGGAGGTTCAATAAAAATACAAATGGAAGTTGCACAAAATTAATAATGGAAATTCATTTACGAAACCACTATACCTTAACGATTTATTTGGAAATTAAATAAAAAAGGAAATTGAATAGAAAAAGAAATTGAATCAAAATGGAAGTTAAATAAAAATAAAAATGAAATTCCATCAAAAATTGAAAATGGTAGTTAATTAAAGAAACCACTATATCTTCACGACCCATTTGGAAATTTAATAAAAAAGGAAGTTGAATAGAAAGGAAATAGAATAAAAATGGAAGTTCAATAAAAATAAAAATGGAAGTTGCACAAAATTAACAATAGAAGTTCATTCAAAAAACCACTATACTTTAACGATTTATTTGGAAATTAAATAAAAAAGGAAGTTGAATAAAATTAACAATTGAATAGAAAAACAAATTGGGTGAAAATTTGAAGTCGAATAAAAATAAAAATAGAAGTTGAATAAATTTAAAAATGGATGTTCATTCAAGAAACCACTATACCTTAACGATCTATTTGGAAATTAAATAAAAAATGAAGTTAAATAGAAAAGGAAATTAAATAAAAATGGAAGTTGAATAAAAATAAAAATGGAAGTTGCATAAAATTAACAATGGAAGTTCATTCAAGAAACCACTCAACCTTAACGATCTATTTCGAAATTAAATAAAAAAGGAAGTTGAATAGAAAATGAAATTAAATAAAAATGAAGTTGAATAAAAATAAAAATGGAAGTTGCATAAAATTAACAATGGAAGTTCATTCAAGAAACCACTATACCTTAACGATCTATTTGGAAATTAAATAAAAAAGGAAGTTGAATAGAAAAAGAAATTGAATGAAAATGGAAGTTGAATAAAAATAAAAATTGAAGTTGTATAAAATTAATAATGGAGGTTTATTCAAGAAACCACTGTACCTTAACGATTTATTTGGAAATTAAATAAAAAAGGAAGTTGAATAGAAAAGGAAATTGAATAAAAATTGAAGTTGAATGAAAATAAAAATAGAAGTTACATAAAATTAACAATGGAAGTCTCTTCAAGAAACCACTATACCTTACTGATCTATTTGGAGATTAAATAAAAAAGGCAGTTGAATAGAAAAGGAAATTGAATGAAAATTTAAGTTGAATAAAAATAAAACTGGAAGTTGCATAAAATTAAAAATGGAAGTTCATTCATGAAACCACTATACCTTAACGATCTATTCGAAATTTACTAAACAAGGAAGTTGAATAGAAGAACAAATTGAATAAAAATGGAAGTTGCATAAAATTAACAATGGAAGTTCATTCAAGAAACCACCATACCATAACGATCTATTTGGAAATTAAATAAAAAAGGAAATTGAATAGAAAAGGAAATTGAATAAAAAAGGAAGTTCAATAAAAATAAAAAATGAAAGTTGCATAAAATTAACAATGGAAGTTCATTTACGAAAATACTATACCTTAACGATTTATCTGGAAATTAAATAAAAAAGGAAGTTGAATAGAAAAGGAAATTGCATGTAAATTTAAGTTGAATAAAAGCAAAAATGGAAGTTGCAAAAAATTAAAAATGGAAGTTTATTCAAGAAACCACTATACCTTAACGATCTATTTCGAAATTAAATAAAAAATGAAGTTGAACAGAAAAAGGAAATTGAATAAAAATGGAAGTTGAATAAAAATAAATATTGAAGTTGCATAAAATCAACAATGGAAGTTCATTCAACGAACCACTATACCTTAACGATCTGTTTGGAAATTAAATAAAAAGGGAAGACGAATAGAAAAGGAAATTGAATAAAAATGGAAGTTCAATAAAAATAAAAATGGAAGTTGCATAAAATTAACAATGGAAGTTCATTCAAGAAACCACTATACCTGAACGATTTATTTGGAAATTAAATAAAAAAGGATGCTGAATTGAAAAAGAAATAAACTCAAAATGGAAGTTTAATAAAAATAAAAATAAAATTTCATCAAAAATTGAAAATGGAAGTTAATTCAAGAAACCACTATACCTTAATGACCTCTTAGGAAATTTAATAAAAAAGGAAGTTGAATTGAAAACGAAATTGAAGAAAAATGGAAGTTGAATAAAAATAAAAATGGATGTTGCAAAAAATCAACAATGAAAGTTCATTAAAAAAACCACTATAGCTTAACGATCTATTTCGAAATTAAATACAAAAACAAGTTCAATAGAAAAGGAAATGGAATAAAAATGGAAGTTGAATAAAAATAAAAATGAAAGTTGCATAAAAATGAACAATGGAAGTTCATTGAAGAAACCATTATACCTCAACGATTTATTTGGAAATTAAATAAAAAAAAGAAGTTGAATAGAAAAGGAAATTGAATGAAAATTTAAGTAGAATAAAAATAAAAAGGGAAGTTGCATAAAATTAAAAATGGAAGTTCATTCAAGAAACCACTATACCTTAACGATCTATTTGGAAATTAAATGAAAAAAGAAGTTGAATAGAAAAGGAAATTGAAAAAAATGGAAGTTGAATAACATTAAAAATGGAAGTTGCATAAAATTAACAATGGAAGTTCATTCAAGAAACAACTATACCTTAATGATCTATTTGGAAATTAAATAAAAAAGAAAGTTGAATACAAAAGAAAATTGAATAAAAATGGAAGTTGAATAAAAATAAAAATAGAAGTCGTATAAAATTAACAATGGAAGTTCATTCAAGAAACCACTTTACCTTAACGATTTATTTGGAAATTAAATAAAAAAGAAAGTTGAATGGAAAAAGAAATGTAAGTTGCAAAAAATTAACAATGGATGTCCATTCAAGAAGCCACTATACCTTAATGCTCTATTTGGAAATAAAATAAAAAAGGAAGTTGAATAGAAAAAGAAATTGAATGAAAATTTGAAGTAGAATAAAAATAAAAAAGGAAGTTGAATAAAATTAAAAATGGAAGTTCATTCAAGACACCACAACACCTTGACGATCTATTTGGAAATTAAATAAAAAAGGAAGTTGAATAGAAATGGAAATTAAATAAAAATGGAAGTTGAATAAAAATAAAAATGGAAGTTGCGTAAACTTAACAATGGAAGTTCATTCAAGAAACCACTATACCTTAATGATATATTTAGAAATTAAATAAAAAAGCAAGTTGAATAGAAAAAGAAATTGAATGAAAATGAAAGTTGAATAAAAATAAAAATGGAAGTCGTATAAAATTAACAATGGAAGTTCATTCAAGAAACCACTATACCTTAATGATCTATTTGGAAATAAAATAAAAAAGGAAGTTGAATAGAAAAAGAAATTGAATGAAAATTTGAAGTAGAATAAAAAAAAAAGGAAGTTGAATAAAATTAAAAATGGAAGTTCATTCAAGACACCACAACACCTTGACGATCTATTTGGAAATTAAATAAAAAAGGAAGTTGAATAGAAATGGAAATTAAATAAAAATGGAAGTTGAATAAAAATAAAAATGGAAGTTGCGTAAACTTAACAATGGAAGTTCATTCAAGAAACCACTATACCTTAATGATATATTTAGAAATTAAATAAAAAAGCAAGTTGAATAGAAAAGAAATTGAATGAAAATGAAGTTGAATAAAAATAAAAATGGAAGTCGTATAAAATTAACAATGGAAGTTCATTCAAGAAACCACTATACCTTAATGATCTATTTGGAAATAAAATAAAAAAGGAAGTTGAATAGAAAAGAAATTGAATGAAAATTTGAAGTAGAATAAAAATAAAAAGGAAGTTGAATAAAATTAAAATGGAAGTTCATTCAAGACACCACAACACCTTGACGATCTATTTGGAAATTAAATAAAAAAGGAAGTTGAATAGAAATGGAAATTAAATAAAAATGGAAGTTGAATAAAAATAAAAATGGAAGTTGCGTAAACTTAACAATGGAAGTTCATTCAAGAAACCACTATACCTTAATGATATATTTAGAAATTAAATAAAAAAGCAAGTTGAATAGAAAAGAAATTGAATGAAAATGAAGTTGAATAAAAATAAAAATGGAAGTCGTTATAAAATTAACAATGGAAGTTCATTCAAGAAACCACTATACCTTAACGATCTATTTGGAAATAAAATAAAAAAGAAGTTGAATAGAAAAACAAATTGAATGAAAATTTGAAGTTGAATAAAAATAAAAATAGAAGTTGAATAAAATTTAAAATGGAAGTTCATTTAAGAAATCACTATACCTTGACGATCTATTTGGAAATTAAATAAAAAAGGAAGTGGAATAGAAATGGAAAAACGATAAAAATGGAAATTGAATAAAAATAAAAATGAAAGTTGCCTAAAATTAACAATGGAAGTTCATTCAAGAAATTAGTATACTTTAACGATTTATTTGGAAATTATATAAAAAAGGAAGATGCATAGAAAAGGAAATTGAATGAAAATTTAAGTTGAATAAAAATAAAAAGGGAAGTTGCATAAAATTAAAAATGGAAGTTCATTCAAAATCCACTATACCTTAACGATATATTTGGAAATTAAATAAAAGAGGAAGTTGAATAGAAAAGGAAATTGAATAAAAATGGAAATTGCATAAACTTAACAATGGAAGTTCATTCAAGAAACCACTATACCTTAACGATCTATTTCGAAATTAAATAAAAGAGGAAGTTGAATAGAAAAAGAAATTGAATGAAAATGGAACTTGAATAAAAATATAAATGGAAGTTGCATAAAATTAACAATGGAAGTTCATTCAAAAAACCACTATACCTTAACTATTTATTCGGAAATTAAATAAAAAATGAAGTTGAATAGAAAAGGAAATTGAATAAAAATGAAGTTGAATAAAAATAAAAATGGAAGTTGCATAAAATTAACAATGGAAGTCCATTCAAGAAACCACTATACCTTAACGATCTATTTGGAAATTAAATAAAAAAGGAAGTTGAATAGAAAAGGAAATTGAATGAAAATTTAAGTTGAATAAAAATAAAAATGGAAGTTGCATAAAATTAAAAATGGAAGTTCATTCAAGAAACCACTGTACCTCAACGATCTATTTCGAAATTAAATAAAAAAGAAGCTGAATAGAAGAGGAAATTGAATAAACATGGGATTTGAATACAAATAAAAATGGAAGTTGCATAAAATTAACAATGGAAGTTCATTCAAGATACCACTATACCTTAACAATCTATTTTTTTTTTAAATAAAAAAGAAAGTTGAATAGAAAAGAAATTTAATAAAAATGGAAGTTGAATAAAAATAAAAATGGAAGTTGCATAAAATTAACAATGGAAGTTCATTCAAGAAACCACTATACCTTAACGATCTATTTGGAAATTAAATAAAAAAGGAAGTTGAATAGAAAAGGAAATTGAATAAAAATGGAAGTTCAATAAAAATAAAAATGGAAGTTGCATAAAATTAACAATGAAAGTTCATTCAAGAAACCACTATACCTTAACGATCTATTTGGAGATTAAATAAAAAAGGAAGTTGAATAGAAAAGGAAATTGAATGAAAATTTAAGTTGAATAAAAATAAAAATGGAAGTTGCATAAAATTAAAAATGGAAGTTCATTCAAGAAACCACTATACCTTAACGATCTATTTCGAAATTAAATAAAAAAGAAAGTTGAATAGAAGAGGAAATTGAATAAAAATGGAAGTTGAATAAAAATAAAAATCGAAGTTGCATAAAATTAACAATGGAAGTTTATTAAAAAAACCACTATACCTTAACAATCTATTTTTTTTTTTAAATAAAAAAAGAAGTTGAATAGAAATGAAATTTAATAAAAATGGAAGTTGAATAAAAATAAAAATGGAAGTTGCATAAAATTAACAATGGAAGTTCATTCAAGAAACCACTATACCTTAACGATCTATTTGGAAATTAAATAAAAAAGGAAGTTGAATAGAAAAGGAAATTGAATAAAAATGGAAGTTCAATAAAAAAAAAATGGAAGTTGCATAAAATTAACAATGGAAGTTCATTCAAGAAACCACTATACCTTAACGATCTATTTGGAAATTAAATAAAAAAGGAAGTTGAATAGAAAAGGAAATTGAATAAAAATGGAAGTTCAATAAAAATAAAAATGGAAGTTGCATAAAATTAACAATGAAAGTTCATTCAAGGATCCACTATACCTTAGCGATCTATTTGGAAATTAGATAAAAAAAGGAAGTTGAATAGAAAAGGAAATTGAATAAAAATGGAAGTTGAATAAAAATAAAAATAGAAGTTGCATAAAATTAACAATGGAACTTCATTCAAGAAACCACTATACCTTAACGATCTATTTGGAAATTAAATAAAAAAGGAAGTTGAATAGAAAAGGAAATTGAATGAAAATTTAAGTTGAATAAAAATAAAAATGGAAGTTGCATAAAATTAAAATGGAAGTTCATTCAAGAAACCACTATACCTCAACGATCTATTTGGAGATTAAATAAAAAAGGAAGTTGAATAGAAAAGGAAATTGAATAAAAATGGAAGTTCAATAAAAATAAAAATGGAAGTTGCATAAAATTAACAATGGAAGTTCATTCAAGAGGCCATTATACTTTAACGATATATTTGGAAATTAAATAAAAAAGGAAGTGGAATAGAAAAGGAGATTGAATAAAAATGGAAGTTGAATCAAAATAAAAATAGAAGTTGCATAAAATTAACAATGGAAGTTCATTCAAGGAACCACTATACCTTAACGATCTATTTGGAGATTAAATAAAAAAGGAAGTTGAATAGAAAAGGAAATTGAATGGAAATTTAAGTTGAATAAAAATAAAAATGGAAGCTGCATAAAATTAAAAATGGAAGTTCATTCATGAAACCACTATATCTTAACGATCTATTTCGAAATTAATTAAAAAAGGAAGTTGAATAGAAGAGGAAATTGAATAAAAATGGAAGCTGACTAAAAATAAAAATGGAAGTTCATTCAAGAAACCACTATACCTTAACGATCTATTTGGAAATTAAATAAAAAAGGAAGTTGAATAGAAAAGAAAATTGAATAAATATGGAAGTTCAATAAAAATAAAAATGGAAGTTACATAAAATTAACAATGGAAGTTCATTTACGAAACCACTATACCTTAATGATTTATTTGGAAATTAAATAAAAAAGGAAGTTGAATAGAAAAAGAAATTGAATCAAAATGGAAGTTAAATAAAAATAAAAATGAAATTTCATCAAAAATTTAAAATGGAAGTTAATTCAAGAAACCACAATATCCTTAACGACTTATTTGGAAGTTAAATAAAAAAGGAAGTTGAATAGAAAAGGAAATTGAATAAAAATGGAAGTTGAATAAAAATATAAATGGAAGTTGCATAAAATTACCGATGGAAGTTCATTCAAGAAACCACTTGTCACGACCCCATTCCCCCCCTAGTAGAATGGTGCCGTGATGGCCAGTAATCCGAGATTACCGAAGGCCAGCTTTCAAAATTCACACACAATCATAGTATAAATGCATGGGGCTCACAAGTGCGGAAGCAATATATACAAATCTAATTAGTCCATAAGAGCCGTGCGTAAGTCAAATGGAATGGCATACATCTTTTCATAATTTTACAACTTGAATACAAACAAAATGATGTACAAAAATACATCTTGACCAAAAGGCTTCTCAAGCCATCATATACAAAACACAATGGAATGCAAGCTAAGAAGCATGATCTTCAAGATGCTACAAAATGCAAATCCCAAAACAAATTGGAAAGTACATCTAGGCGTCGCCGCCGTCCTGCTCATCACCTACATATATATATATATATATATAGGGCGAGCTTGGATACTCAGTGAATGGTACAAGTAATAAAGGGTTTGCATGTGTAACGCCCTCAAAATAATACATAAACCCATCACTTTTAGACATGCATTGACATAAGAGAAATCAACCATTTCTATTCATCAGAGTAGTTCTTACAACAGTATTACATGTTAACAACAAAAGCAAATGCCCTACGGGCTTACAGCTTTGCAAGTCAACACTTGGTTACACAAAAGAAGAGTACTAACTCTATACAAAAGAAGCCCTTGGCTTGATATACATGTAATACAAACAAATAAACAAAAAGAGTCTTCAACTCTCATCATCATCCAAGCTATGACCTTGGAGGTGGCATGCTACCTGTACCTGAAAAATAGTGTCCCATATAGGGTGAGCCAACGCCCAGTAGAGATATACTAAACACAGTATGGGCAATAACTAAGACATTACCAATTGATAAATGTTTAATTCCCATAAATCAATTCACAATCCATTTCCATTACATGACCGCTAAGTCCATGTTTCCTTTCATTTTCCATTTCTTTTTCAACTTTGAGTTTGAAAACAAGGCTCAACACCTAGCCAAATAACTTAATGAGATTTAGACTCATCTTTAAAACACTTTCGAAATTCAAGACGGACACACATTGTAATGCTGTATCGATAACGCATAAACCATTTCCACACTTTACGAAAGATACACATTTCGGTGCTGTATCAACATAACATAGAATCACATCTATACTTCACAATTGATAGCGATATACATTTTAGTGCTATATCAAATCAATTCGAACACTTCCATAATCAACCCTTGATACACATTGTAGTGCTGTAGCAATGTCACAAAAAAATCCGGTTTAGAGGTCCATCCCCTATCTTCCCCTAAACCGTGGAGTACATCCCCTATCTCATCCCACACAACACATGTATATAAACAAAGATTATATACAATCAATCAATACATAAGTTAATGTATTATTCCAATCGCTATATTCGATAGCATACTCAAACGTTTAGTTTTAGTTTGCCTAATCATCATGCATTGTCTACAACAATCAAAACTACCCTCCACCGGTAGCCCAAGCAATTATTTCTAAACAGATAATAAAAGCTCCAACAGATGAATTATCAATGTTTTCAAAAGTGAGCGATTAACAAATCCAACTCCACCATTTCATAATGTAATGAGTCAATTTCATTATTTCCAACTCAATTCCATAAATCCACAACTTCTCCAAATTAATTATACCAATTAATTTATATAACAAATTAGGGTTTTCTACCCCTTTTTCCAATATTGACCCAATGGTCTAAATATCAACAACCAACAACAATACCATTATTTTGAAACCCAAAATACACTTTTTAGAATCAAAATAACAAAACCCTCTTTTAACATTTTGAAACCCTAAGTCCCAAAATCACCAAACTTCAACATTTTATCAAAACAACCAAAAATCTATGTCAAAGACCATAAGAGTGAGTAGGAATCTCTACCTCAAAAGTTGACACCCAATGAGGAAGATGAAGAAAATGGAAACGCTCCAAATCCCGAGATTCTTGGATCAAAAGATAGCCCTCGACGGTCAACAACTTTTTTGTAAAGGCCAAAGAAAAGGAGAGCACTCTAACTAGATCAAACCCTAGAGAGAAGGGAGTTTCTAGAGAGAAGAGCTCTCAAAAATAACTTTTTAGAAAGTAAGAGAGAGAGTGTGAATGTAAAAAGTGATTTTAAAATGCCTCACTGACTTCTGATATACGACATGTCCGCTCGAGCGGAAAACACAACGCTCGAGCGTCAGGAACAAAAAACTGGGTACGCTCGAGCGCAAGAAAGCCCGCTCGAGCGCCAAGACACAAAGGCAAGACACATCTGCTCGAGCGTGAAAAACCAGTCCGCTCGAGCACGATTTTCCCCCTCCCAGAACTTACACCAAAGATGCACTGTCCGCTCGAGCGCCAACAAGCCCGCTCGAGCGTAGGAAACCTGCTCGAGCATAGAAATCACACCTGCAGAAGTCTTGCAGGGCACAAAAATACTGGGAGTGTGCAATCTCCGCTCGAGCGCTCCAAGACCCGCTCGAGCAGAATGACCAAAAACCCGACAATAAGATTTTAGACCAAGGCTCAACCCACCTGCTCGAAACATACTCAACACATCCTAAAATTCAAAGAAGTGGAATCAAAGGACGACAATAAGATAGATACAACTACCAACTTCACGGAACCAAAGTCCGGAATACAACAAATACAGCAAGGGAATACCAGGATCGCTATAGCATGAATGATAACCGAGATCTTTAACAAAACAATACATAATCATAGCTTGTAACAAAACATGGGATGAATCAAGTTCATTCAACAAATCTTTCGAGCTTCATCAATCAAAGTCTTTCAAGGCTTTCAAGTTTCAAGGGATGACGTTAACAAAGGTTGTGCTACAAATGCTTCTAGTCCCCTAACACGTACGGACTTTCAAAGATTGTGCTACAAATGCTTATAGTCCCCTAGCACATACGGACGTTGAAATATTGTGCTACAAATGCTTATAGTCCCCTAGCACGTACGGACTTTCAAAGATTGTCATCAAAACGAACATAATACTTGATACAAAAATTAGGGATAATCATTCATGCTTGATCAAATACTTTTCCAAAACAAAGCAAAGCTTTATCAAACTTTATAACATAGCTTTATTAAAAATACCACTCACTTAGTTCTTCAAACGTCGGGGTCAAGGCGAGTCCAAGTCCTACAAACACATGGCAAAGTCTATTGAATGCACTTCCAAACAATCTTAGCTGAGGTCCCACACCTCCTTGCCGAGGTGTGGTCCTGATGGCCACATTCAAGGAAATGAAGTCAGGAAAATCTGGGTTTCCCTTTCTTGAAGAACATGAACATGAAGAAGATGAATGCAAAGATCATAACTTGCTTATTACAAAACTGAGATTTCATGCTATGAGTTCGAAAACATGGACCTGGGTACCCATACTTAAAGATCTTACGAAAACAAACACAAAAACATGGTTCTTGATACAAACTTTTGGATCAAAACAAACATGGTTCTTCAAGAACACATGAACACTATTTTCTCTTTCTAAAACCAACTTTAAAGCAATGCATGGCTTTCAAAACATGCTCGATCATGTAATGCAGCTAGATGAACAATAAGAACAACAAGAGTAGATCCAGATTCTAACCTCAAAACACGAATCAAACGGTTTGAACTCTAAGGATCAAGCTTGGAAATCTATTCCTTCTCTAAGAACTTCTCTCTCCTCAAGAACAAAGACATATAGCAAATGATACATTTCTAAGTCTGTTGGCTGACTTAACACTCAGCTCGGACACGTGGCACTACCGGGTTGGTTCTCCTCAAAAAGGTGATTGAGTGAAAAGACAAGACTATGACAAAGTGTGTTCAACAAGCAAGGTGGCATAGACACTTCGGCAGGTAATGACATCAGCTAATAACAAAGCTTCGGCAAGTAAGGGAACAATGATCTCGGCTAGGAAGGACAACGCTTGGCCTAGCTGTGCCACATCTTGGCCTAGATGTGCCACACGTCGGTCTAGGTCGCACCAATCCAGGAACAAGATCACTCAAGCGCAAAGGTAACATCTCGGCCTAGATAATACACTTCTTGGCCTCGGTGATACACACCTCGGCCTAGATAACGACATCTCAGCCAACATATTAGGGCAGAGGTGGAGGTCAACCGGAAAAGGGTTCCAAGATAGTTCTAGGCTTAAGGTGACCTCGGCTTAGACTCACTAGGAAAGGGACAAGACCAACAAGCAATTCCACATAAACACAAAGCAAGACAAGAATCTTACTCTAGGTTAAACAAGTAAAATTTCACTAATGCAAGCCTAGCAAAACAAGTTCATGCAGATGCTCATGCACAAGGCCGAGGTGGGGATGAGGGACACTACACCACTATACCTTAACGATCTATGGAAATTAAATAAAAAAAGAAGTAGAATAGAAAAGGAAATTGAATAAAAATGAAAGTTGCATATAATTAACAATGGAAGTTCATTCAAGAAACCACTATACCTTAACGATCTATTTGGAAATTAAAAAAAAAAAGGAAGTTGAATAGAAAAGGTAATTGAATAAAAATGGAAGTTCAATAAAAATAAAATTCGAAGTTGCATAAAATTAACAATGGAAGTTCATTCAAGAAACAAACTATACCTTAACGATTTATTTAGAAATTAAATAAAAAAGGAAGTTGAATAGAAAAGGAAATTGAATAAAAATAGAAGTTGAATCAAAATAAAAATGGAAGTTGCATAAAATTAACAATGGAAGTCCATTCAAGAAACCACTATATCGTAACGATCTATTTCGAAATTAAATAAAAAAGGAAGTTGAATAGAAAAGGAAATTGAATGAAAATTTAAGTTGAATAAAAATAAAAATGGAAGTTGCATAAAATTAAAAATGGAAGTTCATTCAAGAAACCACTATACCTTAACGATCTATTTCGAAATTAAATAAAAAAGGAAGTTGAATAGAAAAGGAAATTGAATAAAAATGGAAGTTGAATAAAAATAAAAATGGAAGTTGCATAAAATTAACAATGGAAGTTCATTCAAGAAACCACTACACCTTAACGATCTATTTGGAAATTAAATAAAAAAGAAATTGAATAGAAAAGGAAATTGAATAAAAATGGAAGTTCAATAAAAATAAAAATGGAAGTTGCATAAAATTAACAATGGAAGTTCATTCAAGAAACCACTAAATCTGAACGATTTATTTGGAAATTAAATAAAAAAGGAGGCTGAATAGAAAAAGAAATAAAATCAAAATGGAAGTTAAATAAAAATAAAAATAAAATTTCATCAAAAATTGAAAATGGAAGTTAATTCAAGAAACCACTATACCTTACCGATCTATTAGGAAATTAAATAAAAAACGAAGTTGAATAGAAAAGGAAATTGAAGAAAAATGGAAGTTGAATAAAAATAAAAATGGAAGTTGCATAAAATTAACAATGAAAGTTCATTCAAAAAACCACTATACCTTAACGATCTATTTGGAAATTAAATAAAAAAAGAAGTTGAATAGAAAAAGAAATGGAATAAAAATGGAGGTTGAATAAAAATAAAAATGAAAGTTGCATAAAAATGAACAATGGAAGTTCATTGAAGAAACCACTATACCATAACGATTTATTTGGAAATTAAATAAAAAAGGAAGTTGAATAGAAAAGGAAATTAAATGAAAATTTAAGTTGAATACAAATAAAAAGGGAAGTTGCATAAAATTAAAAATGGAAGTTCATTCAAGAAACCACTATACCTTAACGATCTATTTGGAAATTAAATAAAAAAGTAAGTTGAATAGAAAAGGAAATTGAATAAAAATGGAAGTTGAATAACAATAAAAATGGAAGTTGCATAAAATTAACAATGGAAGTTCATTCAAGAAACCACTATACCTTAACGATCTATTTGGAAATTAAAAAAAAAAAAGAAAGTTGAAAACAAAAGGAAATTGAATAAAAATGAAAGTTGAATAAAAATAAAAATGGAAATCGTATAAAATTAACAATGGAAGTTCATTCAAGAAACCACTTTACGTTAACAATTTATTTGGAAATTAACTGAAAAAGGAAGTTGAATAGAAAAGGAAATTGAATAAAAATGGAAGTTGAATAAAAATAAAAATGGAAGTTGCATAAAATTAACAATGGATGTCCATTCAAGAAACCACTATACCTTAACGATATATTTGGAAATAAAATAAAAAAGGAAGTCGAATAGAAAAACAAATTGAATGAAAATTTGAAGTTGAATAAAAATAAAAATGGAAGTTGAATAAAATTAAAAATGGAAGTTCATTCAAGACACCACTACACTTTGACAATCTATTTGGAAATTAAATAAAAAAGGAAGTTGAATAGAAATGGAAATGAAATAAAAATGGAAGTTGAATAAAAATAAAAATGGAAGTTGCATAAACTTAACATTGGAAGCTCATTCAAGGAACCACTATACCTTAACGATCTATCTGGAAATTAAATAAAAAAGGAAATTGAATAGAAAAGGAAATTGAATAAAAATGGAAGTTCAATAAAAATAAAAATGGAAGTTGCATAAAATTAACAATGGAAGTTCATTCAAGAAACCACTAAACCTGAACGATTTATTTGGAAATTAAATAAAAAAGGAGGCTGAATAGAAAAAGAAATAAAATCAAAATGGAAGTTAAATAAAAATAAAAATAAAATTTCAGCCAAAATTGAAAATGGGAGTTAATTCAAGAAACCACTATACATTAACGATATACTAGGAAATTAAATAAAAAAGGAAGTTGAATAGAAAAGGAAATTGAAGAAAAATGGAAGTTGAATAAAAATAAAAATGGAAGTTGCACAAAATTAACAATGAAAGTTCATTAAAAAAACCAATATACCTTAACGATCTATTTGGAAATTAAGTAAAAAAAGAAGTTGAATAGAAAAGGAAATGGAATAAAAATGGAAGTTGAATAAGAATAAAAATGAAAGTGGCAGAAAAATGAACAATGGCAGTTCATCGAACAAACCACTATACCTTAACGATTTATTTGGAAATTAAATAAAAAAGGAAGTTGAATAGAAAAGGAAATTGAATGAAAATTTAAGTTGAATAAAAATAAAAAGGGAAGTTGCATAAAATTAAAAATGGAAGTTCATTCAAGAAACCCCTATATCTTAACGATCTATTTGGAAATTAAATAAAAAAATAAGTTGAATAGAAAAGAAAATTGAATAAAAATGGAAGTTGAATAACAATAAAAATGGAAGTAGCATAAAATTAACAATGGAAGTTCAAGAAACCACTATACCTTAACGATCTATTTGGAAATTAAATAAAAAAGAAAGTTGAATACAAATGAAAATTGAATAAAAATGGAAGTTGAATAAAAATAAAAATAGAAATCGTATAAAATTAACAATGGAAGTTCATTCAAAAAACCACTTTACGTTAACGATTTATTTGGAAATTAACTAAAAAAGGAAGTTGAATAGAAAAGGAAATTGAATAAAAATGGAAGTTGAATAAAAATAAAAGTGGAAGTTGCATAAAATTAACAATGGATGTCCATTCAAGAAACCACTATACCTTAACGATCTATTTGAAAATAAAATAAACAAGGAAGTAGAATAGAAAAACAAATTGAATGAAAATTTGAAGTTGAATAAAAATAAAAATGGAAGTTCAATAAAATTAAAACTCGAAGTTCATTCAAGACACCACTACACCTTGACAATCTATAAAATGGAATTTCATTCAAGAAACCACTATACCTTAACGATCTATTTGGAAATTAAATAAAAAAGTAAGTTGAATCGAAAAGGAAATTGAATAAAAATGGAAGTTGCGTAAAATGAACAATGGAAGTTCATTCAAGAAACCACTATACCTTAACGATCTATTTGGAAATTAAATAAAGAAAAAGTTGAATCGAAAAGGAAATTGAATACAAACGAAAGTTGAAGAAAAATAAAAATGAAAGTTGCATAAAATTAACAATGGAAGTTCATTCAAGAAACCACTATAACTTAACGATCTATTTAGAAATTAAATAAAAAAGGAAGTTGAATAGAAAAGGAAATTGAATGAAAATGGAAGTTGAATAAAAATAAAAATGGAAGTTGCATAAAATAAAAAATGGAAGTTCATTCATGAAACAACTATACCTTAACGATCTATTTGGAAATTAAATAAAAACGTAAGTTGAATCGAAAAGGAAATTGAATAAAAATGGAAGTTGAATAAAAATAAAAATGGAAGTTGCATAAAATTAACAATGGAAGTTCATTCAGGAAACCACTGTAACTTAACGATCTATTTGGAAATTAAATAAAAAAGGAAGTTGAATAGAAAAGGAAATTGAATGAAAATGGAAGTTGAATAAAAATAAAAATGGAAGTTGCATAAATTTAAAAATGGAAGTTCATTCAAGAAACCCCTATACCTTAACGATCTATTTGGAAATTAAATAAAAAAGTAAGTTGAATCGAAAAGGAAATTGAATAAAAATGGAAGTTGAATAAAAATAAAAATGGAAGTTGCATAAAATTAACAATGGAAGTTCATTCAGGAAACCACTGTAACTTAACGATCTATTTGGAAATTAAATAAAAAAGGAAGTTGAATAGAAAAGGAAATTGAATGAAAATGGAAGTTGAATAAAAATAAAAATGGAAGTTGCATAAATTTAAAAATGGAAGTTCATTCAAGAAACCACTATACCTTAACGATCTATTTGGAAATTAAATAAAAAAGTAAGTTGAATCGAAAAGGAAATTGAATAAAAATGGAAGTTGCATAAAATGAACAATGGAAGTTCATTCAAGAAACCACTAAACCTTAACGATCTATTTGGAAATTAGATAAAAAAAGGTTGTTGAAAAGAAAAAGAAATTGAATCAAAATAGCAGTTAAATAAAAATAAAAATGAAATTTCATCAAAAAGTAAAAATGGAAGTTAATTCTGGAAAACACTATATTTTAACTAACTATTTAAAAATTAAATAAAAAAGGAAGTTGAGTAGAAAAGGAAATTGAATAAAAATGGAAGTTGAATAAAATAAATATGGAAGTTGCATGAAATTAACAATGGAAGTTCATTTAAAAAACCATTATACCTTAACGATCTATTTAGAAATTAAATACAAAAAAAGAAGTTGAATAGAAAAGGAAATAGAATAAAAATGGAAGTTGAATAAAAATAAAAATGAAAGTTGCATAAAAATTAACAATGGAAGTTCATTCAAGAAACGACTATACCTTAACGATTTATTTGGAAATTAATTAAAAAAAGAAGTTGAATAGAAAAGGAAATTGAATTAAAATGGAAGTCAAATAAAAATAAAAATGAAATTTCATCAAAAATTGAAAATGGAAGTTAATTCAAGAAACCACTATACCTTAACGATCTATTTCGAAATTAAATAAAAAAGTAAGTTGAATAGAAAAGGAAATTGAATGAATATGGAAGTTGAATAAAAATAAAAATGGAAGTTGAATAAAATTAAAAAATGGAAGTTCATTCAAGAAACCACTATACCTTAACGATCTATTTGGAAATTAAATAAAAAAGGAAGTTTAATAAAAATAAAAATGGAAGTTGAATGAAATTAAAAATGGAAGTTCATTCAAGAAACCACTATACCTTAACGATATATTTGGAAATTAAATAAAAAAGTAAGTTGAATCGAAAAGGATATTGAATAAAAATGGAAATTGAATAAAAATAAAAATGGAAGTTGCATAAAATTAACAATGGAAGTTCATTCAAGAAACCACTATAACTTAACGATCTATTTGGAAATTAAATAAAAAAAAAGTTGAATAGAAAAGGAAATTGAATGAAAATGGAAGTTGAATAAAAATAAAAATGGAAGTTGCATAAAATTTAAAAATGGAAGTTCATTCAAGAAACCACTATACCTTAACGATCTATTTGGAAATTAAATAAAAAAGTAAGTTGAATCGAAAAGGAAATTGAATAAAAATGGAAGTTCCATAAAATGAACAATGGAAGTTCATTCAAGAAACCACTATACCTTAACGATCTATTTGGAAATTAAATAAAAAGTAAGTTGAATCGAAAAAGAAATTGAATACAAATGGAAGTTGAAGAAAAATAAAAATGGAAATTGCATAAAATTAACAATGGAAGTTCATTCAAGAAACCACTATAACTTAACGATCTATTTAGAAATTAAATAAAAAAGGAAGTTGAATAGAAAAGGAATTTGAATGAAAATGAAAGTTGAAAAAAAATAAAAATGGAAGTTGCAGAAAATTAAAAATGGAAGTTCATTCATGAAACCACTATACCTTAACGATCTATTTGGAAATTAAATAAAAAAGTAAGTTGAATCGAAAAGGAAATTGAATAAAAATGGAAGTTGAGTAAAAATAAAAATGGAAGTTGCATAAAATTAACAATGGAAGTTCATTCAGGAAACCACTGTAACTTAACGATCTATTTGGAAATTAAATAAAAAAGGAAGTTGAATAGAAAAGGAAATTGAATGAAAATGGAAGTTGAATAAAAATAAAAATGGAAGTTGCACAAATTTAAAAATGGAAGTTCATTCAAGAAACCCCTATACCTTAACGATCTATTTGGAAATTAAATAAAAAAGTAAGTTGAATCGAAAAGGAAATTGAATAAAAATGGAAGTTGTATAAAATGAACAATGGAAGTTCATTGAAGAAACCACTATACCTTAACGATCTATTTGGAAATTAGATAAAAAAAGGTTGTTGAAAAGAAAAAGAAATTGAATCAAAATGGAAGTTAAATAAAAATAAAAACGAAATTTCATCAAAAAGTAAAAATGGAAGTTAATTCAGGAAACCACTATATTTTTACTACCTATTTAAAAATTAAATAAAAAAGGAAGTTGAGTAGAAAAGGAAATTGAATAAAAATAGTAGTTGAATAAAAATAAATATGGAAGTTGCATGAAATTAACAATGGAAGTTCATTCAAAAAACCACTATACCTTGACGATCTATTTAGAAATTAAATAAAAAAAAGAAGTTGAATAGAAAAGGAAATTGAATAAAAATGGAAGTTGAATAAAAAAAAAATGAAAGTTGCATAAAAATTAACAATGGAAGTTTATTCAAGAAACGACTATACATTAACGATTTATTTGGAAATTAATTAAAAAAAGAAGTTGAATAGAAAAGGAAATTGAATTAAAATGGAAGTTAAATAAAAATAAAAATGAAATTTCATCAAAAATTGAAAATGGAAGTTAATTCAAGAAACCACTATACCTTAACGATCTATTTGGAAATTAAATAAAAGAGTAAGTTGAATAGAAAAGGAAATTGAATAAAATGGAAGTTGAATAAAAATAAAAATGGAAGTTGAATAAAATTAAAAAATGGAGTTCATTCAAGAAACCACTATACCTTAACGATCTATTTGGAAATTAAATAAAAAAGGAAGTTGAATAAAAATAAAAATGGAAGTTGCATGACATTAAAAATGGAAGTTCATTCAAGAAACCACTATACCTTAACGATATATTGGAAATTAAATAAAAAAGTAAGTTGAATCGAAAAGGAAATTGAATATAAATGGAAGTTGAATAAAATTAAAAATGGAAGTTGCATAAAATTAACAGTTGAAGTTCATTCAAGAAACCACTATAACTTAACGATCTATTTGGAAATTAAATAAAAAAGGAAGTTGAATAGAAAAGGAAATTGAATGAAAATGGAAGTTGAATAAAAATAAAAATGGAAGTTGCATAAAATTAAAAATGGAAGTTCATTCAAGAAACCACTATACCTTAACCATCTATTTGGAAATTAAATAAAAAAGTAAGTTGAATCGAAAAGGAAATTGAATATAAATGGAAGTTGAATAAAATAAAAATGGAAGTTGCATAAAATTAACAGTTGAAGTTCATTCAAGAAACCACTATAACTTAACGATCTATTTGGAAATTAAATAAAAAAGGAAGTTGAATAGAAAAGGAAATTGAATGAAAATGGAAGTTGAATAAAAATAAAAATGGAAGTTGCATAAAATTAAAAATGGAAGTTCATTCAAGAAACCACTATACCTTAACGATCTATTTGGAAATTAAATAAAAAAGTAAGTTGAATCGAAAAGGAAATTGAATAAAAATGGAAGTTGAATAAAATAAAAATGGAAGTTGCATAAAATTAACATTTTTTTGCAGATTGGATTGGGGTGACATTTTTTACGTGCAACAATGATGTAATTTGCTTGAATGTTCATTTTTGTTTGATAAGGATACACGTACTTTGTGGAGTTGCACTAGTTATTGTTGGATTTTTGGTAGAATTGTACAATTTATAACTTTTAGATAATTTGTGGATATTTCACTATTTTATTGTATTAGGATGAAATTATTTGTGATGATGAATGGATATTTTCATTTTGTTAATTCGTAAATGTGCTGATAACAGGTTAGGTTAAGTTGTGATGGAATTGTTATATTTAACAGGTTTCAACATGAACAGGGTTATATTTATTGAACTAAAATTTAGATTTTGATAAAAATAGGTATATAATATGGAAAAAAATATTATGAAATTATTGACAAAATTTTTCATCCCTAAAGAAGGTTCTTTTGTCTCTTATTTGGCTTAGGTGGATGATTAATTTTGTCATGAATTCTTTATTTCGTCACTAAATGCATTTGTCATGACAAAAAATAGTCACATTTTGTCACTATTACCCTCAATGTGTGATGAATTTTTTTTGACATTATTTTATTATTTTTAATGATGAATTTGTTTTTGTCACTATTGGTAGCTTCTTTGACAAAAAAATTTCGTTTTCGTTTATATTAAACGTGACAAAATTATTTTGTTTCCATTTCTTATATTTATGACAAAATAATTTTGTCTCTAATTTCTCCTTTAATGACAAAATATTTTGTCGCTAATTACTTACAAGTATGTTTCCAATAAAGTGTATTTGAGACAAAAAAATTCGTCACAAATTTATCATTTTTAATGATGAATTTGTTTTTGTCTCTATTGGTAGCTTCTTTGACACAATTTTTTTTGTCTTCGTTTATATTAAACGTGACAAAATTATTTCGTCTCTATTTCTTATATTTATGACAAAATGCTTTTGTCTCTAATTTCTTCCTTTAAGGACAAAATATTTTGTCGCTAATTACTTCCAAATATGTTTCCAACAGAGTGTATTAGAGACAAAAAAATTCGTTACAAATTTATCATTTTTAATGATGAATTTATTTTTATCTCTATTGGTAGCTTCTTTGACAAAAAAATTTCGTCTTCGTTTATATTAAGCATGACAAAATTATTTCGTCTCTATTTCTTATATTTATGACAAAATACTTTTGTCTCTAATTTCTTCCTTTAATGACAAAATATTTTGTCGCTAATTACTTACAAGTATGTTCCCAACAGAGCGTATTGGAGACAAAAAAATTCGTCACAAATTTATCATTTTCAATGACGAAATTGTTTTTTCGTCTCTAAGACCCTTTAGCGACAAGGCTTTGGCGACAAAACGGGTGACGAAAAATTTTCGTCGTAATTAGTTTGGGTGACGAAATATATACATTTTGGGACAAATTTGTTTCGTCTTTAAATCCCAAATTTGTTGTAGTGATACCTTAACGATCTATTTGGAAATTAGATAAAAAAAGGTTGTTGAAAAGAAAAAGAAATTGAATCAAAATGGAAGTTAAATAAAAATAAAAATGAAATTTCATCAAAAAGTAAAAATGGAAGTTAATTCAGGAAACCACTATATTTTAACCACCTATTTAAAAATTAAATAAAAAAGGAAGTTGAGTAGAAAAGGAAATTGAATAAAAATGGAAGTTGAATAAAAATAAATATGGAAGTTGCATGAAATTAACAATGGAAGTTCATTTAAAAACCATTATACCTTAACGATCTATTTAGAAATTAAATACAAAAAAAGAAGTTGAATAGAAAAGGAAATAGAATAAAAATGGAAGTTGAATAAAAATAAAAATGAAAGTTGCATAAAAATTAACAATGGAAGTTCATTCAAGAAACGACTATACCTTAACGATTTATTTGGAAATTAATTAAAAAAAGAAGTTGAATAGAAAAGGAAATTGAATTAAAATGGAAGTTAAACAAAAATAAAAATGAAATTTCATCAAAAATTGAAAATGGAAGTTAATTCAAGAAACCACTATACCTTAACGATCTATTTGGAAATTAAATAAAAAAGTAAGTTGAATAGAAAAGGAAATTGAATGAAAATGGAAGTTGAATAAAATTAAAAAATGGAAGTTCATTCAAGAAACCACTATACCTTAACGATCTATTTGGAAATTAAATAAAAAAGGAAGTTGAATAAAAATAAAAATGGAAGTTGAATGAAATTAAAAATGGAAGTTCATTCAAGAAACCACTATACCTTAACAATATATTTGGAAATTAAATAAAAAAGTAAGTTGAATCGAAAAGGAAATTGAATAAAAATGGAAGTTGAATAAAAATAAAAATGGAAGTTGCATAAAATTAACAATGGAAGTTCATTCAAGAAACCACTATAACTTAACGATCTATTTGGAAATTAAATAAAAAAGGAAGTTGAATAGAAAAGGAAATTGAATGAAAATGGAAGTTGAATAAAAATAAAAATGGAAGTTGCATAAATTTAAAAATGGAAGTTGCATAAATTTAAAAATGGAATTTCATTCAAGAAACCACTATACCTTAACGATCTATTTGGAAATTAAATAAAAAAGTAAGTTGAATCGAAAAGGAAATTGAATAAAAATGGAAGTTGCGTAAAATGAACAATGGAAGTTCATTCAAGAAACCACTATACCTTAACGATCTATTTGGAAATTAAATAAAGAAAAAGTTGAATCGAAAAGGAAATTGAATACAAACGAAAGTTGAAGAAAAATAAAAATGAAAGTTGCATAAAATTAACAATGGAAGTTCATTCAAGAAACCACTATAACTTAACGATCTATTTAGAAATTAAATAAAAAAGGAAGTTGAATAGAAAAGGAAATTGAATGAAAATGGAAGTAGAACAAAAATAAAAATGGAAGTTGCATAAAATAAAAAATGGAAGTTCATTCATGAAACCACTATACCTTAACGATCTATTTGGAAATTAAATAAAAACGTAAGTTGAATCAAAAAGGAAATTGAATAAAAATGGAAGTTGAATAAAAATAAAAATGGAAGTTGCATAAAATTAACAATGGAAGTTCATTCAGGAAACCACTGTAACTTAACGATCTATTTGGAAATTAAATAAAAAAGGAAGTTGAATAGAAAAGGAAATTTAATGAAAATGGAAGTTGAATAAAAATAAAAATGGAAGTTGCATAAATTTAAAAATGGAAGTTCATTCAAGAAACCCCTATACCTTAACTATCTATTTGGAAATTAAATAAAAAAGTAAGTTGAATCGAAAAGGAAATTGAATAAAAATGGAAGTTGAATAAAAATAAAAATGGAACTTGCATAAAATTAACAATGGAAGTTCATTCAGGAAACCACTGTAACTGAACGATCTATTTGGAAATTAAATAAAAAAGGAAATTGAATATAAAAGGAAATTGAATGAAAATGGAAGTTGCATAAATTTAAAAATGGAAGTTCATTCAAGAAACCACTATACCTTAACGATCTATTTGGAAATTAAATAAAAAAGTAAGTTGAATCGAAAAGGAAATTGAATAAAAATGGAAGTTGCATAAAATGAACAATGGAAGTTCATTCAAGAAACCACTAAACCTTAACGATCTATTTGGAAATTAGATAAAAAAAGGTTGTTGAAAAGAAAAAGAAATTGAATCAAAATGGAAGTTAAATAAAAATAAAAATGAAATTTCATCAAAAAGTAAAAATGGAAGTTAATTCAGGAAAACACTATATTTTAACTAACTATTTAAAAATTAAATGAAAAAGGAAGTTGAGTAGAAAAGGAAATTGAATAAAAATGGAAGTTGAATAAAAATAAATATGGAAGTTGCATGAAATTAACAATGGAAGTTCATTTAAAAAACCATTATACCTTAACGATCTATTTAGAAATTAAATACAAAAAAAGAAGTTGAATAGAAAAGGAAATAGAATAAAAATGGAAGTTGAATAAAAATAAAAATGAAAGTTGCATAAAAATTAACAATGGAAGTTCATTCAAGAAACGACTATACCTTAACGATTTATTTGGAAATTAATTAAAAAAAGAAGTTGAATAGAAAATGAAATTGAATTAAAATGGAAGTTAAATAAAAATAAAAATAAAATTTCTTCAAAAATTGAAAGTGGAAGTTAATTCAAGAAACCACTATACCTTAACGATCTATTTGGAAATTAAATAAAAAAGTAAGTTGAATAGAAAAGGAAATTGAATGAAAATGGAAGTTGAATAAAAATAAAAATGGAAGTTGAATAAAATTAAAAAATGGAAGTTCATTCAAGAAACCACTATACCTTAACGATCTATTTGGAAATTAAATAAAAAAGGAAGTTTAATAAAAATAAAAATGGAAGTTGAATGAAATTAAAAATGGAAGTTCATTCAAGAAACCACTATACCTTAACGATATATTTGGAAATTAAATAAAAAAGTAAGTTGAATCGAAAAGGATATTGAATAAAAATGGAAATTGAATAAAAATAAAAATGGAAGTTGCATAAAATTAACAATGGAAGTTCATTCAAGAAACCACTATAACTTAACGATCTATTTGGAAATTAAATAAAAAAAAAAGTTGAATAGAAAAGGAAATTGAATGAAAATGGAAGTTGAATAAAAATAAAAATGGAAGTTGCATAAATTTAAAAATGGAAGTTCATTCAAGAAACCACTATACCTTAACGATCTATTTGGAAATTAAATAAAAAAGTAAGTTGAATCGAAAAGGAAATTGAATAAAAATGGAAGTTGCATAAAATGAACAATGGAAGTTCATTCAAGAAACCACTATACCTTAACGATCTATTTGGAAATTAAATAAAAAGTAAGTTGAATCGAAAAGGAAATTGAATACAAATGGAAGTTGAAGAAAAATAAAAATGGAAGTTGCATAAAATTAACAATGGAAGTTCATTTAAGAAACCACTATAACTTAACGATCTATTTAGAAATTAAATAAAAAAGGAAGTTGAATAGAAAAGGAATTTGAATGAAAATGAAAGTTGAAAAAAAATAAAAATGGAAGTTGCAGAAAATTAAAAATTGAAGTTCATTCATGAAACCACTATACCTTAACGATCTATTTGGAAATTAAATAAAAAAGTAAGTTGAATCGAAAAGGAAATTGAATAAAAATGGAAGTTGAATAAAAATAAAAATGGAACTTGCATAAAATTAACAATGGAAGTTCATTCAGGAAACCACTGTAACTTAACGATCTATTTGGAAATTAAATAAAAAAGGAAGTTGAATAGAAAAAGAAATTGAATGAAAATGGAAGTTGAATAAAAATAAAAATGGAAGTTGCATAAATTTAAAAATGGAAGTTCATTCAAGAAACCCCTATACCTTAACGATCTATTTGGAAATTAAATAAAAAAGTAAGTTGAATCGAAAAGGAAATTGAATAAAAATGGAAGTTGCATAAAATGAACAATGGAAGTTCATTGAAGAAACCACTATACCTTAACGATCTATTTGGAAATTAGATAAAAAAAGGTTGTTGAAAAGAAAAAGAAATTGAATCAAAATGGAAGTTAAATAAAAATAAAAACGAAATTTCATCAAAAAGTAAAAATGGAAGTTAATTCAGGAAACCACTATATTTTTACTACCTATTTAAAAATTAAATAAAAAAGGAAGTTGAGTAGAAAAGGAAATTGAATAAAAATAGTAGTTGAATAAAAATAAATATGGAAGTTGCATGAAATTAACAATGGAAGTTCATTCAAAAAACCACTATACCTTGACGATCTATTTAGAAATTAAATAAAAAAAAGAAGTTGAATAGAAAAGGAAATTGAATAAAAATGGAAGTTGAATAAAAATAAAAATGAAAGTTGCATAAAAATTAACAATGGAAGTTTATTCAAGAAACGACTATACATTAACGATTTATTTGGAAATTAATTAAAAAAAGAAGTTGAATAGAAAAGGAAATTGAATTAAAATTGAAGTTAAATAAAAATAAAAATGAAATTTCATCAAAAATTGAAAATGGAAGTTAATTCAAGAAACCACTATACCTTAACGATCTATTTGGAAATTAAATAAAAGAGTAAGTTGAATAGAAAAGGAAATTGAATGAAAATGGAAGTTGAATAAAAATAAAAATGGAAGTTCATTCAAGAAACCACTATACCTTAACGATCTATTTGGAAATTAAATAAAAAAGGAAGTTGAATAAAAATAAAAATGGAAGTTGCATGACATTAAAAATGGAAGTTCATTCAAGAAACCACTATACCTTAACGATATATTTGGAAATTAAATAAAAAAGTAAGTTGAATCGAAAAGGAAATTGAATATAAATGGAAGTTGAATAAAATTAAAAATGGAAGTTGCATAAAATTAACAGTTGAAGTTCATTCAAGAAACCACTATAACTTAACGATCTATTTGGAAATTAAATAAAAAAGGAAGTTGAATAGAAAAGGAAATTGAATGAAAATGGAAGTTGAATAAAAATAAAAATGGAAGTTCATTCAAGAAACCACTATACCTTAACCATCTATTTGGAAATTAAATAAAAAAGTAAGTTGAATCGAAAAAGAAATTGAATAAAAATGGAAGTTGAATAAAAATAAAAATGGAAGTTGCATAAAATTAACAATGGAAGTTCATTCAAAAAACCACTATACCTTAACGATCTATTTGGAAATTAAATAAAAAAAGGAAGTTGAGGAGAAAAGGAAATTGAATGAAAATGGAAGTTGAATAATAAAAATGGAAGTTGCATAAAATTAAAAATAGAAGTTCATTAAAAAAACCACTATACCTTAACGATCTATTTGGAAATTAAATAAAAAAGTAAGTTGAATCGAAAAGGAAATTGAATAAAAATGGAAGTTGAATAAAAATAAAAATGGAAGTTGCATAAAATGAACAATGGAAGTTCATTCAAGAAACCACTATACCTTAACGATCTATTTGGAAATTAAATAAAAAAGGTTGTTGAACAGAAAAAGAAATTGAATCAAAATGGAAGTTAAATAAATATAAAAACGAAATTTCAACAAAAAGTGAAAATGGAAGTTAATTCAGGAAACCACTATATTTTAACTACCTATTTAAAAATTAAATAAAAGAGGAAGTTGAGTAGAAAAGGAAATTGAATGAAAATGGAAGTTGAATAAAAATAAATATGGAAGTTGCATGAAATTAACAATGGAAGTTCATTCAAAAAACCACTATACCTTAACGATCTATTTAGAAATTAAATAAAAAAAAGAAGTTGAATAGAAAAGGAAATTGCATAAAAAGGATGTTGAATAAAAATAAAAATGAAAGTTGCAAAAAAATTAACAATGGAAGTTTATTCAAGAAACGACTATACCGTAACGATTTATTTCGAAATTAAATAAAAAAAGAAGTTGAATAGAAAAAAGGAAATTGAATAAAAATGGAAGTTGAATAAAAATAAAAATGGAAGTTGCATAAAATTAAAAATGGAAGTCCATTCAAGAAACCACTATACCTCAACGATCTATTTGGAAATTAAATAAAAAAGTAAGTCGAATCGAAATGGAAATTTAATAAAAATGGAAATTGAATAAAATTAAAAATGGAAGTTGCATAAAATTAACAATAGAAGTCCATTCAAGAAACCACTATACCTTAACGATCTATTTGGAAATTAAATAAAAAAGGAACTTGAATAGAAAAGGAAATTGAATAAAAATAAAAATGGAAGTTGCATAAAATTAACAGTCGAAGTCCATTCAAGAAACCACTATACCTTAACGATCTATTTGGAAATTAAATGAAAAAGGAAGTTGAATAGAAAAGGAATTTGAATAAAATTTGGAAGTTGAATAAAAATAAAAATAGAAGTTGCATAAAATTAACAATGGAAGTTCATTAAAGAAACCACTATACCTTAACGATCTATTTGGAAATTAAATAAAAAAAGTTAGTTGAATAGAAAAGAAAATTGAATGAAAATGTTAGTTGAATAAGAATGAAAATGGAAGTTGCGCAAAATTAGCAATGGAAGTTCAATGAAGAAACCACTATACCTTAACGATCTATTTGGAAATTAAATAAAAAAGGATGTTGAATAGAAAAGGAAATTGAATAAAAATGGAAGTTGAATAAAAATAAAAATGGAAGTTGCATAAAATTAACAATGGAAGCCCATTCAAGAAACCACTATACCTTAACGATCTATTTGAAAATAAAATAAAAAAGGAAGTCGAATAGAAAATGAAATTGAATGAAAATTTGAAATTGAATAAATATAAAAATGGAAGTTACATAAGATTAAAAATGGAAGTTCATTTAAGAAACCTCTATAACTTCATGATGTATTTGGAAATTAAATCAAAATGTAAGTTGAATCGAAAAGGAAATTGAATAAAAATGGAAGTTCCATAAAATTAACAATGGAAGTTCATCCAAGAAGCCACTATACCTTAACGATCCATTTTGAAATTAAATAAAAAGAGAAGTTGAATAGAAAAGGAAATTAAATGAAAATGGAAGTTGAATAAAAATAAAAATGGAGGTTGCATAAAATTAAAAATTGAAGTTCATTCAAGAAACCACTATACCTTAACGATCTATTTGGAAATTAAATAAAAAAGTAGGTTGAATCGAAAAGGAAGTTGAATAAAAATAAAAATCGAAGTTTCATAAAATTAACAATGAAAGTTCATTCAAGAAACCACTATGACTTAACGATCTATTTGGAAATTAAATAAAAAAGGAAGTTGAATGTTAAAGGAAATTGAATGAAATTGGAAGTTGAATAAAAATAAAAATGGAAGTTGCATAAAATTAAAAATTGAAGTTCATTCAAAAAACCACTATACCTTAACGATCTATTTGGAAATTAAATAAAAAAGTAAGTTGAATCGTAAAGAAAATTGAATAAAAATGGAAGTTGAATAAAAATAAAAATTGATGTTGCATAAAATTAATAATGGAAGTTCATTCAAGAAACCACTATGCCTTAACGATCTATTTGGAAATTAAATAAAAAAGGAAGTGGAATAGAAAAGGAAATTGAATAAAAATAAAAATTGAAGTCGCAGAACATTAACAATGGAAGTTCATTCAAGAAACCAATATACCTTAACGATCTATTTGGAAATTAAATATAAAATGAAGTTGAATAGAAAACGAAATTGAATAAAAATGGAAGTTGAATAAAAATGAAAATGGAAGTTGCATAAAATTAACAATGGAAGTCCACTAAAGAAACCACTATACCTTAACGATCTATTTGGAAATTAAATAAAAAAGGAAGTTGAATAGAAAAAGAAATTGAATAAAAATGGAAATTGAATAAAAATAAAAATGGAAGTTGCATAAAATTAACAATAGGAGTCCATTCAAGAAACCACTATACATTACCGATCTATTTGGAAATTAAATTAAAAAAAAGTTGAATAGAAAAGGAAATGGAATAAAATTTGAAGTTGAATAAAAATAAAAATGGAAGTTGCATAAAATTAACAATGGAAGTTCATTCAAGAAACCACTATACCTTAACGATCTACTCGGAAATTAAAAAAAAAAAGAAGTTGAATAGAAAAGGAAATTGAATAAAAATGGAACTTGAATAAAAATAAAAACGAAAATTGCATAAAATTAACAATGGAAGTTAATTCAAGAAACCACTATAGCTTAATGACCTATTTGGAAATTAAATAAAAAAGAAGTTGAATAGAGAAGAAAATTGAATAAAAATGAAAGTTGAATAAAAATAAAAATGGATGCTGCATAAAATTAACAATGGAAGTCCATTCATGAAACCACTATACCTTAACGTTCTATTTGGAAATTAAATAAAAAAGTAAGTTGAATAGAGATGGTAATTAAATAAAATTTGAAGTTGAATAAAAATAAAAATGGAAGTTGCATAAAATTAACAATGGAAGTTCAATGAAGAAACCACTACACCTTAACGATCTATTTGGAAATTAAATAAAAAAAGAAGTTCATTCAAGAAACCACTATACCTTAACGATCTATTGGGAAATTAAATAAAAAAGTAAGTTGAATTGAAAAGGAAATTGAATAAAAATGGAAGTTGAATAAAAATAAAAATGGAAGTTCCATAAAATTAACAATGGAAGTTTATTCAAAAAACCACTATACCTTAACGATCTATTTGGAAATTAAATAAAAAAAGAAGTTGAATAGAAAAGAAAATTGAATGAAAATGGAAGTTGAATAAAAAAAAAATGGAAGTTGCATAAAATTAACAATGGAAGTCCATTCATGAAACTACTATACCTTAACGATCTATTTCGAAATTAAATAAAAAAGCAAGTTGAATAGAAAAGGAAATTGAATGAAAATGGAAGTTGAATAAAAATAAAAATGGAAGTTGCATAAAATTAAAAATGGAAGTACATTCAAGAAACCACTATACCTTAACGATCTATTTGGATATTACATGAAAAAGGAAGTTGAATAGAAAAGGAAATTGAATAAAAAAGGAAGTTCAATAAAATTAACAATGGAAGTTCATTCAAGAAACCACTATACCTTAACGATTTATTTGGAAGTTAAATAAAAGAGGTTCTTGAATAGAAAAAGAAATTGATTCAAAATGGAAGTTAAATAAAAATAAAAATCAAATTTCATCAAAAAGTGAAAATGGAAGTTAATTCAGGAAACCACTATACCTTAACTACCAATTTAGAAATTAAATAAAAAAAGAAGTTGAGTAGAAAAGGAAATTGAATAAAAATGGAAGTTGAATAAAAATAAAAATGGATGTTGCATTAAATTAACAATGGAAGTTCATTCAAAAAGCCACTATACCTTAACGATCTATTTAGAAATTAAATAAAAAAAAAGTTGAATAGAAAAGGAAATTGAATAAAAACGGAAGTTGGATAACAATAAAAATGAAAGTTGCATAAAAATTAACAATGGAAGTTCATTCAAAAAACGACTATACCTTAACGATTTATTTCGAAATTAAATAAAAAAAGAAGTTGAATAGAAAAGGAAATTAAATTAAAAAGGAAGTTAAATAAAAATAAAAACGTAATTTCATCAAAAATTGAAAATGGAAGTTAAATAAAGAAACCACTATACCTTAACGATCTATTTGGAAATTAAATAAAAAATGAAGTTGAATAGAAAAGGAAATTGAACAAAAATGGAAGTTGAATAAAAATGAAAATGGAAGTTGCATAAAATTAACAATGGAAGTGCATTCAAGAAACCACTATAACTTAACGATCTATTTGGAAATTAAAAAAAAAGGAAGTTTAATAGAAAAGGAAATTGAATAAAATTTGAAGTTGAATAAAAATAAAAATGGAAGTCGCATCAAATTAACAATTGATGTTCATTCAAGAAACCACTATACCTTAACAACCTATTTGGAAATTAAATAAAAAAGGAAGTTGAATAGATAAGAAAAATGAATAAAAATGAAAGTTGAGTAAAAAGAAAAATGGAAGTTGCATAAAATTAACAATGGAATTCCATTCATGAAACCACTATACCTGAACGATCTGATTGGAAATTAAATAAAAAAGGAAGTGGAACAGAAATGGAAATTGAATAAAATTTGAAGTTGAATAAAAATAAAAATGGAAGTTGCATAAAATTAACAATGGAAGTTCAATGAAGAAACCACCATACCTTAACGATCTATTTGGAAATTAAATAAAAAAGGAAGTTGAATAGGAAAGGAAATTGAATGAAAATTTGAAGTTGAATAAAAATAAAAATGGAAGTTGCATAAAATTAAAAATGGAGGTTCATTCAAGAAACTACTATAACTTCACGATGTATTTGGAAATTAAATCAAAAAGTAAGTTGAATCGAAAAAGAAATTGAATAAAAATAGAAGTTGAATAAAAATAAAAATGGAAGTTGCATAAAATTAACAATGGAAATTCATTCAAGAAACCACTATACCTTAACGATCCATTTGGAAATTAAAGAAAAAAGGAAGTTGAATAGAAAAGGAAATTGAATGAAAATGGAAGTTGAATAAAAATAAGAATGGAAGTTGCATAAAATTAAAAATTGAAGTTCATTCAAGAAACCACTATACCTTAACGATCTATTTGGAAATTAAATAAAAAAGTAAGTTGAATCGAAAAAGAAATTGAATAAAAATGGAAGTTGAATAAAAATAAAAATAGAAGTTGCATAAAATTAACAATGGAAGTTCAATGAAGAAACCACTATACCTTAACGATCTATTTGGAAATTAAATAAAAAAGGAAGTTGAATAGGAAACGAAATTGAATAAAAATGGAAGTGGAATAAAATAAAAATGAAAGTTGCATAAAATTAAAAATGGAAGTTCAATGTAGAAACCACTATAACTTCACGATGTATTTGGAAATTAGATCAAAAAGTAAGATGAATAGAAAAGGAAATTGAATAAAAATGGAAGTTCAATGAAAATAAAAATCGAAGTTGCATAAAATTAACAATGGAAGTTCATTCAAGAAACCAATATACCTTAACGATTTCTTCGGAAATTAAATAAAAAAGGATGTTGAATAGAAAAAAAAATTGAATCAAAATGGAAGTTAAATAAAAATAAATATGAAATTTCATCAAAAATTAAAAATGGAAGTTAATTCAGGAAACCACTATACCTTAACTACCTATTTAGAAATTAAATAAAAAAGGAAGTTGAATAGAAAAGGAAATTAAATAAAAATGGAAGTTGAATAAAAATAAAAATGGAAGTTGCATGATATTAACAACGGAAGTTCATTCAAAAAACCAATATACCTTAACGATCTATTTGGAAAGTAAATAAAAAAAGAAGTTGAATAGAAAAGGAAATTGAATAAAAATGGAAGTTGAATAAAAATAAAAATGAAAGTTGCATAAAAATTAACAATGGAAGTTCATTCAAGAAATTACTATACCTTAACGATTTATTTGGAAATTAAATAAAAAAGGAAGTTGAATAGAAATGGAAATTGAATAAAAATGGAAGTTAAATAAAAATAAAAATGAAATTTCATCAGAAATTGAAAATGGAAGTTAATTCAAGAAACCACTATACCTTAACGACATATTTGGAAATTAAATAAAAAATGAAGTTAAATAGAAATGGAAATTGAAAAAAAAAATGGAAGTTGAATAAAAATGAAAATGGAAGTTGCATAAAATTAACAATGGAAGTCCATTCAAGAAACCACTATACCTTAACGATCTATTTGGAAATTAAATAAAAAAAGGAAGTTGAATAGAAAAGGAAATTGAATAAAAATGAAAATTGAATAAAAATAAAAATGGAAGTTGCATAAAATTAACAATAGAAGTCCATTCAAGAAACCACTATACCTTAACGATCTGTTTGCAAATTAAATTAAAAAGGAACTTGAATAGAAAAGGAAATTGAATAAAATTTGGAAGTTGAATAAAAATAAAAATACAAGTTGCATAAAATTAACAATGGAAGTTCATTCAAGAAACCACTCTTACTTAACGATCTATTTGGAAATTAAATGAAAAAGGAAGTTGAATAGAAAAGGAAATTGAATGAAAATGGAAGTTGAATAAAAATAAAAATGGAAGTCGCATAAAATTAACAATAAAAGTTTATTCAAGAAACCACTATACCCTAACTATTTATTTGGAAATTAAATAAAAAAGCAAGTTGAAGAGAATAAGAAATTGAATAAAAATGGAAATTCAATGAAAATAAAAATCGAAGTTGCATAAAATTAACAATGAAAGTTAATTCAAGAAACCACTGTACCTTAACTATTTATTTGGAAATTAAATAAAAAATGATGTTGAATAGAAAAAAAAATTTAATCAAAATGGAAGTTAAATAAAATTAAAAATGAAATTTCATCAAAAATTGAAAATGAAAGTTAATTCAGGAAACCACTATACCTTAACTACCTATTTAGAAATTAAATAAAAAAGGAAGTTGAATAGAAGAGGAAATTGAATAAAAATAAAAATGGAAGTTGCATAAAATTAAAAATGGAAGTTCATTCAAGAAACCACTATACCTTAACGATCTATTTCGAAATTAAATAAAAAAGGAAGTTGAATAGAAGAGGAAATTGAATAAAAATGGAAGTTGAATAAAAATAAAAATGGAAGTCGCATAAAATTAACAGTGGAAGTTCATTCAAGAAACCCCTATACCTTAATGATCTATTTGGAAATTAAATAAAAAAGGAAGTTGAATAATAAAGGAAATTGAATAAAAATGGAAGTTGAATAAAAATAAAAATGGAAGTTGCATAAAATTAACAATGGAAGTTAATTCAAGAAACCACTATATCCTAACGACCTATTTCGAAATTAAATAAAAAAGGAAGTTGAATAGAAAAGAAAATTGAATAAAAATGGAAGCTGAACAAAAATAAAAATGAAAGTTGCATAAAATTAACAATGGAAGTCCATTCAAGAAACCACTATACCTTAAAGATCTATGTGGAAATAAAATAAAAAGGGAAGTTGAATAGAAAATGAAATTGAAGGAAAATTTGAAGTTAAGTAAAAATAAAAATGGAAGTTGCATAAAATTAAAAATGGAAGTTCAATCAAGAAACCACAATACCTTAACGATTTATTTGGAAATTAAATAAAAAAGGAAGTTGAATAGAAAAGGAAATTGTATAAAAATGGAAGTTGAATAAAAATAAAAATGGAAGTTGCATAAAATTAATAATGGAAGTTCATTTAAGAAACCACTATATGTTAACGATTTGTTTGGAAATTAAATAAAAAAGGATGTTGAATAGAAAAAAAAAGTAATCAAAATGGAAGTTAAATAAAAATAAAAATGAAATTTCACCAAAAATTGAAAATGGAAGTTAATTCAAGAAAGCACTATGCCTTAACGACTTATTTGGAAATTAAATAAAAAAGGAAGTTGAATAGAAAAGGAAATTGAATCAAAATGGAAGTTGAATAAAAATAAAAAAGACAGTTGCATAAAATTAACAGTGGAAGTTTATTCAAGAAACCACTGTACCTTAACAATCTATTTGGAAATTAAACAAATAAGGAAGTTGAATAGAAAAGAAAATTGAATGAAAATGGAAGTTGAATAAAAATAAAAATGGAAGTTGCATAAAATTAACAATGGAAGTTCATTCAAGAAACCACTATACCTTAACGATTTATTTGGAAATTAAATAAAAAATCAGGTTGAATAGAAAAGGAAATTGAATAAAAATGGAAGTTGTATCAAAATAAAAATAGAAGGTGCATAAAATTAACAATGGAAGGTCATGAAACCACTATACCTTAACGATCTATTTGGAAATTAAATAAAAAAGAAGTTGAATAGAAAAGGAAATTGAATAAAAATGGAAGTTCAATGGAAATAAAAATCGAAGTTGCATAAAATTAACAATGGAAGTTCATTCAAGAAACCACTATACCTTAACGATTTATTTGGAAATTAAATAAAAAAGGATGTTGAATAGAAAATGAAATTGAATCAAAATGGAAGTTAAATAAAAATAAATATGAAATTTCATCAAAAATTGAAAATTGAAGTTAATTCAGGAAACCACTATACCTTAATGATCAATTTGGAAATTAAACAAATAAGGAAGTTGAATAGAAAAGGAAATTTAGTGAATATGGAAGTTGAAGAAAAAAAAAATGGAAGTTGCATAAAATTAACAATGGAAGTTCATTCAAGAAACCACTATACCTTAACGATTTATTTGGAAATTAAATAAAAAAGGAAGTTCAATAGAAAAGGAAATTGAATAAAAATGGAAGTTGAATCAAAATAAAAATGGAAGTTGAAAAAAATTAACTATGGAAGTCCATTCATGAAACCGCTATACCTTAACGATCTCTTTGGAAATTAAATAAAAAAGGAAATTGAATAGAAAAGGAAATTGAATGTAAATTTAAGTTGAATAAAAATAAAAATGGAAGTTGCATAAAATTAAAAATGGAAGTTCATTCAAGAAACCACTATACCTTAACGATCTATTTGGAAAATAATAAAAAAAGGAAGTTGAATAGAGAAGGAAATTGAATAAAAATGGAAGTTGAATAAAAATAAAAATGAAAGTTGCAGAAAAATTAAAAATGGAAGTTCATTCAAGAAATCACTATACCTTAACGATTTATTTGGAAATTAAATAAAAAAAGGATGTTGAATAGAAAAGGAAATTGAATCAAAATGGAAGTGAAATAAAAATAAAAATGAAATTTCATCAGAAATTGAAAATGGAAGTTAATTCAAGAAACAACTATACCATAACGACCTATTCGGAAATTAAATAAAAAATGAAGTTAAATAGAAAAGGAAATTGTAAAAAAAAATGGAAGTTGAATAAAAATGAAAATGGAAGTTGCATAAAATTAACAATGCAAGTCCATTCAAGAAACCACTATGCCTTAACGGTCTATTTGGAAATTAAATAAAAAAGGAAGTTGATTAGAAAAAGAAATTTAATAAAAATAGAAATTGAATAAAAATAAAAATAAAAATGGAAGTTGCGTAAAATTAACAATAGAAGTCCATTCAAGAAACCACAATACCTTAACGATTTATTTGGAAGTTAAATAAAAAAGCAGGTTGAATAGAAAAGGAAATTGAATAAAAATGGAAGTTGAATCAAAATAAAAATAGAAGGTGCATAAAATTAACAATGGAAGTTCATTCATGAAACCACTATACCTTAACGATCTATTTGGAAATTAAATAAAAAATGAAGTTGAATAGAAAAGGAAATTGAATAAAAATGGAAGTTCAATGGAAATAAAAATCGAAGTTGCATAAAATTAACAGTGGAAGTTCATTCAAGAAACCACTATACCTTAACGATTTATTTGGAAATTAAATAAAAAAGGAAGTTCAATAGAAAAGGAAGTTGAATCAAAATAAAAATGGAAGTTGAAAAAAATTAACTATGGAAGTCCATTCATGAAAACGCTATAGTATTTACGACCTATTTGGAAATTAAATAAAAAAGGAAATTGAATGAAAATTTAAGTTGAATAAAATAAAAATGGAAGTTGCATAAAATTAAAAATGGAAGTTCATTCAAGAAACCACTATACCTTAACGATCTATTTGGAAAATAAATAAAAAAGGAAGTTGAATAAAAATAAAAATGAAAGTTGCAGAAAAATTAAAAATGGAAGTTCATTCAAGAAATCACTATACCTTAACGAATTATTTGGAAATTAAATAAAAAATGAAGTTGAATAGAAAAGGAAATTGAATCAAAATGGAAGTGAAATAAAAATAAAAATGAAGTTTCACCAGAAATTGAAAATGGAAGATAATTCAAGAAACCACTATACCATAACGACCTATTCGGAAATTAAATAAAAAATGAAGTTAAATAGAAAAGGAAATTGTAAAAAAAATGGAAGTTGAATAAAAATGAAAATGGAAATTGCATAAAATTAACAATGGAAGTGCATTCAAGAAACCACTATAACTTAACGATCTATTTGGAAACTAAAAAAAAAAGGAAGTTTAATAGAAAAGGAAATTGTAATAAAATTTGAAGTTGAATAAAAATAAAAATGGAAGTCGCATCAAATTAAAATTGAAGTTCATTCAAGAAACCACTATACCTAACACCTATTTGGAAATTAATAAAAAGGAAGTTGAATAGATAGAAAATGAATAAAAATGGAAATTGAATAAAATTAAAAATGGAAGTTGCATAAAATTAACAATGGAAGTTCATTCATGAAACCACTATACCTTAACGATCTGATTGGAAATTAAATAAAAAAGGAAGTGGAACAGAAATGGAAATTGAATAAAATTTGAAGTTGAATAAAAATAAAAATGGAATTTGCATAAAATTAACAATGGAAGTTCAATGAAGAAACCACCATACCGTAACGACCTATTTGGAAATTAAGTAAAAAAGGAAGTTGAGTAGGAAAGAAAATTGAATGAAAATTTGAAGTTGAATAAAAATAAAAATGGAAGTTGCATAAAATTAAAAATGGAGGTTCATTCAAGAAACTAGTATAACTTCACGATGTATTTGGAAATTAAATCAAAAAGTAAGTTGTATCGAAAAAGAAATTGAATAAAAATAGAAGTTGAATAAAAATAAAAATGGAAGTTGCATAAAATTAACAATGAAAATTCATTCAAGAAACCACTATACCTCAACGATCCATTTGGAAATTAAAGAAAAAAGGAAGTTGAATAGAAAAGGAAATTAAATGAAAATGGAAGTTGAATAAAAATAAGAATGGAAGTTGCATAAAATTAAAAATTGAAGTTCATTCAAGAAACTACTATACCTTAACGATCTATTTGGAAATTAAATAAAAAAGTAAGTTGAATCGAAAAAGAAATTGAATAAAAATGGAAGTTGAATAAAAATAAAAATGGAAGTTGCATAAAATTAACAATGGAAGTTCAATGAAGAAACCACTATAACTTAACGATCTATTTGAAAATTAAATAAAAAAGGAAGTTGAATAGGAAACGAAATTGAATAAAAATGGAAGTGGAATAAAAATAAAAATGAAAGTTGCATAAAATTAACAATGGAAGTCCATTCAAGAAACCACTATACCTTAACGATCTAATTGGAAATAAAATAAAAAAGGAAGCAAAATAGAAAATGAAATTGAATGAAAATTTGAAGTTGAATAAAAATAAAAATGGAAGTTGCATAAAATTAAAAATGGAAGTTCATTCTAGAAACCACTATAACTTCACGATGTATTTGGAAATTAGATCAAAATGTAAGATGAATAGAAAAGGAAATTGAATAAAAATGGAAGTTAAATAAAAATAAATATGAAATTTCATCAAAAATTGAAAATGGAAGTTAATTCAGGAAACCACTATACCTTAACTACCTATTTAGAAATTAAATAAAAAAGGAAGTTGAATAGAAAAGGAAATTAAATAAAAATGGAAGTTGAATAAAAATAAAAATGGAAGTTGCATGAAATTAACAATGGAAGTTCATTCAAAAAACCAATATACCTTAACGATCTATTTGGAAAGTAAATAAAAAAGAAGTTGACTAGAAAAGGAAATTGAATAAAAATGGAAGTGGAATAAAAATAAAAATGAAAGTTGCATAAAAATTAACAATGAAGTTCATTCAAGAAATCACTATACCTTAACGATTTCTTTGGAAATTAAATAAAAAAGGAAGTTGAATAGAAATGGAAATTGAATAAAAATGGAAGTTAAATAAAAATAAAAATGAAATTTCATCAGAAATTGAAAATGGAAGTTAATTCAAGAAACCACTATACCTTAACGACATATTTGGAAATTAAATAAAAAATGAAGTTAAATAGAAATGGAAATAAAAGAAAAAAATGGAAGTTGAATAAAAATGAAAATGGAAGTTGCATAAAATTAACCATGGAAGTCCATTCAAGAAACCACTATACCTTAACGATCTATTTGGAAATTAAATAAAAAAAGGAAATTGAATAAAAATAAAAATGGAAGTTGCATAAAATTAACAATAGAAGTCCATTCAAGAAACCACTATACCTTAACGATCTGTTTGCAAATTAAATTAAAAAGGATCTTGAATAGAAAAGGAAATTGAATAAAATTTGGAAGTTGAATAAAAATAAAAATACAAGTTGCATAAAATTAACAATGGAAGTTTATTCAATAAACCGCTATTACTTAACGATCTATTTGGAAATTAAATAAAAAAGGAAGTTGAATAGAAAAGGAAATTGAATGAAAATGGAAGTTGAATAAAAATAAAAATGGAAGTCGCATAAAATTAACAATAAAAGTTTATTCAAGAAACCACTATACCTTAACTATTTATTTGGAAATTAAATAAAAAAGCAAGTTGAAGAGAATAAGAAATTGAATAAAAATGGAAATTCAATGAAAATAAAAATCGAAGTTGCATAAAATTAACAATGAAAGTTAATTCAAGAAACCACTGTACCTTAACTATTTATTTGGAAATTAAATAAAAAATGATGTTGAATAGAAAAAAAAATTTAATCAAATTGGAAGTTAAATAAAATTAAAAATGAAATTTCATCAAAAATTGAAAATGAAAGTTAATTCAGGAAACCACTATACCTTAACTACCTATTTAGAAATTAAATAAAAAGGAAGTTGAATAGAAGAGGAAATTGAATAAAAATAAAAATGGAAGTTGCATTAAATTAAAAATGGAAGTTCATTCAAGAAACCACTATACCTTAACGATCTATTTCGAAATTAAATAAAAAAGGAAGTTGAATAGAAGAGGAAATTGAATAAAAATGAAAGTTGAATAAAAATAAAAATGGAAGTCGCATAAAATTAACAGTGGAAGTTCATTCAAGAAACCACTATACCTTAATGATCTATTTGGAAATTAAATAAAAAAAGGAAGTTGAATAAAAAGTAAATTGAATAAAAATGGAAGTTGAATAAAAATAAAAACGGAAGTTGCATAAAATTAACAGTGGAAGTTAATTCAAGAAACCACTATATCCTAACGACCTATTTCGAAATTAAATAAAAAAGGAAGTTGAATAGAAAAGAAAATTGAATAAAAATGGAAGCTGAACAAAAATAAAAATGGAAGTTGCATAAAATTAACAATGGAAGTCCATTCAAGAAACCACTATACCTTAAAGATCTATTTGGAAATAAAATAAAAAGGGAAGTTGAATAGAAAATGAAATTGAAGGAAAATTTGAAGTTAAGTAAAAATAAAAATGGAAGTTGCATAAAATTAAAAATGGAAGTTCAATCAAGAAACCACAATACCTTAACGATTTATTTGGAAATTAAATAAAAAAGGAAGTTGAAAAGAAAAGGAAATTGTATAAAAATGGAAGTTGAATAAAAATAAAAATGGAAGTTGCATAAAATTAATAATGAAAGTTCATTTAAGAAACCACTATATGTTAACGATTTATTTGGAAATGAAATAAAAAAGGATGTTCAATAGAAAAAAAATGTAATCAAAATGGAAGTTAAATAAAAATAAAAATGAAATTTCACCAAAAATTGAAAATGGAATTTAATTCAAGAAAGCACTATGCCTTAACGACTTATTTGGAAATTAAATAAAAAAGGAAGTTGAATAGAAAAGGAAATTGAATCAAAATGGAAGTTGAATAAAAATAAAAACGAAAGTTGCATAAAATTAACGGTGGAAGTTCATTCAAGAAACCACTGTACCTTAACGATCTATTTGGAAATTAAACAAATAAGGAAGTTGAATAGAAAAGGAAATTGAATGAAAATGGAAGTTGAATAAAAATAAAAATGGAAGTTGCATAAAATTAACAATGGAAATTCATTCAAGAAACCACTATATCTTAACGATTTATTTGGAAATTAAATAAAAAATCAGGTTGAATAGAAAAGGAAATTGAATAAAAATGGAAGTTGTATCAAAATAAAAATAGAAGGTGCATAAAATTAACAATGGAAGGTCATGAAACCACTATACCTTAACGATCTCTTTGGAAATTAAATAAAAAAGAAGTTGAATAGAAAAGGAAATTGAATAAAAATGGAAGTTCAATGGAAATAAAAATCGAAGTTGCATAAAATTAACAATGGAATTTCATTCAAAAAACCACAATACCTTAACGATTTATTTGGAAATTAAATAAAAAAGGATGTTGAATAGAAAATGAAATTGAATCAAAATGGAAGTTAAATAAAAATAAATACGAAATTTCATCAAAAATTGAAAATGGAAGTTAATTCAGGAAACCACTATACCTTAATGATCTATTTGGAAATTAAACAAATAAGGAAGTTAATAGAAAAGGAAATTTAATGAATATGGAAGTTGAAGAAAAAAAAAATGGAAGTTGCATAAAATTAACAATGGAAGTTCATTCAAGAAACCACTATACCTTAACGATTTATTTGGAAATTAAATAAAAAAGGAAGTCAAATAGAAAAGGAAATTGAATAAAAATGGAAGTTGAATCAAAATAAAAATGGAAGTTGAAAAAAATTAACTATGGAAGTCCATTCATGAAACCGCTATACCTTAACGATCTATTTGGAAATTAAATAAAAAAGGAAATTGAATAGAAAAGGAAATTGAATGAAAATTTAAGTTGAATAAAAATAAAAATGGAAGTTGCATAAAATTAAAAATGGAAGTTCATTCAAGAAACCACTATACCTTAACGATCTATTCGGAAAATAAATAAAAAAAGAAGTTGAATAGAGAAGGAAATTGAATAAAAATGGAAGTTGAATAAAAATAAAAATGAAAGTTGCATAAAAATTAACAATGGAAGTTCATTCACGAAATCACTATACCTTAACGATTTATTTGGAAATTAAATAAAAAAGGATGTTGAATAGAAAAGGAAATTGAATCAAAATGGAAGTGAAATAAAAATAAAAATCAAATTTCATCAGAAATTGAAAATGGAAGTTAATTCAAGAAACCATTATACCATAACGACCTATTCGGAAATTAAATAAAAAATGAAGTTAAATAGAAAAGGAAATTGTAAAAAAAAATGGAAGTTGAATAAAAATGAAAATGGAAGTCGCATACTATTAACAATGGAAGTCCATTCAAGAAACCACTATGCCTTAACGGTCTAATTGGAAATTAAATAAAAAAGGAAGTTGAATAGAAAAGGAAATTTAATAAAAATGGAAATTGAATAAAAATAAAAATGGAAGTTGCGTAAAATTAACTATAGAAGTCCATTCAAGAAACCACAATACCTTAACGATTTATTTGGAAATTAAATAAAAAAGCAGGTTGAATAGAAAAGGAAATTGAATAAAAATGGAAGTTGAATCAAAATAAAAATAGAAGGTGCATAAAATTAACAATGGAAGTTCATTCATGAAACCATTATACCTTAACGATCTATTTGGAAATTAAATAAAAAAGGAAGTTGAATAGAAAAGGAAATTGAATAAAAATGGAAGTTCAACGGCAATAAAAATCGAAGTTGCACAAAATTAACAATGGAAGTTCATTCAAGAAACCTTTATACCTTAACGATTTATTTGGAAATTAAATAAAAAAGGATGTTGAATAGAAAATGAAATTGAATCAAAACGGAAGTTAAATAAAAATAAATATGAAATTTCAACAAAAATTGAAAATGGAAGTTAATTCAGGAAACCACTATACCTTAACGATCTATTTGGAAATTAAACAAATAAGGAAGTTGAATTGAAAAGGAAATTTAATGAAAATGGAAGTTGAAGAAAATTAACAATGGAAGTTCACTCAAGAAACCACTATACCTTAACGATTTATTTGGAAATTAAATAAAAAAGGAAATTGAATAAAAATGGAAGTTGAATCAAAATAAAAATGGAAGTTGAAAAAAATTAACTATGGAAGTCCATTCATGAAACCGCTATACCTTAACGATCTATTTGGAAATTAAATAGAAAAGGAAATTGAATGAAAATTTAAGTTGAATAAAAATAAAAATGGAAGTTGCATAAAATTAAAAATGGAAGTTCATTCAGGAAACCACTATACCTTAACGATCTATTTGGAAAATAAATAAAAAAGGAAGTTGAATAGAGAAGGAAATTGAATAAAAATGGAAGTTGAATAAAAATAAAAATGAAAGTTGCCTAAAAATTAACAATGGAAGTTCATTCAAGAAATCACTATACCTTAACGATTTATTTGGAAATTAAATAAAAAAGGAAGTTGAATAGAAAAGGAAATTGAATCAAAATGGAAGTGAAATAAAAATAAAAATGAAATTTCATCAGAAATTGAAAATGGAAGTTAATTCAAGAAACCACTATACCATAACGACCTATTCGGAAATTAAATAAAAAATGAAGTTGAATAAAAATGAAAATGGAAGTTGCATAAAATTAACAATGGAAGTCCATTCATGAAACCGCTATACCTTAACGATCTATTTGGAAATTAAATAAAAAAGGAAATTGCATAGAAAAGAAAATGGAATGAAAATTTAAGTTGAATAAAAATAAAAATGGAAGTTGTATAAAATTAAAAATGGAAGTTCATTCCAGAAACCACTATACCTTAACGATCTATTTGGAAAATAAATAAAAAAGGAAGTTGAATAGAGAAGGAAATTGAATATAAACGGAAGTTGAATAAAAATAAAAATGAAAGTTGCATAAAAATTAACAATGGAAGTTCATTCAAGAAATCACTATACCTTAACGATTTATTTGGAAATTAAATAAAAAAGGAATTTGAATAGAAAAGGAAATTGAATCAAAATGGAAGTGAAATAAAAATAAAAATGAAATTTCATCAGAAATTGAAAATGGAAGTTAATTCAAGAAACCACTATACCATAACGACCTATTCGGAAATTAAATAAAAAATGAAGTTAAATAGAAAAGGAAATTGTTAAAAAAATGGAAGTTGAATAAAAATAAAAATGGAAGTTGCATAAAATTAACAATGGAAGTCCATTCAAGAAACCACTATGCCTTAACGGTCTATTTGGAAATTAAATAAAAAAGGAAGTTGAATAGAAAAGGAAATTTAATAAAAATGGAAATTGAATAAAAATAAAAATGGAAGTTGCGTAAAATTAACAATAGAAGTCCATTCAAGAAACCACAATACCTTAACGATTTATTTGGAAATTAAATAAAAAAGCAGGTTGAATAGAAAAGGAAATTGAATAAAAATGGAAGTTGAATCAAAATAAAAATAGAAGGTGCATAAAATTAACAATGGAAGTTCATTCATGAAACCATTATACCTTAACGATCTGTTTGGAAATTAAACAAAAAAGGAAGTTGAATAGAAAAGGAAGTTGAATAAAAATGGAAGTTGAATCAAAGTAAAAATGGAAGTTGCATAAAGTTAACAGTGGAAGTTCATTCAAGAAACCACCATACCTTAACGATTTATTTGGAAATTAAATAAAAAAGGATGTTGAATAGAAAATGAAATTGAATCAAAATGGAAGTTAAATAAAAATAAATAAGAAATTTCAACAAAAATTTAAAATGGAAGTTAATTCAGGAAACCACTATACCTTAACGATCTATTTGGAAATTAAACAAATAAGGAAGTTGAATCGAAAAGGAAATTTAATGAAAATGGAAGTTGAAGAAAAAAAAAATGGAAGTTGCGTAAAATTAACAATGGAAGTTCATTCAAGAAACCACTATACCTTAACGATTTATTTGGAAATTAAATAAAAAATGAAATTGAATAAAAATGGAAGTTGAATCAAAATAAAAATGGAAGTTGAAAAAAATTAACTATGGAAGTCCATTCATGAAACCGCTATACCTTAACGATCTATTTGGAAATTAAATAAAAAAGGATATTGCATAGAAAAGGAAATTGAATGAAAATTTAAGTTGAATAAAAATAAAAATGGAAGTTGCATAAAATTAAAAATGGAAGTTTATTCAAGAAACCACTATACCTTAACGATCTATTTGGAAAATAAATAAAAAAGGAAGTTGAATAGAGAAGGAAATTGAATATAAATGGAAGTTGAATAAAAATAAAAATGAAAGTTGCATAAAAATTAACAATGGAAGTTCATTCAAGAAATCACTATACATTAACGATTTATTTGGAAATTAAATAAAAAAGGAAGTTGAATAGAAAAGGAAATTGAATCAAAATGGAAGTGAAATAAAAATAAAAATGAAATTTCATCAGAAATTGAAAATGGAAGTTAATTCAAGAAACCACTATACCATAACGACCTATTCGGAAATTAAATAAAAAATGAAGTTAAACAGAAAAGGAAATTGTAAAAAAAATGGAAGTTGAATAAAAATGAAAATGGACGTTGCATAAAATGAACATTGGAAGTCCATTCAAGAAACCACTATGCCTTAACGGTCTATTTGGAAATTAAATAAAAAAGGAAGTTGAATAGAAAAGGAAATTTAATAAAAAAGGAAATTGAATAAAAATAAAAATGGAAGTTGCATAAAATTAACAATAGAAGTCCATTCAAGAAACCACTATACCTTAACGATTTATTTGGAAATTAAATAAAAAAGAATGTTGAATAGAAAATGAAATTGAATCAAAATGGAAGTTAAATAAAAATAAATATGTAATTTCAACAAAAATTGAAAATGGAAGTTAATTCAGGAAACTATTATACCTTAACAATCTATTTGGAAATTAAACAAATAAGGAAGTTGAATTGAAAAGGAAATTTAATGAAAATGGAAGTTGAAGAAAAAAAAAACGGAAGTTGCATAAAATTAACAATGGAAGTTCATTCAAGACACCACTATACCTTAATGATTTATTTGGAAAGTAAATAAAAAAGGAAAGTGAATAAAAATGGTAGTTGAAAAAAATTAACTACGGAAGTCCATTCATGAAACCGCTATACCTTAACGATCTATTTGGAAATTAAATAAAAAAGGAAATTGAATAGAAAAGGAGATTGAATGAAAATTTAAGTTGAATAAAAATAAAAATGGAAGTTGCATAAAATTAAAAATGGATGTTCATTCAAGAAACCACTATACCTTAACGATCTATTTGGAAAATAAATAAAAAAGGAAGGTGAATAGAAAAGGAAATTGAATAAAAATGGAAGTTGAATAAAAATAAAAATGAAAGTTGCATAAAAATTAACAATGGAAGTTCATTCAAGAAATCACTATACCTTAACGATTTACTTGGAAATTAAATAAAAAAGGATGTTGAATAGAAAAAGACATGTAATCAAAATGGAAGTTAAATAAAAATAAAAAAGAAATTTCACCACAAATTGAAAATGAAAGTTAATTCAAGAAAGCACTATGCCTTAACGACTTATTTGGAAATTAAATAAAAATGGAAGTTGAATAGAAAATGAAATTGAATAAAAATGGAAGTTGAAGAAAAATAAAAATAGAAGTTGCATAAAATTAACAGTGGAAGTTCATTCAAGAAACCACTGTACCTTAACGATCTATTTGGAAATTAAACAAATAAGGAAGTTGAATAGAAAAGGAAATTGAATAAAAATGGAAGTGGAATCAAAATAAAAATGGAAGTCGAAAAAAATTAACAATGGAAGTCCATTGATGAAACCACTGTACCTTAACGATCTATTTGGAAAATAAATAAAAAAAGGAAGTTGAATAGAAAAGGAAATTGAATGAAAATTTAAGTTGAATAAAAATAAAAATGGAAGTTGCATAAAATTAAAAATGGAAGTTCATTCAATAAACCACTATACCATAACGATTTATTTGGAAATAAAATAAAAAAGGGAAGTTGAATAGAAAATGAAATCCAATGAAAATTTGAAGTTAAGTAAAAATAAAAATGGAACTTGCATAAAATTAAAAATGGAAGTTCATTCAAGAAACCATTACACCTTAACGATCAATTTGGAAATTAAATAAAAAAGGAAGTTGAATCAAAGTAAAAATGGAAGTTGCATAAAGTTAACAGTGGAAGTTCATTCTACAAACCACTATACCTTACGATCTATTTCGAAATTAAATAAAAAAGGAAGTTGAATTGAAAAGGAAATTGAACAAAAATGGAAGTTGAATAAAAATAAAAATGGAAGTTGCATGAAATTGACAATGGAAGTTCATTCAAGAAACCACTATACCTTAACGATCTATTGGGAAATTAAATAAAAAAGGAAGTTGAATAGAAAAGGAAATTGAATGAAAATGGAAGTTCCATAAAATTAACAATGGAAGTTCATTTATGAAACCTGTATACCTTAACGATTTATTTGAAAATTAAATAAAAAAGGAAATTGAATCGAAAAAGGAAGTTGAATAAGAATGAAAGTTGAATCCAAATAAAAATGGAAGTTGAAAAAAATTAACAATGGAAGTTCATTCAAAAAACCACTATACCTTAACGATCTAGTTGGAAAATAAATAAAAAAGGAAGTTGAATAGAAAAGGAAACTGAATAAAAGTGAAGTTGAATAAAAATAAAAACGGAAGTTGCGTAAAATTAACAATTGAAGTTAATTCAAGAAACCACTATACCTTAACGACCTATTTTGAAATTAAATTAAAAAGGAAGTTGAATAGAAAAGAAAATTGAATAAAAATGGAGGCTGAATAAAAGTAAAAACGGAAGTTGCATAAAATTAACAATGGAATTTAATTCAAGAAACCACTATACCTTAACGACCTATTTGGAAATTAAATAAAAAGGAAGTTGAATAGAAAAGAAAATTGAATAAAGATGGAAGCTGACTAAAAATAAAAATGGAAGTTGCATAAAATTAATAATTGAAGTCCATTCAAAAAACCAGTATACCTTAACGATCTATTTAGAAATAAAATAAAAATGGAAGTTGAATAGAAAATGAAATTGATTGAAAATTTGAAATTGAATAAAAATAAAAATGAAAGTTGCATAAAATTTAAAATGGAAGTTCATTCAAGAAACCACCATACCTTAACGATCTATTTGGAAATTAAATAAAAAAGGAAGTTGAATTGAAAAGGAAATTGAATAAAAATGGAAGTTGAATAAAAATAAAATTGGAAGTTGCATAAAATTAACATTGGAAGTTCATTCAAGAAACCACCATACCTTAACGATCTATTTGGAAATTAAATAAAAAAGGAAGTTGAATAGAAAAGGAAATTGAATGAAAAAGGAATTTGAATAAAAATAAAAATGGAAGTTGCATAAAATTAACAATGGAAGTTCATTCAAGAAACCACTATACCTTAACGATCTATTTGGAAATTAAATAAAAAAGGAAGTTTAATAGAAAACAAAATTGAATGAAAATGGAAGTTGAATAAAAATAAAAATGGAAGTTCCATAAAATTAACATTGGAAGTTCATTCAAGAAACCACTATACCTTAACGATCTATTTGGAAATTAAATAAAAAAGAAAGTTGAATAGAAAAGGAAATTGAATAAAAATGGAAGTTGAATAAAAATAGAAATGGAAGTTGCATAAAATTAACAATGGAAATTCATTCAAGAAGCCACCATACCTTAACGATCTATTTCGAAATTAAATAAAAAAGGAAGTTGAATAGAAAAGGAAATTAAATAAAAATGGAAGTTGAATAAAAATAAAAATGGAAGTTGCATAAAATTAACAATGGAAGTTCATTCAAGAAACCACTATACCTTAACGATCTATTTGGAAATTAAATAAAAAAGGAAGTTGAATAGGAAACGAAATTGAATGAAAATGGAAGTTGAATAAAAATAAAAATGGAAGTTGCATAAAATTAACAATGGAATTTCATTCAAGAAACCACTATACCTTAACGATCTATTTGGAAATTAAAAAAAAAAAAGAGGAAGTTGAATAGAAAAGGAAATTGAATGAAAATGGAAGTTGAATAAAAATAAAAATGGAAGTCGCATAAAATTAACAATGGAAGTTCATTCAAGAAACCATTATACCTTAACTATTTATTTGGAAATTAAATAAAAAACCAAGTTGAAGAGAAAAGGAAATTGAATAAAAATGGATGTTCAATGAAAATAAAAATGGAAGTTTGCATAAAATTAACAATGGAAGTTCTTTCAAGAAACCACTATACCTTAACTATTTATTTGGAAATTAAATAAAAAAGGATGTTGAATAGAAAAAGAAATTTAATCAAAATGGTAGTTAAATAAAAATAAAAATGGAATTTCATCAAAAAGTGAAAATGGAAGTTAATTCAGGAAAACCACTATACCTTAGCTACCTATTTAGAAATTAAATAAAAAATGAAGTTGAATAGAAGAGGAAATTGAATAAAAATAAAAATGAAAGTTGCATTAAATTAAAAATGGGAGTTCATTCAAGAAACCACTATACCTTAACGATGTATTTCGAAATTAAATAAAAAAGGAAGTTGAATAGAAGAGGAAATTGAATAAAAATGGAAGTTGAATAAAAATAAAAATGGAAGTTGCTTAAAATTAACAATGGAAGTTCTTGAAGAAACCATTATACCTTAATGATCTATTTGGAAATTAAATAAAAAAAGGAAGTTGAATAGAAAAGTAAATTGAATAAAAATGGAAGTTGAATAAAAATAAAAACGGAAGTTGCATAAAATTAACAATGGAAGTTAATTCAAGAAACCACTATACCTTAACGACCTATTTCGAAATTAAATAAAAAAGGAAGTTGAATAGAAAAGAAAATTGAATAAAAATGGAAGCTGAACAAAAATAAAAATGAAAGTTGCATAAAATTAACAATGGAAGTCCATTCAAGAAACCACTATACCTTAAAGGTCTATTTTGGAAATAAAATAAAAAGGGAAGTTGAATAGAAAATGAAATTCAAGGAAAATTTGAAGTTAAGTAAAAATAAAAATGGAAGTTGCATAAAATTAAAAATGGAAGTTCATTCAAGAATCCACAATACCTTAACGATTTATTTGGAAATTAAATAAAAAAAGAAGTTGAATAGAAAAGGAAATTGTATAAAAATGGAAGTTGAATAAAAATAAAAATGAAAGTTGCATAAAATTAACAATGGAAGTTCATTCAAGAAACCAATATACCTTCACGATTTATTTGGAAATTAAATAAAAAAGGAAGTTGAATAGAAAAGGAAATTGAATAAAAATGGAAGTGGAATCAAAATAAAAATGGAAGTCGAAAAAAATTAACAATGGAAGTCCATTCATGAAACCACTGTACCTTAACGATCTATTTGGAAATTAAATAAAAAATTAAGTTGAATCAAAAAGGAAATTGAATAAAAATAGAAGTTGAATAAAAATAAAAATGGAAGTTGCATAAAATTAACAATAGAAGTTCTTTCAAGAAACCACTATACCTTAACGATCTATTTGGAAATTAAATAAAAAAGTAAGTTGAATCGAAAAAGAAATTGAATAAAAATGGAAGTTGAATAAAAAAAATTTGGAAGTTGCATAAAATTAACAAAGGAAGTTCAATGAGGAAACCACTATACCTTAATGATCTATTTGGAAATTAAATAAAAAAGGAAGTTGAATAGGAAACGAAATTGAATAAAAATGGAAGTGGAATAAAAATAAAAATGAAAGTTGCATAAAATTAACAATGGAAGTCCATTCAAGAAACCACTATACCTTAACGATCTATTTGGAAATAAAATAAAAAAGGAAGCTGAATAGAAAATGAAATTGAATGAAAATTTGAAGTTGAATAAAAATAAAAATGGAAGTTGCATAAAATTAAAAATGGAAGTTCATTCTAGAAACCACTATAACTTCACGATGTATTTGGAAATTAGATCAAAAAGTAAGATGAATAGAAAAGGAAATTGAATAAAAATGGAAGTTCAATGAAAATAAAAATCGAAGTTGCATAAAATTAACAATGGAAGTTCATTCAAGAAACCACTATACCTTAACGATTTCTTTGGAAATTAAATAAAAAAGGATGTTGAATAGAAAAAGAAATTGAATCAAAATGGAAGTTAAATTAAAATAAATATGAAATTTCAACAAAAATTGAAAATGGAAGTTAATTCAGGAAACCACTATACTTTAACTACCTATTTAGAAATTAAATAAAAAAAGGAAGTTGCATAGAAAAGGAAATTAAATAAAAATGGAAGTTGAATAAAAATAAAAATGGAAGTTGCATGATATTAACAACGGAAGTTCATTCAAAAAACCCATATACCTTAACGATCTATTTGGAAAGTAAATAAAAAAAGAAGTTGAATAGAAAAGGAAATTGACTAAAAATGGAAGTTGAATAAAAACAAAAATGAAAGTAGCATAAAAATTAACAATGGAAGTTCATTCAAGAAATTACTATACCTTAACGATTTATTTGGAAATTAAATAAAAAAGGAAGTTGAATAGAAATGGAAATTGAATAAAAATGGAAGTTAAACATAAATAAAAATAAAAATGAAATTTCATCAGAAATTGAAAATGAAAGCTAATTCAAGAAACCACTATACCTTAACGACATATTTGGAAATTAAATAAAAAATGAAGTTAAATAGAAAAGGAAATTGAAAAAAAAAATGGAAGTTGAATAAAAATGAAAATGGAAGTTGCATAAAATTAACAATGGAAGTCCATTCAAGAAACCACTATACCTTAACGATCTATTTGGAAATTAAACAAAAAAAGGAAGTTGAATAGAAAAGGAAATTAAATAAAAATAAAAATTGAATAAAAATAAAAATGGAAGTTGCATAAAATTAACAATAGAAGTCCATTCAAGAAACCACTATACCTTAACGATCTGTTTGCAAATTAAATTAAAAAGGAACTTGAATAGAAAAGGAAATTGAATAAAATTTGGAAGTTGAATAAAAATAAAAATACAAGTTGCCTAAAATTGACAATGGAAGTTCATTCAAGAAACCACTATTACTTAACGATCTATTTGGAAATTAAATAAAAAAGGAAGTTGAATAGAAAAGGAAATTGAATGAAAATGGAAGTTGAATAAAAATAAAAATGGAAGTCGCATAAAATTAACAATAAAAGTTTATTCAAGAAACCACAATACCTTAACTATTTATTTGGAAATTAAATAAAAAAGCAAGTTGAAGAGAATAAGAAATTGAATAAAAATGGAAATTCAATGAAAATAAAAATCGAAGTTGCATAAAATTAACAATGAAAGTTAATTCAAGAAACCACTGTACCTTAACTATTTATTTGGAAATTAAATAAAAAATGGTGTTGAATAGAAAAAAAATTTTAATCAAAATGGAAGTTAAATAAAATTAAAAATGAAATTTCATCAAAAATTGAAAATGAAAGTTAATTCAGGAAACCACTATACCTTAACTACCTATTTAGAAATTAAATATAAAAGGAAGTTGAATAGAAGAGGAAATTGAATAAAAATAAAAATGGAAGTTGCATAAAATTAAAAATGGAGGTTCATTCAAGAAACCACTATACCTTAACGATCTATTTCGAAATTAAATAAAAAAGGAAGTTGAATAGAAGAGGAAATTGAATAAAAATGGAAGTTGAATAAAAATAAAAATGGAAGTCGCATAAAATTAACAGTGGAAGTTAATTCGAGAAACCACTATACCTTAATGATCTATTTGGAAATTAAATAAAAAAAGAAAGTTGAATAAAAAGTAAATTGAATAAAAATGGAAGTTGAATAAAAATAAAAACGGAAGTTGCATAAAATTAACAATGGAAGTTAATTCAAGAAACCACTATATCCTAACGACCTATTTCGAAATTAAATAAAAAAGGAAGTTGAATAAAAAAGAAAATTGAATAAAAGTGGAAGCTGAACAAAAATAAAAATGGAAGTTGCATAAAATTAACAATGGAAGTCCATTCAAGAAACCACTATACCTTAAAGATCTATTTGGAAATAAAATAAAAAGGGAAGTTGAATAGAAAATGAAATTGAAGGAAATTTGAAGTTAAGTAAAAATAAAAATGGAAGTTGCATAAAATTAAAAATGGAAGTTCAATCAAGAAACCACAATACCTTAACGATTTATTTGGAAATTTAATAAAAAAGGAAGTTGAATAGAAAAGGAAATTGTATAAAAATGGAAGTTGAATAATAATAAAAATAGAAGTTGCATAAAATTAATAATGGAAGTTCATTTAAGAAACCACTATACGTTAACGGTTTATTCGGAAATTAAATAAAAAAGGAAGTTGAATAGAAAAAAAAATGTAATCAAAATGGAAGTTAAATAAAAATAAAAATGAAATTTCACCAAAAATTGAAAATGGAAGTTAACTCAAGAAAGCACTATGCCTTAACGACTTATTTGGAAATTAAATAAAAAAGGAAGTTGAATAGAAAAGGAAATTGAATCAAAATGGAAGTTGAATAAAAATAAATACGAAAGTTGCATAAAATTAACGGTGGAAGTTCATTCAAGAAACCACTGTACCTTAACGATCTATTTGGAAATTAAACAAATTAGGAAGTTGAATAGAAAAGGAAATTGAATGAAAATGGAAGATGAATAAAAATAAAAATGGAAGTTGCATAAAATTAACAATGGAAGTTCATTCAAGAAACCACTATACCTTAACGATTTATTTGGAAATTAAATAAAAAATCAGGCTGAATAGAAAAGAAAATTGAATAAAAATGGAAGTTGAATCAAAATAAAAATAGAAGGTGCATAAAATTAACAATGGAAGTTCATTCATGAAACCACTATACCTTAACGATGTATTTGGAAATTAAATAAAAAAGAAGTTAAATAGAAAAGGAAATTGAATAAAAATGGAAGTTCAATGGAAATCAAAATCGAAGTTGCCTAAATTTAACAGTGGAAGTTCATTCAAGAAACCACTATACCTTAACGATTTATTTGGAAATTAAATAAAAAAGGATGTTGAATAGAAAATGAAATTGAATCAAAATGGAAGTTAAATAAAAATAAATATGAAATTTCATCAAAAATTGAAAATGGAAGTTAATTCAGGAAACCACTATACCTTAAGGATCTATTTGGAAATTAAACAAATAAGGAAGATGAATAGAAAAGGAAATTTAATGAAAATGGAAGTTGAAGTTGAAGAAAAAAAAATGGAAGATGCATAAAATTAACAATGGAAGTTCATTCAGGAAACCACTATACCTTAACGATTTATTTGGAAATTAAATAAAAAGGGAAGTTCAATAGAAAAGGAAATTGAATAAAAATGGAAGTTGAATCAAAATAAGAATGGAAGTTGAAAAAAATTAACTATGGAAGTCCATTCATGAAACCGCTATACCTTAATGATCTATTTGGAAATTAAATAAAAAAGGAAATTGAATAGAAAAGGAAATTGAATGAAAATTTAAGTTGAATAAAAATAAAAATGGAAGTTGCATAAAATTAAAAATGGAAGTTGATTCAAGAAACCACTATACCTTAACGATCTGTTTGGAAAATAAATAAAAAAGGAAGTTGAATAGATAAGGAAATTGAATAAAAATGGAAGTTGAATAAAAATAAAAATGAAAGTTGCATAAAAATTAACAATGGAAGTTCATTCAAGAAATCACTATACCTTAACGATTTATTTGGAAATTAAATAAAAAAGGAAGTTGAATAGAAAAAGAAATTGAATCAAAATGGAAGTGAAACAAAAATAAAACTAAAATTTAATCAGAAACTGAAAATGGATGTTAATTCAAGAAACCACTATACCTTAACGACCTATTCGGAAATTAAATAAAAAATTAAGTTAAATAGAAAAGGAAATTGAAAAAAAAAATGGAAGTTGAATAAAAATGAAAATGGAAGTTGCATAAAAATAACAATGGAAGTCCATTCAAGAAACCACTATGCCTTAACGGTCTATTTGGAAATTAAATAAAAAAGGAAGTTGAATAGAAAAGGAAATTTAATAAAAATGGAAATTGAATAAAAATAAAAATGGAAGTTGCATAAAATTAACAATAGAAGTCCATTCAAGAAACCACTATACCTTAACGATTTATTTGGAAATTAAATAAAAAACCAGGTTGAATAGTAAAGAAAATTGAATAAAAATGGAAGTTGAATCAAAATAAAAATAGAAGGTGCATAAAATTAACAATGGAAGTTCATTCATGAAACCACTATACCTTAACGATCTATTTGGAAATTAAATAAAAAAGGAAGTTGAATAGAAAAGGAAATTGAATAAAAATGGAAGTTCAATGGAAATAAAAATCGAAGTTGCATAAAATTAACAATGGAAGTTCATTCAAGAAACCACTATACCTTAACGATTTATTTGGAAATTAAATAAAAAAGGATGTTGAATAGAAAATGAAATTGAATCAAAATGGAAGTTAAATAAAAATAAATATGAAATTTCAACAAAAATTGAAAATGGAAGTTAATTCAGGAAACAACTATACCTTAACGATCTATTTGGAAATTAAACAAATAAGGAAGTTGAATTGAAAAGGAAATTTAATGAAAATGGAAGTTGAAGAAAAAAAAAATGGAAGTTGCATAAAATTAACAATGGAAGTTCATTCAAGAAACCACTATACCTTAACGATTTATTTGGAAATTAAATAAAAAAGGAAATTGACTAAAAATGGAAGTTGAATCAAAATAAAAATGGAAGTTGAAAAAACTTAACTACAGAAGTCCATTCATGAAACCGCTGTACCTTAACGATCTATTTGGAAATTAAATAAAAAAGGAAATTGAATAGAAAACGAAATTGAATGAAAATTTAAGTTGAATAAAAATAAAAATGGAAGTTACATAAAATTAAAAATGGAAGTTCAATCAAGAAACCACTATACCTTAACGATCTATTTGGAAAATAAATAAAAGAGGAAGTTGAATATTAAAGGAAATTGAATAAAAATGAAAGTCGAATAAAAATAAAAATGAAAGTTGCATAAAAATTAACAATGAAAGTTCATTCAAGAAATCACTATACCTTAACGATTTATTTGGAAATTAAATAAAAAAGGAAGTTGAATAGAAAAAGAAATTGAATCAAAATGGAAGTGAAATAAAAATAAAAATGAAATTTCATCAGAAATTGAAAATGGAAGTTAAATCAAGAAACCACTATACCTTAACCACCTATTCGGAAATTAAATAAAAAATAAAGTTAAATAGAAAAGGAAAGTGAAAAAAAAAATGGAAGTTGAATAAAAATGAAAATTGAAGTTGCATAAAATTAACAATGGAACTCCATTCAAGAAATTACTATGCCTTAACGGTCTATTTGGAAATTAAATAAAAAAGGAAGTTGAATAGAAAAGGAAATTTAATAAAAATGGAAATTGAATAAAAATAAAAATGGAAGTTGCATAAAATTAACAATAGAAGTCCACTCAAGAAACCACTATACCTTAACAAGTTATTTGGAAATTAAATAAAAAAGCAGGTTGAATAGAAAAGAAAATTGAATAAAAATGGAAGTTGAATCAAAATAAAAATAGAAGGTGCATAAAATTAACAATGGAAGTTCATTCATGAAACCACTATACCTTAACGATCTATTTGGAAATTAAATAAAAAAGGAAGTTGAATAGAAAAGGAAATTGAATAAAAATGGAAGTTCAATGGAAATAAAAATCAAAGTTGCATAAAATTAACAATGGAAGTTCATTCAAGAAACCACTATACCTTAACGATTTATTTGGAAATTAAATAAAAAAGGATGTTGAATAGAAAATGAAATTGAATCAAAATGGAAGTTAAATAAAAATAAATTTGAAATTGCAACAAAAATTGAAAATGGAAGTTAACTCAGGAAACCAGTATACCTTAACGATCTATTTGGAAATTCAACAAATAAGGAAGTTGAATTGAAAAGGAAATTTAATGAAAATGGAAGTTGAAGAAAAAAAAAATGGAAGTTGCATAAAATTAACAATGGAAGTTCATTCAAGAAACCACTATACCTTAACGATTTATTTGGAAATTAAATAAAAAAGGAAATTGAATAAAACTGCAAGTTGAATCAAAATAAAAATGGAAGTTGAAAAAAATTAACTACGGAAGTCCATTTATGAAACCGCTATACCTTAACGATCTACTTGGAAATTAAATAAAAAAGGAAATTGAATAGAAAAGGAAATTGAATGAAAATTTAAGTTGAATAAAAATAAAAATGGAAGTTGCATAAAATTAAAAATGGAAGTTCATTCAAGAAACCACTATACCTTAACGATCTATTTGGAAAATAAATAAAAAAGGAAGTTGAATAGAAAAGGAAATTGAATAAAAATGGAAGTTGAATAAAAATAAAAATAAAAGCTGCATAAAAATTAACAATGGAAGTTCATTCAAGAAATCACTATACCTTAACGATTTATTTGGAAATTAAATAAAAAAGGAAGTTGAATAGAAAAAGAAATTGAATCAAAATGGAAGTGAAATAAAAATAAAAATGAAATTTCATCAGAAATTGAAAATGGAAGTTAATTCAAGAAACCACTATACCTTAACGACCTATTCGGAAATTAAATAAAAAATGAAGTTAAATAGAAAAGGAAATTGAAAAAAAAAATGGAAGTTGAATAAAAATGAAAATGGAAGTTGCATAAAATTATCAATGGAAGTCCATTGAAGAAACCACTATACCTTAACGATCTATTTGGAAATTAAATAAAAAAGGAAGTTGAATAGAAAAGGAAATTGAATAAAAATGGAAGTTCAATGGAAATAAAAATCGAAGTTGCATAAAATTAACAATGGAAGTTCATTCAAGAAACCACTATACCTCAACGATTTATTAGGAAATCGAATAAAAAATGATGTTGAATAGAAAATGAAATTGAATCAAAATGGAAGTTAAATAAAAATAAATATGAAATTTCAACAAAAATTGAAAATGGAAGTTAATTCAGGAAACCACTATACCTTAACGATCTATTTGGAAATTAAACAAATAAGGAAGTTGAATTGAAAAGGAAATTTAATGAAAATGGAAGTTGAAGAAAAGAAAAATGGAAGTTGCATAAAATTAACAATGGAAGTTCATTCAAGAAACCACTATACCTTAACGATTTATTTGGAAATTAAATAAAAAAGGAAGTTGAATAGAAAAGAAAATTGAATAAAAATGGAAGTTGAATCAAAATAAAAATGGAAGTCGAAAAAAATTAACTACGGAAGTCCATTCATGAAACCGCTATACCTTAACGATCTATTTGGAAATTAAATAAAAAAGGAAATTGAACAGAAAAGGAAATTGAATGAAAATTTAAGTTGAATAAAAATAAAAATGGAAGTTGCATAAAATTAAAAATGGAAGTTCATTCAAGAAACCACTATACCTTAACGATCTATTTGGAAAATAAATAAAAAAGGAAGTTGAATAGAAAAGGAAATTGAATAAGAATGGAAGTTGAATAAAAATAAAAATGAAAGTTGCATAAAAATTAACAATGGAAGTTCATTCAAGAAATCACTATACCTTAACAATTTATTTGGAAATTAAATAAAAAAGGAAGTTGAATAGAAAAAGAAATTGAATCAAAATGGAAGTGAAATAACAATAAAAATGAAATTTCATCAGAAATTGAAAATGGAAGTTAATTCAAGAAACCACTATACCTTAACGAGCTATTCAGAAATTAAATAAAAAATGAAGTTAAATAGAAAAGGAAATTGAAAAAAAAAAATGGAAGTTGAATAAAAATGAAAGTGGAAGTTGCATAAAATTAACAATGGAAGTCCATTCAAGAAACCACTATGCCTTAACGGTCTATTTGGAAATTAAATAAAAAAAGAAGTTGAATAGAAAAGGAAATTTAATAAAAATGGAAATTGAATAAAAATAAAAATGAAAGTTGCATAAAATTAACAATAGAAGTCCATTCAAGAAACCACTATACCTTAACGATGTATTTGCAAATTTAATTAAAATGGAAGTTGAATAGAAAAGAAAATTGAATAAAATTTGGAAGTTGAATAAAAATAACTATAGAAGTTGCATAAAATTAACAATGGAAGTTCATTCAAAAAACCACTATTACTTAACGATCTATTTGGAAATTAAATAAAAAAGGAAGTTGAATAGAAAAGGAAATTGAATGAAAATGGAAGTTGAATAAAAATAAAAATGGAAGTTGCACAAAATTAAAAGTGGAAGTTCATTCAAGAAATCACTATACCTTAACGATCTATTTGGAAATTAAATAAAAAAGTAAGTTGACTCGAAAAGGATATTGAATAAAAATGGAAGTTGAATAAAAATAAAAATGGAAGTTGCATAAAATTAACAATGGAAGTTCATTCAAGAAACCACCATACCTTAACGATCTATTTGGAAATTAAATGAAAAAGGAAGTTGAATTGAAAAGGAAATTGAATAAAAATGGAAGTTGAATAAAAATAAAATTGGAAGTTGCATAAAATTAACAATGGAAGTTCATTCAAGAAACCACTATGCCTTAACGATCTATTTGGAAATTAAATAAAAAAGGAAGTTGAATAGAAAAGGAAATTGAATGAAAATGGAATTTGAATAAAAATAAAAATGGAAGTTGCATAAAATTAACAATGGAAGTTCATTCAAGAAACCACTATACCTTAACGACCTATTTGGAAATTAAATAAAAAAGAAAGTTTAATAGAAAACAAAATTGAATGAAAATGGAAGTTGAATAAAAATAGAAATGGAAGTTCCATAAAATTAACAATGGAAGTTCATTCAAGAAACCACTATACCTTAACGATCTATTTGGAAATTAAATAAAAAAGGAAGTTGAATAGAAAAGGAAATTGAATAAAAATGGAAGTTGAACAAAAATAAAAATGGAAGTTGCATAAAATTAACAATGGAAGTTCATTCAAGAAACCACCATACCTTAACGATCTATTTCGAAATTAAATAAAAAAGGAAGTTGAATAGAAAAGGAAATTGAATAAAAATGGAAGTTGAATAAAAATAAAAATGGAAGTTGCATAAAATTAACAATGGAAGTTCATTCAAGAAGCCACCATACCTTAACGATCTATTTCGAAATTAAATAAAAAAGGAAGTTGAATAGAAAAGGAAATTGAAAAAAAAATGGAAGTTGAATAAAAATAAAAATGGAATTTGCATAAAATTAACAATGGAAGTTCATTCAAGAAACCACTATACCTTAACGATCTATTTGGAAATTAAATAAAAATGGAAGTTGAATAGAAAAGAAATTGAATGAAAATGGAAGTTGAATAAAAATAAAAATGGAAGTTGCATAAAATTAACAATGGAATTTCATTCAAGAAACCACTATACCTTAACGATCTATTTGGAAATTAAAAAAAAAAAGAGGAAGTTGAATAGAAAAGGAAATTGAATGAAAATGGAAGTTGAATAAAAATAATAATGGAAGTCGCATAAAATTAACAGCGGAAGTTCATTCAAGAAACCATTATACCTTAACTATTTATTTGGAAATTAAATAAAAAACCAAGTTGTAGAGAAAAGGAAATTGAATAAAAATGGATGTTCAATGAAAAAAAAAATCGAAGTTCCATAAAATTAACAATGGAAGTTCTTTCAAGAAACCACTATACCTTAACTATTTATTTGGAAATTAAATAAAAAAGGATGTTGAATAGAAAAAGAAATTTAATCAAAATGGTAGTTAAATAAAAATAAAAATGGAATTTCATCAAAAAGTGAAAATGGAAGTTAATTCAGGAAAACCACTATACCTTAGCTACCTATTTAGAAATTAAATAAAGAAGGAAGTTGAATAGAAGAAGAAATTGAATAAAAATAAAAATGGAAGTTGCATTAAATTAAAAATGGAAGTTCATTCAAGAAACCACTATACCTTAACGATCTATTTCGAAATTAAATAAAAAAGGAAGTTGAATAGAAGCCGAAATTGAATAAAAATGGAAGTTGAATAAAAATAAAAATGGAAGTTGCATAAAATTAACAATGGAAGTTCTTGAAGAAACCACCATACCTTAATGATCTATTTGGAAATTAAATAAAAAAAGGAAGTTGAATAGAAAAGTAAATTGAATAAAAATGGAAGTTGAATAAAAATAAAAACGAAAGTTGCAGAAAATTAACAATGGAAGTTAATTCAAGAAACCACTATACCTTAACGACCTATTTCGAAATTAAATAAAAAAGGAAGTTGAATGGAAAAGAAAATTGAATAAAAATGGAAGCTGAACAAAAATAAAAATGGAAGTTGCATAAAATTAACAATGGAAGTCCATTGAAGAAACCACTATACCTTAAAGGTCTATTTTGGAAATGAAATAAAAAGGGAAGTTGAATAGAAAATGAAATTCAAGGAAAATTTGAAGTAAAGTAAAAATAAAAATGGAAGTTGCATAAAATTAAAAATGGAAGTTCATTCAAGAATCCACAATACCTTAACGATTTATTTGGAAATTAAATAAAAAAAGAAGTTGAATAGAAAAGAAAATTGTATAAAAATGGAAGTTGAATAAAAATAAAAATGGAAGTTGCATAAAATTAACAATGGAAGTTCATTTAAGAAACCACTATACCTTAACGATTTATTTGGAAATTAAATAAAAAAGGATGTTGAATAGAAAAAGAAATGTAATCAAAATGGAAGTTAAATAAAAATAAAAAAGAAATTTCACCACAAATTGAAAATGAAAGTTAATTCAAGAAAGCATTATGCCTTAACGACTTATTTGGAAATTAAATAAAAAAGGAAGTTGAATAGAAAAGGAAATTGAATAAAAATGGAAGTTGAAGAAAAATAAAAATGGAAGTTGCATAAAATTAACAGTGGAAGTTCATGCAAGAAACCACTGTACCTTAACGATCTATTTGGAAATTAAACAAATAAGGAAGTTGAATAGAAAAGGAAATTGAAAGAAAATGGAAGTTGAATAAAAATAAAAATGGAAGTTGCATAAAATTAACAATGGAAGTTCATTCAAGAAACAACTATACCTTAACGATTTATTTGGAAATTAAATAAAAAAGGAAGTTGAATAGAAAAGGAAATTGAATAAAAATGGAAGTTGAATCAAAATAAAAATGGAAGTCGAAAAAAATTAACAATGGAAGTCCATTCATGAAACCACTGTACCTTAACGATTTATTTGGAAATTAAATAAAAAAGGAAGTTGAATAGAAAAGGAAATTGAATGAAAATTTAAGTTGAATAAAAATAGAAATGGAAGTTGCATAAAATTAAAAATGGAAGTTCATTCAAGAAACCACTATACCTTAACGATTTATTTGGAAATAAAATAAAAAGGGAAGTTGAATAGAAAATGAAATTCAATGAAAATTTGAAGTTAAGTAAAAATAAAAATGTAAGTTGCATAAAATTAAAAATGGAAGTTCATTCAAGAAACCATTATACCTTAACGATCTATTTGGAAATTAAATAAAAAAGGAAGTTGAATAGAAAAGGAAGTTGAATAAAAATGAAAGTTGAATCAAAGTAAAAATGGAAGTTGCATAAAGTTAACAGTGGAAGTTCATTCAACAAACCACTATACCTTACGATCTATTTCGAAATTAAATAAAAAGGGAAGTTGAATATAAAAGGAAATTGAATAAAAATAGAAGTTGAATAAAAACAAAAATGGAAGTTGCATAAAATTCACAATGGAAGTTCATTCAGGAAACCACTATACCTTAACGATCTATTGGGAAATTAAATAAAAAGGGAAGTTGAATAGAAAATGAAATTGAATGAAAATGGAAGTTGCATAAAAGTAACAATGGAAGTTCATTTAAGAAACCAGTATGCCTTAACGATTTATTTGAAAATTAAATAAAAAAGGAAATTGAATAGAAAAGGAAATTGAATAAAAATGGAAGTTGAATCAAAATAAAAATGGAAGTGGAAAAAAATTAACAATGGAAGTCCATTCAAAAAACCACTATACCTTAACGATCTATTTGGAAAATAAATAAAAAGAAGTTGAATAGAAAAGGAAACTGAATAAAAATGGAAGTTGAATAAAAATAAAAACGAAAGTTGCATAAAATTAACAATTGAAGTTAATTGAAGAAACCACTATACCTTAACGACCTATTTTGAAATTAAATTAAAAAGGAAGTTGAATAGAAAAGAAAATTGAATAAAATTGGAAGCTGAATAAAAGTAAAAACGGAAGTTGCATAAAATTAAGAATGGAACTTAATTCAAGAAACCACTATACCTTAACGACCTATTTGGAAATTAAATAAAAAGGAAGTTGAATAGAAAAGAAAATTGAATAAAGATGGAAGGTGACTAAAAATAAAAATGGAAGTTGCATAAAATTAACAATTGAAGTCCATTGAAAAAACCAGTATACCTTAACGATCTATTTGGAAATAAAATAAAAATGGAAGTTGAATAGAAAATGAAATTGATTGAAAATTTGAAATTGAATAAAAATAAAAATGGAAGTTGCATAAAATTAAAAATGAAATTTCATTCAAGAAACCACCATACCTTAACGATCTATTTGGAAATTAAATAAAAAAGGAAGTTGAATTGAAAAGGAAATTGAATAAAAATGGAAGTTGAATAAATATAAAATTGGAAGTTGCATAAAATTAACAATGGAAGTTCATTCAAGAAACCACTATACCTTAACGATCTATTTGGAAATTAAATAAAAAAGGAAGTTGAATAGAAAAGGAAATTGAATGAAAATGGAATTTGAATAAAAATAAAAATGGAAGTTCCATAAAATTAACAATAGAAGTTCATTCAAGAAACCATTATACCTTAACGATCTATTTGGAAATTAAATGAAAAAGGAAGTTGAATAGAAAAGAAAATTGAATGAAAATGGAAGTTGAATAAAAATAAAAATGAAAGTTGCATAAAATTAACAATGGAAGTTCATTCTAGAAACCACTATACCTTAACAATTTATTTGGAAATTAAATAAAAAAGAAAGTTGAATAGAAAAAGAAATTGAAAAAAACTGAAAGTTGAATCAAAATAAAAATGGAAGTTGCATAAAATTAAGAATGGAAGTCCATTCGTGAAACAACTATACCTTAACGATCTATTTGGAAATTAAATAAAAAAGGATGTTGAATAGAAAAGGAAATTGAATGAAAATTTTAGTTGAATATAAATAAAAATGAAAGTTGCATAAAATTAAAAATAGAAGTTCATTCCAGCAACCACTATACCTTAATGATCTATTTCGAAATTAAATAAAAAAGGAAGTTGAATAGAAGAGGAAATTCAATAAAAATGGAAGTTGAATAAAAATAAAAGTAGAAATTGCATAAAATTCACAATTGAAGTTCATTCAGGAAACCACTATACCTTAACGATCTATTTGGAAATTAAATAAAAAAGGAAGTTGAATGGAGAAGGAAATTGAATAAAAATGGAAGTTGAATAAAAAAAAACGGAAGTTGTATAAAATTAACTATGGAAGTTAATTCAAGAAACCACTTTACCTTAACGACCTATTTGGAAATTAAATAAAAAAAGAAGTTGAATACAAAAGAAAATTGAATAAAAATGGAAGCTGAATGAAAATAAAATTGGAAGTTGCATAAAATTAACAACGGAAGTCCATTCATGAAACCACTATACCTTAACGATCTATTTGGAAATTAAATAAAAAAGGAAGTTGAATGGAAAAAGAAATTGAATGAAAATTTAAGTTGAATAAAAATAGAAATTATAGCGATCCCGGTTGTCCCCTTTACTGTTCAGTCGTGTTCCGGATTCGGGTCCGTGAAGTTGATAGTGGTAATTATCTTGTTTACGCCCTTTTACTCTTTGTGTTTGGGTTTGGGGATTATTTTGGGCGGGTGTGTTATAGGTTGAGTGAGCCTAAGTCTCAATCCTAGTCGCCTAGGTTTTTGGTGTTGCGCTCAAGCGAGTTATTCTATGCTCGAGCGGAGTTTGGTTTTTGGTTGTCCGCTCCAGCGGACCTCCTTGCGCTCGAACGGGGTTTACACTCTTCCAGTATTTTGTGTCCCTGCAAAACTTCTGCAGGTGTGTTTTCTACGCTCGAGCGGGTTGCGCTCGAGCGGTCTTGTTGGCGCTCGAACGGGTAGTACTTTTGGGGTGTGAGTTTTGGGAGGGGGAAATCCACGCTCGAGCGGACTGGTTTTCGTACTTATAGCGATCCTGGTTTCCCTTTTCTTTATTTGTTATATCCGGACTTAGGTTCCGTGGAGCAGGTTTTTGCGAGTATGTTGTTTGCAACCTTTACTCCTTTTATTGAGTCTTGGGTTGTGTTGGGTAGATTTGGAGCAGGTTGGTAGAGCTTTGGAACCAAGTCTAGTTGCCCAGATTTTGGCTTATCCACTCGAGCGGGGGTTTGGGCGCTCGAGCGGGGAATACACCCGTTCAGTATTTCCTGTGTAGTGTTGGACGCTCGAGCGGGAGGTTGTGAGTGACGCTCGAGCGGGGAGTTGGGTGCTCGAGCGGGGACCTGTCTGCAGGAACTTCTGGGAGTGTGCATCCGCCGCTCGAGCGGGAGTTTGGCCGCTCGAGCGGGAGTCTGTGAGTGACGCTCGAGCGGGGGTTTCCACGCTCGAGCGGGGCGACTGTTATATAAATCCGAGATCCGACTTTCTGGATCATTTTTCATCTCCCTTTTGATTCTAAAACCCTAGAACCGTCTCTCTCTCTTCCTACACACCTTCTCTCTTAGGTTTGATCTACTTAGAGTGTGATTCTACCTTAGATCCTTTATTAAAAAGATAGAGTGGGCCGAGGGCTTCCTTTTAATCTGAACAATCTTGGATTTGGAGCACTTTGTTTTTTTGGGTTGTCATCTCCATCTTCTCCATTCGAGTTCTTTGCTTCGAGGTAGGGATTTCCTACTCCAACTTATGAGTTTTGTTCTAAGTTTTGGTATTTTAATATGTTGGGGGTAGTTTGATAATTTTGGGAAAAACCTTAGTTGTTTTATTAAATTGAATTGTATGTTTAATTTAAGGAATTTTGGAATATTAGTTGAATTCATGGAATTGGGGATTTATAAGTTGAAAGGTGTATGTAGTTAAGTAATTTAATTACTCACCTATTTAAATGTTGAGATTATTATTGTTGATACATTTATTTCCTGTTTAGAAATAACTGTTTTGGACTATCGGTGGAGGATAGTCATGATTGTTGTAGACATTGCATGTGGATTAGGGATAACTGAAACTAATCACATTGGTTTAGTCATTAACTCTGACTGTTGAATTAATACAGACATTAAATGTATTGATTGTGTGTTGTATATGTTATGTGTTTACATACATTGCATTGTGTGGGAGGAGATAGGGGATGTACTCCACGGTTTAGGGGAAGATAGGGGATGAACCTCTAAACCGGATTTTGTTTGGGAGGAGATAGGGGATGGACTCCATTAGCTTCACTTTTATGTGTGCTTATTTATATTAAAGTGTTTTATTGATACAACACTAAAATGTGTATCAATCTGGAAGTATGAAGTGTTTTGACATAAGCCTGAGTCTCATTTGTGTTGTTGATTTTGGAAGTAATGTGAATATGCTAAATAATTCACAGTTGTACGTTTGGCCAGGTTCTGAGCCATATTGACAATAATGGAAATTGATAAGTGTCATAGACATTAGTGTCTTAAGACTATATATTGATATGATTGATTAACATGGTTAGCCATCTATTGAATGCTATTGCTTTATTCAATGCTCATAATTGGTTTAGTATATTTCTACTGGGCTGTGGCTCACCCTATATGGGAACATCATTTTCAGGTTCAGGTGATAAGCTACCTCCAGGGACTTAGCTTGGAAGGACTTGGATTTGAAGACTAGTTTAGTTATTTGATTTGTTTTGTTTTTACATGTAATTACAAGCCGAGGGCTTAATTTGTAGTTGAGTTAGTACTCACACTTTGTGTCCAAGTGTTGGCTTGGAAAGATGTAAGCCTATAGGGCATTTACTTTCATTATTACATGTAATGTCTTTAGTTAAAGATACTCTGATGAATGAATTATGGTTTATTTTCTTAAGTGATGTATCTTATTATTGTGCATGATATGGGTTATTTTTTGAGGGCGTTACAGCGCTCGAGCTGATGTACTTTATTATTGTGTCTTTGCGCTCGAGCGGTACTTCTTGCGCTCGAGCGGACCTAGTTATTTGTTCTTTACACTCGAGCGTTGTGTTCTCCGCTCGAGCGGGAATGTCGTATAACAGAAGGCAGTTAGGCATTTTAAAATCACTTTTTCACTTCTCTTCTCTCTCTTACTTTTCCAAAAACACCATTGTTGAGCTTCTCACTCTAGAGCTCTACCTTCTCTCTAGGTATTGATCTAGTAGGAGTGATTTCCTCACCTTTGGCCTTTACAAAAAAGTGGTTGATCGTCAAGGGCTATCTTTTGATCCAAGAAATTTGTGATTTGGAGTACTTTCGTTTTCTTCATCTTCTCCGTTGGGTGTCACCTTTTGAGGTAGGGATATCCTACTCCTTTCTATGGATTTTGTCTTTAAATTTTAGCATTTTGATACGTTGGGTGTTGTTGGGTAATTTTGAGAAAGTTTGGGCCTTTGTGTAATTTTACAAAAAGTTGGGGTTTTGTTTATAATAAACCTAAATGCAAGTTTGACATAGAAAAATGAGATAGATGCTGGAATGTGGATGAAAATGGAACCTTAGAGTTGTTTTGTTAGTTAAGGGAATTTGCCCTAATTGACTTGATAAATTAATTCGTATAATTAATTTGAGAAAAGAGGAATGGAATTAGAAATGTTGAAATTGGGAATGTATGAGATTAAAGGGTGTTATTGAATTATTCATCACTCACCAAATTGAAATGTTGATATATTATCCATTTTGTGCATTTATTTTCTGTTTAGAAATAACTACTTTGGGCTATCGGTGGAGGGTAGTCTTGATTGTTGTAGACAATGCATGATGATTAGGTAAACTAAAACTAATCAATTGGATATGTCATAGAATATGACGGTTGACAGAATACATTAACGTTATGTATTGATTGATAGTGTATATGACTTGTATGTATATACCTTGCGTGTGTGGGAGGAGATAGGGGATGTACTCCACGGTTTAGGGGAAGATAGGGGATGGACCTCTAAACCGGTTGTTGATTGAGAGGAGATAGGGGATGGACTCCACTGATACAGCTCATATGCTTGTCAGTTAATGTGTTGATATAGCTAACATGCTTATCTTTGAGAAGTGTAGACACAGCTCATATGCTTGTCTAGAGAAGTGTAGATATAACTCATATGCTTATCTTTGGTTGTAGGATACAGTTCTTATACTTATCTGTGGAGATGTTGATATAGCTAATATGCTTATCTTTTGATGTATTGATTTAACTAGTATGCTTATCTACTGAAAATGGAGGAATGAGAAGTAACATAGACTTGCAAGTCATGTAAATGTAATGTGATATAAGTGGATGTAACAGTGTTGGCCATCTATCAACTGCTAATCTTTTAGTCATTGTTCATAGCTGGTTTAGTATATTTCTGCTGGGCTGTGGCTCACCCTATATGGGGACATCATTTTCAGGTACAGGTAGCATGCCACCTCCAAGGACATAGCTTGGGAGGTTAGAGGCTGTCAGACTTTTTGGGTGTCTTTTTCCTTTTAATGAATTACATGTAAATTCAAGCCTAGGGCTTAATGTGTCTATGAGTTAGTACTCATTTCTTGTAACCAAGTGTTGGCTTGGAAAGTTGTAAGCCCAGGGGGCGTTTACTTTTGTTGTCAACATGTAACACTTTTGTAATGAATCACTCGATTGAATAGAAGGATGTTGATCTTTTATACATTAAAGCATGTCTATAGTGATGGGTTTTACGTTTTTTTTAGGGCGTTACAGAAATGGAAGTTGCATAAAATTAAAAATGGAAGTACATTCAAGAAACCACTATACCTTAATGATCTATTTCGAAATTAAATAAAAAAACGAAGTTGAATAGAAGAGGAAATAGAATAAAAATGGAAGTTGAATCAAAATAAAAATGGAAGCTGCATAAAATTAACAATAGAAGTTCATTCAAGAAACCACTATACCTTAACGATCTATTTGGAAATTAAATAAAAAAGGAAGTTGAATAGAAAATTAAATTGAATAAAAATGGAAGTTGAATAACAATAAAAACGGAAGTTGCATAAAATTAACAATGGAAGTTAATTCAAGAAACCACTATACCTTAATGACCTATTTCGAAATTAAATAAAAAAGGAAGTTGAACAGAAAAGAAAAAATTGAATAAAAATGGAAGCTGAACAAAAATAAAAATGGAAGTTGCATAAAATTAACAATGGAAGTCCATTAAAGAAACCACTATACCTTAAAGGTCTATTTGTAAATATAATAAAAAAGGAAGTTGAATAGAAAATGAAATTGAATGAAAATTTGAAGTTAAGTAAAAATAAAAATGGAAGTTGCATAAAATTAAAAATGGAAGTTCATTGAAGAAACCACTATACCTTAACGATCTATTTGGAAATTAAATAAAAAAGGAAGTTGAATGGAAAAGGAAATTGAATAAAAATGGAAGTTGAATCAAAATAAAAATGGAAGTTGCATAAAATTAACAATGGAAGTTCATTCAAGAAACCACCATACCTTAACGATCTATTTCGAAATTAAATAAAAAAGGAAGTTGAATAGAAAAGGAAATTGAAAAAAATTGGAAATTGAATCAAAATAAAAATGCAAGTTGCATAAAATTAAGAATGGAAGTCCATTCGTGAAACAACTATACCTTAACGATCTATTTGGAAATTAAATAAAAAAGGAAGTTGAATAGAAAAGGAAATTGAATAAAAATGGAAGTTGAATAAAAATAAAAATGAAAGTTGCATAAAATTAACAATGAAAGTTCATTCAAGAAACCACTATACCTTAACGATCTACTTGGAAATTAAATAAAAATGGAAGTTGAATAGAAAAGGAAATTGAATGAAAATGGAAGTTGAATAAAAATAAAAATGGAAGTTGCATAAAATTAACAATGGAAGTTCATTTTAGAAACCACTACACCTTACTGATTTATTTGGAAATTAAATAAAAAAGAAGTTGAATAGAAAAGGAAATTGAATAAAAATGGAAGTTGAATAAAAATAAAAACGGAAGTTGCATAAAATTAACAATGGAAGTTAATTCAAGAAACCACTATACCTTAACGACCTATTTGGAAATTAAATAAAAAAGGAAGTTGAATACAAAAGAAAATTGAATAAAAATGGAAGCGGACTGAAAATAAAAATGGAAGTTGCATAAAATTAAGAATGGAAGTCCATCCAAGAAACCACTATATCATAACGATCTATTTGGAAATAAAATAAAAAAGGAAGTTGAATAGACATGAAATTGATTGAAAATTTGAAGTTGAATAAAAATAAAAATAGAAGTTGCATGAAATTAGAAATGTAGGTTAATTCAAGAAACCACTATACCTTAACATTTTATTTGGAAATTAAATAAAAAAGGAAGTTGAATTGAAAAGGAAATTGAATGAAAATGGAAGTTGAATAAAAATAAATATGAAATTTCATCAAAAATTTAAAATGGAAGTTAATTCAGGAAACCACTATACCTTAAATACCTATTTAGAAATTAAATAAAAAAGGAAGTTGAATAGAAAAGGAAATTGAATAAAAATGGAAGTTGAATAAAAATAAAAATGGAAGTTGCATAAAATTAAGAATGGAAGTTCATTCAAGAAACCAGTATACCATAACGATCTATTTGGAAAATAAATAAAAAAGGAAGTTGAATAGAAAAGGAAATTGAATAAAAATGGAAGTTGAATAAAAATAAAAACGGAAGTTGCATAAAATTAACAATTCAAGTTAATTCAAGAAACCACTATACCTTAACGACCTATTTTGAAATTAAATTAAAAAGGATGATGAATAGAAAAGAAAATTGAATAAAAATGAAAGTTGAATAAAAATAAAAACGGAAGTTGCATAAAATTAACAATGGAAGTTAATTCAAGAAACCACTATACCTTAACGACCTATTTGGAAATTAAATAAAAAAGGAAGTTGAATAGAAAAGAAAATTGAATAAAGATGGAAGCTGACTAAAAATAAAAATGGAAGTTTCATAAAATTAACAATTGAAGTCCATTCAAAAAACCAGTATACCTTAACGATCTATTTGGAAATAAAATAAAAATGGAAGTTGAATAGAAAATGAAATTGATTGAAAATTTGAAATTGATTAAAAATAAAAATGGAAGTTGCATAAAATTAAAAATGGAAGTTCATTCAAGAAACCACCATACCTTAACGATCTATTTGGAAATTAAATAAAAAAGGAAGTTGAATTGAAAAGGAAATTGAATAAAAATGGAAGTTGAATAAAAATAAAATTGGAAGTTGCATAAAATTAACAATGGAAGTTCATTCAAGTAACCACTATACCTTAACGATCTATTTGGAAATTAAATAAAAAAGGAAGTTGAATAGAAAAGAAAAATGAATGAAAATGGAAGTTGAATAAAAATAAAAATGGAAGTTCCATAAAATTAACAGTGGAAGTTCATTCAAGAAACTACTATACCTTAACGACCTATTTGGAAATTAAATAAAAAAGGAAGTTGAATAGAAAAGGAAATTGAATAAAAATGGAAGTTGAATAAAAGTAAAAACGGAAGTTACATAAAATTAACAATGGAAGTTAATTCAAGAAAGTACTATACCTTAACGATCTATTTGGAAATTAAATAAAAAAGGAAGTTGAATAGAAAAGGAAATTGAATGAAAATTTAAGTTGAATAAAAATAAAAATGGAAGTTGCATAAAATTAACAGTGGAAGTTCATTCAAAAAACCACTATACCTTAACGATCTATTTCGAAATTAAATAAAAAAAGAAGTTGACTAGAAAAGGAAATTGAATAAAGATGGAAGTTGAATAAAAATAAAAAAGAAAGTTGCATAAAAATTAACAATGGAAGTACATTCAAGAAACCACTATACCATAACGATTTATTTGGAAATTAAATAAAAGGAAGTTGAATAGAAAAGGAAATTGAATCAAAATGGAAGTTAAATAAAAATAAAAATGAAATTTCAACAAAAATTGAAAATGGAAGTTAATTCAAGAAACCACTATACCTTAACGACCTATTTGGAAATTAAATAAAAAATGAAGTTGAATAGAAAAGGAAATTGAATAAAAATGGAAGTTGAATAAAAATAAAAATGAAATTTCAACAAAAATTGAAAATGGAAGTTAATTCAAGAAACCACTATACCTTAACGACCTATTTGGAAATTAAATAAAAAATGAAGTTAAATAGAAAAAGAAATTGAATAAAAATGGAAGTTGAATAAAAATAAAAATGAAATTTCAACAAAAATTGAAAATGGAAGTTAATTCAAGAACCCACTATACCTTAACGACCTATTTGGAAATTAAATAAAAAATGAAGTTGAATAGAAAAGGAAAGTGAATGAAAATGGATGTTGAATAAAAATGAAAATAAAAGTTCCATAAAATTAACAATGGAAGTCCACTCAAGAAATCACTATACCTTAACGATCTATTTCGAAATTAAATAAAAAAGGAAGTTGAATCGAAAAGGAAATTGAATAAAAATGGAAGTTGAATAAAAATAAAAATGGAAGTTGCATAAAATTAACAATGGAAGTCCATTCAAGAAACCACTATACCTTAACGATCTATTTAGAAATTAAATAAAAAAGGAAGTTGAATAGAAAATGAAATTGAATGAAAATTGGAAGTTGAATAAAAATAAAAATGAAAGTTGCGTAAAATTAAAAATGGAAGTTCATTCAAGAAACCACTATACCTTAACGATCTATTTGGAAATTAAATAAAAAAGTAAGTTGAATCAAAAAGGAAATTGAATAAAAATAGAAGTTGAATAAAAATAAAAATGGAAGTTGCATAAAATTAACAATAGAAGTTCTTTCAAGAAACCACTATACCTTAACGATCTATTTGGAAATTAAATAAAAAAGGATGTTGAATAGAAAAGGAAATTGAATGAAAATGGAAGTTGAATAAAAATAAAAATAGAAGTTGCATAAAATTAAAAATGGAAGTTCATTCAAGAAACCACTATACCTTAACGATCTATTTCGAAATTAAATAAAAAAGTAAGTTGAATCGAAAAGGAAATTGAATAAAAATGGAAGTTGAATAAAAATAAAAATGGAAGTTGCATAAAATTAACAATGGAAGTTCATTCAAGAAACCACTATACCTTAACGATCTATTTGGAAATTAAATAAAAAAGAAAGTTGAATAGAAAAGGAAATTGAATAAAAATGGAAGTTGAATAAAAATAAAAATGGAAGTCACATAAAATTAACAATGGAAGTTCATTCAAGAAACCACTATACTTTAACGATTTATTTGGAAATTAAACAAAAAAGCAGGTTGAATAGAAAAGGAAATTGCATAAAAATGGAAGTCGAATCAAAATAAAAATAGAAGGTGCATAAAATTAACAATGGAAGTTCATTCACGAAACTACTATACCTTAACGATCTATTTGGAAATTAAATAAAAAAGGAAGTTGAATAGAAAAGGAAGTTGAATAAAAATGGAAGTTCAATGGAAATAAAAATCGAAGTTGCATAAAATTAACAATCGAAGTTCATTGAAGAAACCACTATACCTTAACGATTTATTTGGAAATTAAATAAAAAAGGATGTTGAATAGAAAAAGAAATTGAATCAAAATGGAAGTTAAATAAAAATAAATATGAAATTTCATCAAAAATTGAAAATCGAAGTTAATTCAGGAAACCACTATACCTTAACTACCTATTTAGAAATTAAATAAAAAAGGAAGTTGAATAGAAAAGGAAATTAAATAAAAAAGGAAGTTGAATAAAAATAAAAATGGAAGTTGCATGAAATTAACAATGGAAGTTCATTCAAAAAACCAATATACCTTAACGATCTATTTGGAAAGTAAATAAAAAAAGAAGTTGAATAGAAAAGGAAATTGTATAAAAATGGTAGTTGAATAAAAATAAAAATGATAGTTGCGTAAAAATTAACAATGGAAGTTCATTCAAGAAATCACTATACCTTAACGATTTATTTGGAAATTAAATAAAAAAGGAAGTTGAATAGAAAAGAAAATTGAATCAAAATGGAAGTGAAATAAAAATAAAAATGAAATTTCATCAGAAATTGAAAATGGAAGTTAATTCAAAAAACCACTATACCTTAACGACATATTTGGAAATTAAATAAAAAATGAAGTTAAATAGAAAAGGAAATTGAAAAAAAAATGGAAGTTGAGTAAAAATGAAAATGGAAGTTGCATAAAATTAACAATGGAAGTCCATTCAAGAAACCACTATGCCTTAACGGTCTATTTAGAAATTAAATAAAAAAGGAAGTTGAATAGAAAAGGAAATTGAATAAAAATGGAAATTGAATAAAAATAAAAATGTAAGTTGCATAAAATTAACAATAGAAGTCCATTCAAGAAACCACTATACCTTAACGATCTATTTGCAAATTAAATTAAAAAGGAAGTTGAATAGAAAAGGAAATTGAATAAAATTTGGAAGTTGAATAAAAATAAATATAGAAGTTGCATAAAATTAACAATGGAAGTCCATTCGTGAAACAACAATAGCTTAACGACCTATTTGGAAATTAAATAAAAAAAGAAGTTGAATAGAAAAGGAAATTGAATGAAAATGGAAGTTGAATAAAAATAAAAATGGAAGTTGCACAAAATTAAAAATGGAAGTTCATTCAAGAAATCACTATACCTTAACGATCTATTTGGAAATTAAACAAAAAAGTAAGTTGACTCGAAAAGGATATTGAATAAAAATGGAATTTGAATAAAAATAAAAATGGAAGTTGCATAAAATTAACAATGGAATTTCATTCAAGAAACCACTATACCTTAACGATCGATTTGGAAATTTAAAAAAAAAAAAAGGAAGTTGAATTGAAAAGGAAATTGAATGAAAATGGAAGTTGAATAAAAATAAAAATGGAAGTCGCATAAAATTAACAATAGAAGTTCATTCAAGAAACCACTATACCTTAACTATTTATTTGGAAATTAAATAAAAAAGCAAGTTGAAGAGAAAAGGAAATTGAATAAAAATGGAAGTTCAATGAAAATAAAAATCGAAGTTGCATAAAATTAACAATGGAAGTTCATTCAAGAAACCACTATACCTTAACTATTTATTTGGAAATTAAATAAAAAAGGATGTTGAATAGAAAAAGAAATTTAATCAAAATTGTAGTTAAATAAAAATAAAAATGGAATTTCATCGAAAAGTGAAAATGGAAGTTAATCCAGGAAACCACTATACCTTAGCTACCTATTTAGAAATTAAATAAAAAAGGAAGTTGAATAGCAGAGGAAATTGAATAAAAATAAAAATGGAAGTTGCATTAAATTAAAAATGGAAGTTCATTCAAGAAACCACTATACCTTAACGATCTATATCGAAATTAAATGAAAAAGGAAGTTGAATAGAAGAGGAAATTGAATAAAAATGGAAGTTGAATAAAAATAAAAATGGAAGTTGCATTAAATTAACAATGGAAGTTCATTCAAGAAACCACTATACCTTAACTATTTATTTGGAAATTAAATAAAAAAGGATGTTGAATAGAAAAAGAAATTTAATCAAAATTGCAGTTAAATAAAAATAAAAATGGAATTTCATCAAAAAGTGAAAATGGAAGTTAATTCAGGAAACGACTATACCTTAGCTACCTATTTAGTAATTAAATAAAAAAGGAAGTTGAATAGCAGAGGAAATTGAATAAAAATAAAAATGGAAGTTGCATTAAATTAAAAATGGAAGTTCATTCAAGAAACTACTATACCTTAACGATCTATTTCGAAATTAAATAAAAAAGGAAGTTGAATAGAAGAGGAAATTGAATAAAAATGGAAGTTGAATAAAAATCAAAATGGAAGTTACAAAAAATTAACAATGGAAGTTCATTCAAGAAACCACTATACCTTAATGATCTATTTGGAAATTAAATAAAAAAAGGAAGTTGAATAAAAAAGTAAATTGAATAAAAATGGAAGTTGAATAAAAATAAAAACGGAAGTTGCATAAAATTAACAATGGAAGTTAATTCAAGAAACCATTATACCTTAACGACCTATTTCGAAATTAAATAAAAAAGGAAGTTGAATAGAAAAGAAAATTGAATAAAAATGGAAGCTGAACAAAAATAAAAATGGAAGTTGCATAAAATTAACAATGGAAGTCCATTCAAGAAACCACTATACCTTAAAGGTCCATTTGGAAATAAAATAAAAAGGAAAGTTGAATAGAAAATGAAATTGAAGGAAAATTTAAAGTTAAGTGAAAATAAAAATGGAAGTTGCATAAAATTAAAAACGGAAGTTTATTCAAGAATCCACAATACCTTAACGATTTATTTGGAAATTAAATAAAAAAAGAAGTTGAATAGAAAAAGAAATTGTATAAAAATGGAAGTTGAATAAAAATAAAAATGGAAGTTGCATAAAATTAACAATGGAAGTTCATTTAAGAAACCACTATACCTTAACGATTTATTTGGAAATTAAATAAAAAAGGATGTTGAATAGAAAAAGAAATGTAATCAAAATGGAAGTTAAATAAAAATAAAAAAGAAATTTCACCACAAATTGAAAATGAAAGTTAATTCAAGAAAGCACTATGCCTTAACGACTTATTTGGAAATTAAATGAAAAAGGAAGTTGAATAGAAAAGGAAATTTAATAAAAATGGAAGTTGAAGAAAAATAAAAATGGAAGTTGCATAAAATTAACATTGGAACTTCATTCAAGAAACCACTGTACCTTAACGATCTATTTGGAAATTAAACAAATAAGGAAGTTGAATAGAAAAGGAAATTGAATGAAAATGGAAGTTGAATAAAAATAAAAATGGAAGTTGCATAAAATTAACAATGGATGTTCATTCAAGAAACCACTATACCTTAACGATTTATTTGGAAATTAAATAAAAAAGGAAGTTGAATAGAAAAGGAAACTGAATAAAAATGGAAGTTGAATCAAAATAAAAATGGAAGTAAAAAAAAATTAACAATGGAAGTCCATTCATGAAACCACTGTACCTTAACGATCTATTTGGAAATTAAATAAAAAAGGAAGTTGAATAGAAAAAGAAATTGAATGAAAATTTAAGTTGAATAAAAATAAATATGGAAGTTGCATAAAATTAAAAATGAAAGTTCATTCAAGAAACCACTATACCTTAACGATCTATTTGGAAATAAAATAAAAGGGGAAGTTGAATAGAAAATGAAATTCAATGAAAATTTGAAGTTAAGTAAAAATAAAAATGAAAGTTGCATAAAATTAAAAATGGAAGTTCATTCAAGAGACCATTATACCTTAACGATCTATTTGGAAATTAAATAAAAAAGGAAGTTGAATAGAAAACGAAATTGAATAAAAATGGAAGTTGAATCAAAGTAAAAATGGAAGTTGCATAAAGTTAACAGTGGAAATTCATTCAACAAACCACTATACCTTACGATCTATTTCGAAATTAAATAAAAAAGGAAGTTGAATAGAAAAGGAAATTGAATAAAAATGGAAGTTGAATAAAAATAAAAATAGAAGTTGCATAAAATTAACAATGGAAGTTCATTCAAGAAACCACTATACCTTAACGATCTATTGGGAAATTAAATAAAAAAGGAAGTTGAATAGAAAAGGAGATTGAATGAAAATGGAAGTTGCATAAAATTTACAATGGAAGTTCATTTAAGAAACCAGTATACCTTAATGATTTATTTGAAAATTAAAGAAAAAAGGAAATTGAATAGAAAAGGAAATTGAATAAAAATGGAAGTTGAATCAAAATAAAAATGGAAGTTGAAAACAATTAACAATGGAAGTCCATTCAAAAAACCACTATACCTTAACGATCTATTTGGAAAATAAATAAAAAAGGAAGTTGAATAGAAAAGGAAACTGAATAAAAATGGAAGTTGAATAAAAATAAAAACGGAAGTTGCATAAAATTAACAATTGAAGTTAATGCAAGAAACCACTATACCTTAACGACCTATTTTGAAATTAAATTAAAAACGAAGTTGAATAGAAAAGAAAATTGAATAAAAATGGAAGCTGAATAAAAGTAAAAACGGAAGTTGCATAAAATTAACAATGGAAGTTAATTCAAGAAACCACTATACCTTAACGACCTATTTCGAAATTAAATAAAAAGGAAGTTGAATAGAAAAGAAAATTGAATAAAGATGGAAGCTGACTAAACATAAAAATGGATGTTGCATAAAATTAACAATTGAAGTCCATTCAAAAAACTAGTATACCTTAACGATCTATTTGGAAATAAAATAAAAATGGAAGTTGAATAGAAAATGAAATTGATTGAAAATTTGAAATTGAATAAAAATAAAAATGGAAGTTGCATAAAATTAAAATTGGAAGTTCATTCAAGAAACCACCATACCTTAACGATCTATTTGGAAATTAAATAAAAAAGGAAGTTGAATTGAAAAGGAAATTGAATAAAAATGGAAGTTGAATAAAAATAAAATTGGAAGTTGCATGAAATTAACAATGGAAGTTCATTCAAGAAACCACTATACCTTAACGATCTATTTGGAAATTAAATAAAAAAGGAAGTTGAATAGAAAAGGAAATTGAATGAAAATGGAATTTGAATAAAAATAAAAATGGAAGTTCCATAAAATTAACAATGGAAGTTCATTCAAGAAACCACTATACCTTAACGATCTATTTGGAAATTAAATAAAAAAGGAAGTTGAATAGAAAAGAAAATTGAATGAAAATGGAAGTTGAATAAAAATAAAAATGGAAGTTCCATAAAATTAACAATGGATGTTCATTCAAGAAACCACTATACCTTAACGATCTATTTGGAAATTAAATAAAAAAGGAAGTTGAATAGAAAAGGAAATTGAATAAAAATAGAAGTTGAATAAAAATAAAAATGGAAGTTGCATAAAATTAACAATGGAAGTTCATTCAAGAAACCACCATACCTTAACGATCTATTTGGAAATTAAATAAAAAAGGAAGTTGAATAGAACAGGAAATTGAATAAAAATGGAAGTTGAATAAAAATAAAAATGGAAGTTGCATAAAATTAACAATGGAAGTTCATTCAAGAAACCACTATACCTTAACGATCTACTTGGAAATTAAATAAAAATGGAAGTTGAATAGAAAAGGAAATTGAATGAAAATGGAAGTTGAATAAAAATAAAAATGGAAGTTGCATAAAATTAACAATGGAAGTTCATTCTAGAAACAACTATACCTTAACAATTTATTTGGAAATTAAATAAAAAAGGAAGTTGAATAGAAAAAGAAATTGAAAAAAACTGAAAGTTGAATCAAAATAAAAATGGAAGTTACATAAAATTAAGAATGAAAGTCCATTCGTGAAACAACTATACCTTAACGATCTATTTGGAAATTAAATAAAAAAGGATGTTGAATAGAAAAGGAAATTGAATGAAAATTTAAGTTGAATATAAATAAAAATGGAAGTTGCATAAAATTAAAAATGGAAGTTCATTCCAGCAACCACTATACCTTAATGATCCATTTCGAAATTAAATAAAATAGGAAGTTGAATAGAAGAGGAAATTCAATAAAAATGGAAGTTGGATAAAAATAAAAGTAGAAGTTGCATAAAATTAACAATTGAAGTTCATTCAAGAAACCACTATACCTTAACGATCTATTTGGAAATTAAATAAAAACGGAAGTTGAATAGAAAAGGAAATTGAATAAAAATGGAAGTTGAATAAAAAGAAAAACGGAAGTTGTATAAAATTAACAATGGAAGTTAATTCAAGAAACCACTATACCTTAGCGACCTATTTGGATATTAAATAAAAAAGGAAGTTGAATACAAAAGAAAATTGAATTAAAATGGAAGCTGAATGAAAATAAAAATGGAAGTTGCATAAAATTAACAATGGAAGTCCATTCATGAAACCACTATACCTTAACGATCTATTTGGAAATTAAATAAAAAAGGAAGTTGAATAGAAAAAGAAATTGAATGAAAATTTAAGTTGAATAAAAATGGAAATTATAGCGATCCCGGTTGTCCCTTTACTGTTCAGTCGTATTCCGGACTCGGGTCCGTGAAGTTGATAGTGGTAATTATCTTGTTTACGCCCTTTTACTCTTTGTGTTTGGGTTTTGGGATTATTTTGGGCGGGTGTGTTACAGGTTGAGTGAGCCTAAGTCTCAATCCTAGTCGCCCAGGTTTTTGGTGTTGCGCTCGAGCGGGTTATTCTACGCTCGAGCGGAGTTTGGTTTTTGGTTGTCCGCTCGAGCGGGCCTCCTTGCGCTTGAACGGGGTTTACACTCTTCCAGTATTTTGTGTCCCTGCAAAACTTCTGCAGGTGTGTTTTCTACACTCGAGCGGGTTGTGCTCGAGCGGTCTTGTTGGCGCTCGAGCGGGTAGTACTTTTGGGGTGTGAGTTCTGGGAGGGGGAAATCCACGCTTGAGCGGACTGGTTTTCGCGCTCGAGCGGATGTACTTTATTATTGTGTCTTTGCGCTCGAGCGGTACTTCTTGCGCTCGAGCGGACCTAGTTATTTGTTCTTTACACTCGAGCGTTGTGTTCTCCGCTCGAGCGGGAATGTCGTATAACAGAAGGCAGTTGGGCATTTTAAAATCACTTTTTCACTTCTCTTCTCTCTCTTACTTTTCCAAAAACACCATTGTTGAGCTTGTCACTCTAGAGCTCTACCTTCTCTCTAGGTATTGATCTAGTAGGAGTGATTTCCTCACCTTTGGCCTTTACAAAAAAGTGGTTGATCGTCAAGGGCTATCTTTTGATCCAAGAAATTTGTGATTTGGAGTACTTTCGTTTTCTTCATCTTCTCCGTTGGGTGTCACCTTTTGAGGTAGGGATATCCTACTCCTTTCTATGGATTTTGTCTTTAAATTTTAGCATTTTGATACGTTGGGTGTTGTTGGGTAATTTTGAGAAAGTTTGGGCCTTTGTGTAATTTTACAAAAAGTTGGGGTTTTGTTTATAATAAACCTAAATGCAAGTTTGACATAGAAAAATGAGATAGATGGTGGAATGTGGATGAAAATGGAACCTTAGAGTTGTTTTGTTAGTTAAGGGAATTTTCCCTAATTGACTTGATAAATTAATTCGTATAATTAATTTGAGAAAAGAGGAATGGAATTAGAAATGTTGAAATTGGGAATGTATGGGATTAAAGGGTGTTGTTGAATTATTCATCACTCACCAAATTGAAATGTTGATATATTATCCATTTTGTGCATTTATTTTCTGTTTAGAAATAACTACTTTGGGCTATCGGTGGAGGGTAGTCTTGATTTTTGTAGACAATGCATGATGATTAGGTAAACTAAAACTAATCAATTGGATATGTCATAGAATACGACGGTTGATAGAATACATTAACGTTATGTATTGATTGATAGTGTATATGACTTGTATGTATATACCTTGCGTGTGTGGGAGGAGATAGGTGATGTACTCCACGGTTTAGGGGAAGATAGGGGATGGACCTCTAAACCGGTTGTTGATTGAGAGGAGATAGGGGATGGACTCCACTGATACAGCTCATATGCTTGTCAGTTAATGTGTTGATATAGCTAACATGCTTATCTTTGAGAAGTGTAGACACAGCTCATATGCTTCTCTAGAGAAGTGTAGATATAACTCATATGCTTATCTTTGGTTGTAGGATACAGTTCTTATACTTATCTGTGGAGATGTTGATATAGCTAATATGCTTATCTTTTGATGTATTGATTTAGCTAGTATGCTTATCTACTGAAAATGGAGGAATGAGAAGTAACATAGACTTGCAAGTCATGTAAATGTAATGTGATATAAGTGGATGTAGCAGTGTTGGCCATCAATCAACTGCTAATCTTTTAGTCATTGTTCATAGCTGGTTTAGTATATTTCTGCTGGGCTGTGGCTCACCCTATATGGGGACATCATTTTCAGATACAGGTAGCATGCCACCTCCAAGGACATAGCTTGGGAGGCTAGAGGCTGTCAGACTTTTTGGGTGTCTTTTTCCTTTTGATGTATTACATGTAAATTCAAGCCCAGGGCTTAATGTGTATATGAGTTAGTACTCATTTCTTGTAACCAAGTGTTGGCTTGGAAAGTTGTAAGCCCACGGGGCGTTTACTTTTGTTGTCAACATGTAACACTTTTGTAATGAATCACTCTGATGAATAGAAGGATGTTCATCTTTTATACATTAAAGCATGTCTATAGTGATGGGTTTTATGTTTTTTTTTGAGGGCGTTACAGAAATGGAAGTTGCATAAAATTAAAAATGGAAGTACATTCAAGAAACCACTATACCTTAATGATCTATTTCGAAATTAAATAAAAAAAGGAAGTTGAATAGAAGAGGAAATAGAATAAAAATGGAAGTTGAATCAAAATAAAAATGGAAGCTGTATAAAATTAAAAATAGAAGTTCATTCAAGAAACCACTATACCTTAACGATTTATTTGGAAATTAAATAAAAAAGGAAGTTGAATAAAAATCAAAACGGAAGTTGCATAAAATTAACAATGGAAGTTAATTCAAGAAACCACTATACCTTAATGACCTATTTCGAAATTAAATAAAAAAGGAAGTTGAACAGAAAAGAAAAAATTGAATAAAAATGGAAGCTGAACAAAAATAAAAATGGAAGTTGCATAAAATTAACAATGGAAGTCCATTAAAGAAACCACTATACCTTATTGGTCTATTTGTAAATATAATAAAAAAGGAAGTTGAATAGAAAATGAAGTTGAATGAAAATTTGAAGTTAAGTAAAAATAAAAATGGAAGTTGCATAAAATTAAAAATGGAAGTTCATTCAAGAAACCACCATACCTTAACGATCTATTCCGAAATTAAATAAAAAAGGAAGTTGAATAGAAAAGGAAATTGAAAAAAACTGGAAGTTGAATCAAAATAAAAATGGAAATTGCATAAAATTAACAATGGAAGTCCATTCGTGAAACAACTATACCTTAACGATCTATTTGGAAATTAAATAAAAAAGAAAGTTAAATACAAAAGGAAATTGAATAAAAATGGAAGTTGAATAAAAATAAAAATGGAAGTTGCATAAAATTAACAATGGAAGTTCATTCAAGAAACCACTATACCTTAACGATCTACTTGGAAATTAAATAAAAATGGAAGTTGAATAGAAAAGGAAATTGAATGAAAATGGAAGTTGAATAAAAATAAAAATTGAAGTTGCATAAAATTAACAATGGATGTTCATTTTAGAAACCACTATAACTTAACGATTTATTTGGAAATTAAATAAAAAAGAAGTTGAATAGAAAAGGAAATTGAATAAAAATGGAAGTTGAATAAAAATAAAAACGGAAGTTGCATAAAATTAACAATGGAAGTTAATTCAAGAAACCACTATACCTTAACGACCTATTTGGAAATTAAATAAAAAAGGAAGTTGAATACAAAAGAAAATTGAATAAAAATGGAAACTGACTGAAAATAAAAATGGAAGTTGCATAAAATTAAGAATGAAAGTCCATCCAAGAAACCACTATATCTTAACGATCTATTTGGAAATAAAATAAAAAAGGAAGTTGAATAGAACATGAAATTGATTGAAAATTTGAAGTTGAATAAAAATAAAAATAGAAGTTGCATGAAATTAGAAATGTAAGTTAATTCAAGAAACCACTATACATTAACGATTTATTTGGAAATTAAATAAAAATGGAAGTTGAATTGAAAAGGAAATTGAATGAAAATGGAAGTTGAAAAAAAATAAAAATGGAAGTTGCATAAAATTAACAATGGAAGTTCAATCAAGAAACCACTATACATTAACGATTTATTTGGAAATTAAATAAAAAAGGAAGTTGAATAGAAAATGAAGTTGAATAGAAAATGAAATTGATTGAAAATTTGAAGTTGAATAAAAATAAAAATAGAAGTTGCATGAAATTAGAAATGTAAGTTAATTCAAGAAACCACTATACATTAACGATTTATTTGGAAATTAAATAAAAATGGAAGTTGAATTGAAAAGGAAATTGAATGAAAATGGAAGTTGAAAAAAAATAAAAATGGAAGTTGCATAAAATTAACAATGGAAGTTCAATCAAGAAACCACTATACCTTAACGATCTATTTGGAAATTAAATAAAAAAGGAAGTTGAATAGACAAGGAAATTAAACAAAAATGGAAGTTGAAAAAAAATAAAAATGGAAGTTGCATAAAATTAACACTGGAAGTTCATTCAAGAAACCACTATGCCTTAACGATCTATTTGGAGATTAAATAAAAAAGGAAGTTGAATAGAAAAAGAAATTGAATGAAAATGGAAGTTGAATAAAATTAAAAGTGGAAGTTGCATAAAATCAACAATGGAAGTTCATTCAAGAAACCACTATACCTTAACGATTTATTTGGAAATTAAATAAAAAATGAAGTTGAATAGAAAAGGAAATTGAATAAAAATCGAAGTTGAAGCAAAATAAAAATGGAAGTTGAAAAAAAATAACAATGGATGTCCATTCATGAAACCACTATACCTTAACGATCTATTTGGAAATTAAATAAAAAAGGAAGTTTAATAGAAAAGAAAATTTGAATAAAGATGGAAGTTGACTAAAAATAAAAATGGAAGTTGAATAAAATTAACAATGGAAGTCCATTCAACAAACCACTATACCTTAACGATCTATTTGGAAATTAAATAAAAAAGGAAGTTTAATAGAAAAGAAAATTTGAATAAAGATGGAAGTTGACTAAAAATAAAAATGGAAGTTGAATAAAATTAACAATGGAAGTCCATTCAACAAACCACTATACCTTAACGATCTATTTGAAAATTAAATAAAAAAGGAAGTTGAATAGAAAATGAAATTGATTGAAAATTTGAAGTTGAATAAATATAAAAATGAAAGTTGCATTAAATTAAAAATGGAAGTTCATTCAAGAGACCACTATACCTTAACGATCTATTTGAAAATTAAATAAAAAAGGAAGTTGAATTCAAAAGGAAATTGAATAAAAATGGAAGTTGAATAAAAATAGAAATGGAAGTTGCATAAAATTAACAATGGAAGTTCATTCAAGAAACCACTATACCTTAACGATCTATTTGGAAATTAAATAAAAAAGGAAGTTGAATAGAAAAGGAAATTGAATGAAAATGGAAGTTGAATAAAAATAAAAATGCAAGTTCCATAAAATTAACAATGGAAGTTCATTCAAGAAACCACTATACCTTAACGATCTATTTGGAAATTAAATAGAAAAGGCAGTTGAATAGAAAAGAAAATTGAATAAAAATGGAAGTTGAGTAAAAATAAAAACGGAAGTTGAATGAAATTAACAATGAAAGTCAAGAAACCACTATACCTTAACGATCTATTTGGAAATTTAATAAAAAAGAAGTTGAATAGAAAAGGAAATTGAATGCAAATGGAAGTTGAATAAAAATAAAAATGGAAGTTGCATAAAATTAACAATGGAAGTTCATTCAAGAAACCACTATACCTTAATTATCTATTTGGAAATTAAATAAAAAAGGAAGGTGAATAGAAAACGAAATTGAATGAAAATGGAAGTTGAATAAAAATAAAAATGGAAGTTGCATATAATTAACAATGGAAGTTCATTTAAGAAACCACTATACCTTAACGATTTAATTGGAAATTAAATAAAAAATGAAGTTGAATAGAAAAGGAAATTGAATAAAAATGGAAGTTGAATAAAAATAAAAATGGAAGTTGAATAAAAATAAAAATGGAAGTTGCATAAAATTAACAATAGAAGTTGATTCAAGAAACCATTATACCTGAACTGTCACGACCCCAAACCGCCCCTAGTAGGATGGTGCCGTGATGGCCAGTAATCCGTGATTACCGAAGGCCAACTTACAAGGATCACACACAATCAGAGTATAATATATATACGGGGCTCACAAACGCGGAAGTAATAAATCAGAATACAGATGGTCCATAAGAGCCGTGCATAAATCAAATGGAAAGACATACAAGACATAGCTTTACAACCAGTTTGTAATAACGAAAAATACAAGTTACATCTTGATCAAAAGGCTTCTCGAGCCGTCACGTACAAAATACAATGAATACAAGTCAAGAAGCATGATTTTCAAGATTGGCCGACGTAATTACAACATTGCCGACATGAATACAAAACAAGGCCGACATAATCGTGAATCCAAAACAAGCTGTGCAAAGCATATCTAGGCGTCACCGCCGTCCTGCTCATCACCTACATATATATAGAGAGGGTGAGCTTGGATACTCAGTGAATGGTACATATAATAAAGGTTTTGCATGAATATAGCCGAAGTCTGTTCAAAACAAAACATGCCAAAACCATACGAATATTAGCCGAGATTCTTTCAATTGCGTCAACGGAATTGCAGTCCTGGAGAAATCTTTCACAAACTTCCGGTAATAACCTGCCAAACCCAGAAAACTCCGGACCTCGGACACATTAGTCGGCCTCGGCCAATTCACAACAGCTTTAATTTTACTAGGATAAACTGAGATGCCCTCTTCATTAATCACATGACCCAAGAATGAAATAGTAGAAAGCCAAAACTCACACTTGTTAAACTTAGCATACAATTTCCGGCCTCTCAAAATTTGTAAGGCAAGTCTCAAATGATTCTCATGCTCAGCTTTACTCTTAGAATAGATCAATATATCATCAATGAAGACAACTACAAACTCATCCAAATAGGGTTTGAAGACTCTGTTCATTAAATCCATGAATGCAGCAGGGGCATTGGTCACTCCAAAAGGCATCACTAAAAATTCATAGTGGCCATATCTTGTCCGGAAAGCGGTCTTCTCAACATCCCGGCTTTAACCTTAAGCTGATGGTAACCCGACCTGAGATCAATTTTGGAAAAGACTCGTGCTCCTTGCAACTGATCAAACAAATCATCTATCCTAGGTAATAGGTACTTGTTTTTAATGGTGACCTTATTAAGTTCTCTATAATCAATGCAAAGATGGAGTGTGCCATCCTTTTTCTTAACAAATAAAACGGGTGCTCCCCATGGTGAAGTGCTCGGCCTAATAAACCCTTTATCCAATAGTTCTTGCAGTTGCAGTTTCAATTCCCTAAGTTCAGCTTGGGCCATTTTATAGGGTGTTTTGGAGATCGGTTGTGTTCCCGACATGATATCAACAGTAAACTCTATTCCTCTATCAACTAAGTGACCGGGCAAATCATTTGGAAAGACGTTGGCGAATTCATTGACAACTGGAATGTCGGCTAAATTAGTATTTCCATTCTGATCATTCAGTATGCTACAAAAGAAACCTTGACACCCTTTCCGAATTAACTTATAGGCCCTAATGGACGAAATCAAATAAGGTGGGGGCACTACCCCTGTACCCTGAAATGTAACCTCGGCTAGGTTTGGGGGTTTCAGTGTAACTCTCTTCGAAACACAATTAATAGATGCATGATTTGCGACTAACCAATCCATTCCCAATACAACATCAAAATGGCTTATGTCCAAAGGCATTAAATCAACTAACAATTCGACATTCTCGATCACGACAACACATGCTCTATAAATGGATGCAATAATCATAGATCTCCCAGATGGAGTAGACACAGATAGCATATAATCGAGGGGTTCTAGTCTCCTATTAACCTTCTCGGCAAACTTAACAGATACAAATGAATGCGTAGAGCCCGAATCAATCAATACATATGCATCTTGAGAGCAAATTGGAAGTATACCTGACACCACTGTCTCAGCATTCTGAGTGTCCCCTGGTACTAGTGCAAAAACTCTGCCCTGCCTCATCTGCCCTTTTCCAACGTTGCCCTTCTGAACGGAACCCGAGGCATCCTCATCCTTCTTGTCATCAACAGTCTTTGCCTTAGGACAATCTCTCACATAGTGTCCCATTTCACCACATTCATAACAGGCTCCAGACGCCCGACGACAGACCCCGAAATGTGACTTCCCACAACTCGAACATGTCGGCCTCGCGCCACTTTCCTGTCTTGGGTAGGCTGGGCTGCTAACATTCGCTTTCTTCTTGGTAGTAAACTGTGTTCGGCGACTGTCAAAGTTCTGCCTTTTCCTCTGGTTCTCTCCCGAACTCTGGTATCTGTTCAAGTTAGCTTCAGCCAGGATGGCTTTATCCAATACTCCGGCGTAAGTTGGTATGTTGTGCAAGTTAACCCGGTCTTGTATCGGTCCACTGAGCCCACTCTCAAACTTCCTAGCCTTCATATACTCATCATTGACCATGTGAGGTGCATACCTCGCCAACTCCGTAAAAGCGCGGTCGTATTCCGCCACTGTCCTGCTGCCTTGCGTCAAGGTCTGAAATTCAGTAGCCTTGCGGTTTCGTACACTAAGGGGAAAATGTTTGTTGTAGAACAACTCCAAGAATCGGGTCCAGGTCAAGTCTGGATTGCTTTCTTGAACCATCATCCACCATCTGCGAGCGTCGTCGTCTAGCGTGAATGTTGCCAGTGCTACTTTCTGAGCGTTGGTGCTGGGGAAGATCTCGAACAATTTTTCCATTTCTAGGACCCACGCTTCGGCTTTCATCGGCTCTATGCCCCCTTGGAATCTCGGTGGCTTCATTTTCTTGAACTCCCTGATCAAAGCTATCGTGCCATCCCCATATAAGGCTGGCTGCGGAGGAACTTGCGGCACTGGAGGAGGTGGAGGCGGAACTACATTTCGGCCGTTGGTCTGCTCGGCCTGAGTCGACGTAGCACTAGCATACTGCTGTCTTGTTTGCCTCAACTCGCGGGCCAAACCTTCAACTACCCTTTCCAGTCTGTCCATCCTGTCTTCGGGCTGATCTCTGCCAATTGGAGGTCTACCTCTCCTCATGATGCTATGAGTATGCCAAGTGTGACTTTTAAACATAATAAGCAAATATCCACGTAGGCAAGTAACAAATAGGCATGTTAAGATAATACACACCTTGTTCAAGTAGCAAGTATTATGATGCAATCCCTACATCTTCCTAAGGGAAATCCTATGCTCTTTAGGACCCAAAGTGTGTGAATAACGTATACTGAGGAACTTGTGCTCTGATACCATTCTGTCACGACCCCAAACCGCCCCTAGTAGGATGGTGCCGTGATGGCCAGTAATCCGTGATTACCGAAGGCCAACTTACAAGGATCACACACAATCAGAGTATAATATATATACGGGGCTCACAAACGCGGAAGTAATAAATCAGAATACAGATGGTCCATAAGAGCCGTGCATAAATCAAATGGAAAGACATACAAGACATAGCTTTACAACTAGTTTGTAATAACGAAAAATACAAGTTACATCTTGATCAAAAGGCTTCTCGAGCCGTCACGTACAAAATACAATGAATACAAGTCAAGAAGCATGATTTTCAAGATTGGCCGACGTAATTACAACATTGCCGACATGAATACAAAACAAGGCCGACATAATCGTGAATCCAAAACAAGCTGTGCAAAGCATATCTAGGTGTCACCGCCGTCCTGCTCATCACCTACATATATATAGAGAGGGTGAGCTTGGATACTCAGTGAATGGTACATATAATAAAGGTTTTGCATGAATATAGCCGAAGTCTGTTCAAAACAAAACATGCCAAAACCATACGAATATTAGCCGAGATTCTTTCAAAGCAAAACACATCAAAGCCTTATCAAATCAAGAGATGGACCGTATTCATCTATCAAATCTTACAAGTCTCAAGGGGTGCTTACTGGCATCGGCAAAACACAAACCCAGCTTTCCGAACAAACAAGTCCACGTGGTAAACCGTCAGTGGCAAGACAAGGACTGTACGATCCGTAATCGATTAGTCAAAGGTACTGCGAAAGTTTATAGTCCTCCAGCACAAGGGACTTGTGTTACTTAAGCCCGTAGCTCTTTTTAACACTATATCTTTCCAAGAAAGGACCGTATCCTTTTATGCTTAGTACTACGAAAGTTTAGCGTCCTCCAGCACAAGGGACTTTCATACTTGGTGCTGCGGAAGTTTAAAGTCCTCCAGCACAAGGGACTTGTCAAAGATAATACCAAAACAAAACTTATACTCGATACATCAAAATAGAGCTAGTCATTCATGCTTAACAAATACTTTCATCAAAACAAAGCAAGCAAGATTTATCAAAACCGTATAACATAGCTTTATTAGAAATACCACTCACATAGTTCTTCTCGGGTGTAGGCTCAAAGCAAAGATCAAGGTCCTACAATCACATGGCAAATACATTCTCAAAACAAGCTTTACATGCATGCAATGATCCCGGCATTTCTCGCCAGATCCAAGTCAATAACAAAGCAAAACATGCTGGGGTTTAAACACTGTTTTTCGTCTCATGAAAACACGCTGGGTACCAACCAGGTCTTGCCGAGGTCCCACACTTCCTTGCCGAGGTGTGGTCCCGATGGCCACATTCAAAGCGAAATCGGGAAAACCTGGGTTTCCCCCTTGAAGTATGCAAAGAACAAGATCATCAAGAACATCAAGAACATGCATGCTAAAATCATAACTCGTTTATTCCAAAAAAAAAACTGAGGTTTCATGCTATGAGTTCAAAAACATGGACCTGGGTACCCATACAAGAAAATCACGCAAGAACAAACACAAAAACATGGTTCTAGTTCCAAACTTTCGGATCAAAACGAGGCTTTTCATCAAAACTCAAGAACACCATTTTCTCTTCAAGAACCAACTTCAAATCAATGCATGGCGTGCAAAACGAAATCAATCATGCAATGTAGCTTGACAGCCAATAAGATTAACTAGAGCAGAGCAAGAATCTAACCTCAAAACTCAAATCTAACGGTTCGATCCTCGGAGATCAGGCTCGGAACTCTACTCTCTCACTCTAAAACTCCTTCCTTCTTCCTCTAGAGCTTCTCTCTCTAAAGACAAAGATTTGAGACAAAATGATTTGTTTTTAGATCTGCCGGCTGTCTTAACACACAGCTCAGACACGTGGTATTATCGGGTTGGTTCAACTCAAAAAGGTGACTGATTGATAAGACAAGTCTATGACAAAGCGTATTCAACAAGCTAAATGGCAAGACACATCGGCAAGTAATGATATCGGCTAAAGTCAAAGCTCGGCAACAGGGTATCAAAAACATCGGCTAGGGAGGACGACACTTGACTAAGCTGTGCTACACCTTGGCCTGGGTGTGCCACACCTCGGTCTAAGCCATACCTGCCCAAGAACAAAGATCATTAAGTGCAAAACATCTCGGCCTAGATGATACACTCCTCGGCCTTGGTTCCGAACACCTCGGTCTAGATAGTGACATCTCGGCAAACATGCCCGGGGTGAAGGTGGAGGTCAACCAAGTGGTTCCAAAAATAATTCTAAGTGCAAAGGTTCAAAGGTGAACTAAGCTCAAGATGACCTCGGCTACACACCAAGCAAGGGACAAAATCATGTAAGCAACACTTCAAACAAGGCAAGACAAAACAAGGTAAACAAGATTTGCAACATCATAAGACAAGATCATACAGGTATGCATGCAAGCATGGTTAAGCCAGAATGAGGGTTGTTACATCCTACCCCCCTTAAAGAAGTTTGGTCCCCAAACTTAGATTACCTTGCTCCAAGAATAATTCTAGATGTCGAGTTCTCATTTCCTCTTCCATTTCCCATGTGGCATCCTTGCCGTAACGCTCTTTCCATTCGATCTTTACCATTGGTATTGACTTGTTTCTCAACTGCTTAACCTGTCTATCGATAATACACATCGGCTTCTCATCATAGCCTAAATTCTCATTAACTTCAATCCCAGAATAGTCGATCACATGCAATGGATCCCGAACATACTTTCTTAACGTCGACACATGAAACACATTATGGACTAGGCTTAATTCGGGTGGCAAAGCAAGTCTGTAGGCAACGTGGTTAACCTTGTCAAGAATTTCAAATGGCCCAATATAACGAGGTGCTAACTTACCTTTCTTCCCAAATCTGGAAACTCCTTTCATTGGTGAAACTTTCAGGAATACATGATCCCCAACTTCGAATTCTAATTCATTCCTTCTCTGGTCGGCGTAGCTCTTTTGTCGGCTCTGGGCAGTTTTAATCCTCTGTTGAATAAGTTTAATCTTCTCTGTTGTTACTTGAATCAATTCGGGACCAAGCACTGCTTTGTCTCCAACTTCGGTCCAACATATCGGCGACCTACACTTTCTTCCGTACAAAGCTTCATACGGCGCCATGCCAATGCTAGCTTGATAACTGTTGTTGTAAGCGAATTCCACTAAGGGTAAATGCACTCCCCAATTCCCTTGGAAGTCCAAAACACATAGCCTAAGCATAACTTCAAATGTCTGAATAGTCCTCTCCGTTTGCCCATCCGTCTGTGGGTGAAAAGCTGTACTAAATCTCAGTTTGGCTCCAAAAGCCCTCTGTAGACTCTGCCAAAATCTGGAAACAAACTTCGGATCTCGGTCTGACACAATTGACGTCGGCACTCCATGAAGTCTAATAATCTCGTTCACATACAACGAGGCAAGTTGATCGGCGTTGAAAGTAGTCTTAACAGGTAAAAAGTGTGCTGACTTAGTTAACCTGTCAACAACAACCCAAATCGAATCCATACCTTTCTGTGTCTTCGGCAAACCAATCACAAAATCCATGGAGATGTGTTCCCATTTCCACTCCGGAATCGACAAAGGTTGAAGAAGTCCTGCTGGCCTTTGATGCTCTGCTTTCACTTGTTGACAATGCAAACACTGAGACACGAACTCTGCTATTTCTCCTTTCATATTCGGCCACCAAAATGTCTGCTTCACGTCTTGATACATCTTAGTGTTCCCTGGATGAATGGCAAACTTAGAACTATGAGCTTCCTGCAAAATTCTCTTCTTCAACTCTGGGATGTCGGCCACACATAACCTTCCTTTGAACTTGAGCACTTGATTTTCAATGGTGAACCCTGGTCTCGGCTTCGTAATAATCTCGTCGGCTACCTTCTTGAAGAATTCATCCCCCATCTGCCTTGCCTTTACTTCCTCAACAATGGTCGGTTCTGCTGAAATCATGGTTAGACACGCCAAACTTCCAGTTACCTTTCTGCTCAAAGCGTCGGCCACGGTGTTAGCCTTACCGGGGTGATATTGGATTTGCATGTCGTAGTCCTTCAACAACTCGAGCCATCTTCTCTGCCTCATATTCAATTCCTTCTGAGTGAACAGGTACTTTAAGCTCTTATGATCTGTAAAAACCTGACAAGAAGCTCCATACAAGTAGTGACGCCAAATCTTCAAAGCAAATACTACGGCTGCTAGTTCTAAATCATGGGTAGGATAGTTCTTTTCATATGGCTTCAACTGGCGAGATGCATACGCTACGACTTTGCCCTCTTGCATTAATACACAACCCAAACCCTTATGCGATGCGTCACTATAGATGTGGAACTCTTCATTACCTGATGGAAGTACAAGAACTGGTGCCGTGACTAACCTCGTCTTCAACTCCTGGAAGGCTGATTCCCGATCTTCGGTCCATTCAAACGCTGCTCCCTTCTTGGTCAATTGCGTCAACGGAATTGCAGTCCTGGAGAAATCTTTCACAAACTTCTGGTAATAACCTGCCAAACCCAGAAAACTCCAGACCTCGGACACATTAGTCGGCCTCGGCCAATTCACAACAGCTTCAATTTTACAAAGATCAACTGAGATGCCCTCTTCATTAATCACATGACCCAAGAATGAAATAGTAGAAAGCCAAAACTCACACTTGTTAAACTTAGCATACAATTTCCGACCTCTCAAAATCTGTAAGGCAAGTCTCAAATGATTCTCATGCTCAGCTTTACTCTTAGAATAGATCAATATATCATCAATGAAGACAACTACAAACTCATCCAAATAGGGTTTGAAGACTCTGTTCATTAAATCCATGAATGCAGCAGGGGCATTGGTCACTCCAAAAGGCATCACTAAAAATTCATAGTGGCCATATCTTGTCCGGAAAGCGGTCTTCTCAACATCCTCGGCCTTAACCTTAAGCTGATGGTAACCCGACCTGAGATCAATTTTGGAAAAGACTCGTGCTCCTTGCAACTAATCAAACAAATCATCTATCCTAGGTAATGGGTACTTGTTTTTAATGGTGACCTTATTAAGTTCTCTATAATCAATGCAAAGACGGAGTGTGCCATCCTTTTTCTTAACAAATAAAACGGGAGCTCCCCATGGTGAAGTGCTCGGCCTAATAAACCCTTTATCCAACAGTTCTTGCAGTTGCAGTTTCAATTCCCTAAGTTCAGCTGGGGCCATTTTATAGGGTGTTTTGGAGATCGGTTGTGTTCCCGACATGATATCAACAGTAAACTCTATTCCTCTATCAACTAAGTGACCGGGCAAACCATTTGGAAAGACGTCGGCGAATTCATTGACAACTGGAATGTCGGCTAAATTAGTATTTCCATTCTGATCATTCAGTATGCTACACAAGAAACCTTGACACCCTTTCCGAATTAACTTATAGGCCCTAATGGACGAAATCAAATAAGGTGGGGGCACTACCCCTGTACCCTGAAATGTAACCTCGGCTAGGTTTGGGGGTTTCAGTGTAACTCTCTTCGAAACACAATTAATAGATGCATGATTTGCGACTAACCAATCCATTCCCAATACAACATCAAAATGGCTTATGTCCAAAGGCATTAAATCAACTAACAATTCGACATTCTCGATCACGACAACACATGCTCTATAAATGGATGCAATAATCATAGATCTCCCAGATGGAGTAGACACAGATAGCATATAATCGAGGGGTTCTAGTCTCCTATTAACCTTCTCGGCAAACTTAACAGATACAAATGAATGCGTAGAGCCCGAATCAATCAATACATATGCATCTTGAGAGCAAATTGGAAGTATACCTGACACCACTGTCTCAGCATTCTGAGTGTCCCCTGGTACTAGTGCAAAAACTCTGCCCTGCCTCATCTGCCCTTTTCCAACGTTGCCCTTCTGAACGGAACCCGAGGCATCCTCATCCTTCTTGTCATCAACAGTCTTTGCCTTAGGACAATCTCTCACATAGTGTCCCATTTCACCACATTCATAACAGGCTCCAGACGCCCGACGACAGACCCCGAAATGTGACTTCCCACAACTCGAACATGTCGGCCTCGCGCCACTTTCCTGTCTTGGGTAGGCTGGGCTGCTAACATTCGCTTTCTTCTTGGTAGTAAACTGTGTTCGGCGACTGTCAAAGTTCTGCCTTTTCCTCTGGTTCTCTCCCGAACTCTGGTATCTGTTCAAGTTAGCTTCAGCCAGGATGGCTTTATCCAATACTCCGGCGTAAGTTGGCATGTTGTGCAAGTTAACCCGGTCTTGTATCGGTCCACTGAGCCCACTCTCAAACTTCCTAGCCTTCATATACTCATCATTGACCATGTGAGGTGCATACCTCGCCAACTCCGTAAAAGCGCGGTCGTATTCCGCCACTGTCCTGCTGCCTTGCGTCAAGGTCTGAAATTCAGTAGCCTTGCGGTTTCGTACACTAAGGGGAAAATTGTTGTAGAACAACTCCAAGAATCGGGTCCAGGTCAAGTCTGGATTGCTTTCTCGAACCATCATCCACCATCTGCGAGCGTCGTCGTCCAGCGTGAATGTTGCCAGTGCTACTTTCTGAGCGTCGGTGCTGGGGAAGATCTCGAACAATTTTTCCATTTCTAGGACCCACGCTTCGGCTTTCATCGGCTCTATGCCCCCTTGGAATCTCGGTGGCTTCATTTTCTTGAACTCCCTGATCAAAGCTATCGTGCCATCCCCATATAAGGCTGGCTGCGGAGGAACTTGCGGCACTGGAGGAGGTGGAGGCGGAACTACATTTCGGCCGTTGGTCTGCTCGGCCTGAGTCGACGTAGCACTAGCATACTGCTGTCTTGTTTGCCTCAACTCGCGGGCCAAACCTTCAACTACCCTTTCCAGTCTGTCCATCCTGTCTTCGGGCTGATCTCTGCCAATTGGAGGTCTACCTCTCCTCATGATGCTATGAGTATGCCAAGTGTGACTTTTAAACAAATAAGCAAATATCCACGTAGGCAAGTAACAAATAGGCATGTTAAGATAATACACACCTTGTTCAAGTAGCAAGTATATGATGCAATCCCTACATCTTCTAAGGGAAATCCTATGCTCTTTAGGACTCAAAGTGTGTGAATAACGTATACTGAGGAACTTGTGCTCTGATACCATTCTGTCACGACCCCAAACCGCCCCTAGTAGGATGGTGCCGTGATGGCCAGTAATCCGTGATTACCGAAGGCCAACTTACAAGATCACACACAATCAGAGTATAATATATATGGGGCTCACAAATGCGGAAGTAATAAATCAAATACAGTGGTCCATAAGAGCCGTGCATAAATCAAATGGAAAGACATACAAGACATAGCTTTACAACCAGTTTGTAATAACAAAAATACAAGTTACATCTTGATCAAAAGGCTTCTCGAGCCGACGTACAAAATACAATGAATACAAGTCAAGAAGCATGATTTTCAAGATTGGCCGACGTAATTACAACATTGCCGACATGAATACAAAACAAGGCCGACATAATCATGAATCCAAAACAAGCTGTGCAAAACATATCTAGGCGTCCGCCGTCCTGCTCATCACCTACATATATATAGAGAGGGTGAGCTTGGATACTCAGTGAATGGTACATATAATAAAGGTTTTGCATGAATATAGCCGAAGTCTTTCAAAACAAAACATGCCAAAACCATACGAATATTAGCCGAGATTCTTTCAAAGCAAAACACATCAAACCTTATCAAATCAAGAGATGAACCGTATTCATCTATCAAATCTTACAAGTCTCAAGGGTGCTTACTGGCATCGGCAAAACACAAATCCAGCTTTCCGAACAAACAAGTCCACGTGGTAAACCGTCAGTGGCAAGACAAGGACTGTACGATCCGTAATCGATTAGTCAAAGGTACTGCGAAAGTTTATAGTCCTCCAGCACAAGGGACTTGTGTTACTTAAGCCCGTAGCTCTTTTTAACACTATATCTTTCCAAGAAAGGACCGTATCCTGCTTAGTACTACGAAAGTTTAGCGTCCTCCAGCAAAGGGACTTTCATACTTGGTGCTGCGAAGTTTAAGTCCTCCAGCACAAGGGACTTGTCAAAGATAATACAAAACAAAACTTATACTCGATACATCAAAATAGAGCTAGTCATTCATGCTTAACAAATACTTTCATCAAAACAAAGCAAGCAAGATTTATCAAAACCGTATAACATAGCTTTATTAGAAATACCACTCACATAGTTCTTCTCGGGTGTAGGCTCAAAGCAAAGATCAAGGTCCTACAATCACATGGCAAATACATTCTCAAAACAAGCTTTACATGCATGCAATGATCCCGGCATTCTCGCCAGATCCAAGTCAATAACAAAGCAAAACATGCTGGGGTTTAAACACTTTTTTCGTCTCATGAAAACACTGGGTACCAACCAGTCTTGCCGAGGTCCCACACTTCCTTGCCGAGGTGTGGTCCGATGGCCACATTCAAAGCGAAATCGGGAAAACCTGGGTTTCCCCCTTGAAGTATGCAAAGAACAAGATCATCAAGAACATCAAGAACATGCATGCTAAAATCATAACTCGTTTATTCCAAAAAAACTGAGGTTTCATGCTAGAGTTCAAAAACATGGACCTGGGTACCCATACAAGAAAATCACGCAAGAACAAACACAAAAACATGGTTCTAGTTCCAAACTTTCGGATCAAAACGAGGCTTTTCATCAAAACTCAAGAACACCATTTTCTCTTCAAGAACCAACTTCAAATCAATGCATGGCGTGCAAAACGAAATCAATCATGCAATGTAGCTTGACAGCCAATAAGATTAACTAGAGCAGAGCAAGAATCTAACCTCAAAACTCAAATCTAACGGTTCGATCCTCGGAGATCAGGCTCGGAACTCTACTCTCTCACTCTAAAACTCCTTCCTTCTTCCTCTAGAGCTTCTCTCTCTAAAGACAAAGATTTGAGACAAAATGATTTGTTTTTAGATCTGCCGGCTGTCTTAACACACAGCTCGGACACGTGGTATTATCGGGTTGGTTCAACTCAAAAAGGTGACTGATTGATAAGACAAGTCTATGACAAAGCGTATTCAACAAGCTAAATGGCAAGACACATCGGCAAGTAATGATATCGGCTAAAGTCAAAGCTCGGCAACAGGATATCAAAAACATCGGCTAGGGAGGATGACACTTGACTAAGCTGTGCTACACCTTGGCCTGGGTGTGCCACACCTCGGTCTAAGCCATACATGCCCAAGAACAAAGATCATTAAGTGCAAAACATCTCGGCCTAGATGATACACTCCTCGGCCTTGGTTCCGAACACCTCGATCCAGATAGTGACATCTCGGCAAACATGCCCGGGGTGAAGGTGGAGGTCAACCAAGTGGTTCCAAAAATAATTCTAAGTGCAAAGGTTCAAAGGTGAACTAAGCTCAAGATGACCTCGGCTACACACCAAGCAAGGGACAAAATCATGTAAGCAACACTTCAAACAAGGCAAGACAAAACAAGGTAAACAAGATTTGCAACATCATAAGACAAGATCATACAGGTATGCATGCAAGCATGGTTAAGCCAGAATGAGGGTTGTTACATTAACGATCTATTTGGAAATTAAAAAAAAAAAGGAAGTTGAATAGAAAAGGAAATTGAATGATAATGGAAGTTGAATAAAAATAAAAATGGAAGGTGCATAAAATTAACAATGGAAGTTCATTTAAGAAACCACTATACCTTAACGATTTATTTGGAAATTAAATAAAAAAGGAAGTTGAAAAGAAAAGGAAATTGAATAAAAATGGAAGTTGAATAAAAATAAAAATGGAAGTTGCATAAAATTAACAATGGAAGTCCATTCATGAAATCACTATACCTTAACGATCTATTTGGAAATTAAATAAAAAAGGAAGTTGAATAGAAAAGGAAATTGAATGAAAATTTAAGATGAATAAAAATAAAAATGGAAGTTGCCTAAAATTAAAAATGGAAGTTCTTTCAAGAAACCACTATACCTTAACGATCTATTTCGAAATTAAATAAAAAAGGAAGTTGAATAGAAGAGGAAATTGAATAAAAATAGAAGTTGAATAAAAATAAAAATGGAAGTTGCATAAAATTAACAATGGAAGTTCATTCAAGAAGCCACTATACCTTAACAATCTATTTGGAAATTAAATAAAAAAGGAAGTTGAAGAGAAAAGTAAATTGAATAAAAATGGAAGTTGTGTAAAAATAAAAACTGATGTTGCATAAAATTAACAATGGAAGTTAATTCAAGAAACCACTATACCTTAACGACCTATTTGGAAATTAAATAAAAAAGGAAGTTGAATAGAAAAGGAAATTGAAAAAAAATGGAAGCTGAACAAAAATAAAAATGGAAGTTGCATAAAATTAACAATGGAAGTCCAATCAAGAAACCACTATACCTTAACGGTCTATTTGGAAATAAAATAAAAAAGGAAGTTGAATAGAAAATGAAATTGAATGAAAATTTGAAGTTGAATAAAAATAAAAATGGAAGTCCATTCAATAAACCACTATACCTTAACGGTCTATTTGGAAATAAAATAAAAAAGGAAGTTGAATAGAAAATGAAATTGATTGAAAATTTGAAGTTGAATAAAAATAAAAAATGGAAGTTGCATAAAATTAAAAATGAAAGTTCATTCAAGAAACCACTATACCTTAACAATCTATTTGAAATTAAATAAAAAAGGAAGTTGAATTGAATAGGAAATTGAAAAAAAATGGAAGTTGAATAAAAATAAAAATGGAAGTTGCATAAAATTAACAATGGAAGTCCATTCAACAAACCACTGTACCTTAACGATCTATTTGGAAATAAAATAAAAAAGGAAGTTGAATAGAAAAAGAAATTGAATGAAAGTTTGAAGTTGAATAAAAGTAAAAATGGAAGTTGAACAAAATTAAAAATGGAAATTCATTCAAGAAACCACTATACCTTAATGATCTATTTGGAAATTAAATAAAAAAGGAAGTTGAATAGAAAAGGAAATTGAATAAAAATGGAAGTTGAATAAAAATAAAAATAGAAGTTGCATAAAATTAACAATGGAAGTTCATTGAAGAAACCACTATACCTTAACGATCTATTTGGAAATTAAATAAAAAAGGAAGTTGAATAGAAAAAGAAATTTAATGAAAATGGAAGTTGAATAAAAATAAAAATGGAAGTTGCATAAAATTAACATTGGAAGTTCATTCAAGAAACCACTATACCTTAACGATTTATTTGGAAATTAAAAAAAAAAGGAAGTTGAATAGAAAAGGAAATTGAATAAAAATGGAAGTTGAATCAAAATAAAAATGGAAGTTGCATGTAATTAACAATGGAAGTCCATTCATGAAACCATTATACCTTAACGATCTATTTGGAAATGAAATAAAAAAGGAAGTTGAATAGAAAAGGAAATTGAATGAAAATTTAAGTTGAATAAAAATAAAAATGGAAGTTGCATAAAATTAAAAATGGCAAGAAACCACTATACCTTAACGATCTATTTCGAAATTAAATAAAAAAGGAAGTTGAATAGAAAAGGAAATTGAATAAAAATGGAAGTTGAATAAAAATAAAAACGGAAGTTGCATAAAATTAACAATGGAAGTTAATTCAAGAAACCACTATACCTTAACGACCTATTTGGAAATTAAATAAAAAAGGAAGTTGAGTAGAAAAGAAAATTGAATAAAAATGGAAGCTGAATAAGAATAAAAATGGAAGTTGCATAAAATTAACCATGGAAGTCCATTCAAGAAGCCACTATACCTTAACGTTCTGTTTGGAAAATAAGAAGGCTCAGTCAATCTTTCTCTAACATGTCCTATAGTAGCTTCTTCTAGGTAATAGTTGCTAAATGCACATATTTTCATAATGGTGAAGATGGAAGATGAATGGAAGGTGGTGAGAAGACATAGAAGAGCAAACTTGGGAAGTAATGGGTTTCGGACATTGCCAATCGTTACTTTGTTCGTGGACAACTTGCCAGACTCTATGGATAAGGAATGGCTGTTGCAATCATGCAGTGGAGCAGGGAAGGTTCAGGATGTATTCATCTCCAAAAAATTAAGCAAAAGATCCAAGCGCAGGTTTGGATTTGTTAGATTCAGATCCAAGGAGGAGGCAGATAGAGCTGTGGAAGCGGTTAATGGGGTAACAGTAAGAGATTGTAGGTTGTTCGCAAAGATGGCAGGCTTTTGCAAGGAAGGGCAAGGTTTGAGGGAAGCGGTGAAGTCAAATAGTACTGGCAGAATAAGGAACGATGACCCTTATGGAGCGCACCGGGGTACTATAGGGCAATCCCAGGGGAGGAATGTTAACAATCAAACTTTTGCAGATGTGGTGAGAGGTTGTAATAAGGATTGTCACAAAGCCTTATCCCCATCCGTTAAGGCGGATGAGTATGGTAATGAATGGCTTTGAAGAAGCGCTGTTGGAAAAACTTATACTTTTTGTTCAGTCAAAGCAGTGGAAGACATTCTAAAGAGTGTGGGGGTCCTCAACCTCCAAGTTCGAGAGATTGGTGGCAAAAGTATGATCATTACTTTTCCAACAGTAGAAGCCATGAAGAGGGCGTTGCAGGATAAACCAAGATGGATTGCTGGATGCTTCGAGTATTTTGTTGAATGGAGCCCAGGCATGATGCATGAATTTGGAAGATTGGTGTGGTTGAATTGCTATGGTGTTCCAATAAACTTCTGGAACGCAATCACATTTTCGAATATTGGTAAAGCATGGGGGGAGATTGTCCAACTGGAAGATGAGACTTTGAAAGGTATGTCCTTTGCAGTTGGGAGAGTGTTGATATTTACAAAACGCTTTGAAATGATTAATCAGATGATGACTGTGGAGTTCAAAGGGATATCATATCCAATTCGAGTGATAGAAGAAGTAGTAGGGAGGAACTTTTACTCTAGTAGTAATATTGATCCTAGCAGCTTGTCGGTAATCCCAGAAAGTGTAGCCGGAAGCAAACAGGAGGATGAACGTCAGAACGAGGTCGGTGAGGTGGAGGGTGACTTGGAGCCCGAAGCTGAGCTGGATCCTAGGGTGGATGGTGACATGGAGGGTGACTTGGTGACCACAACCGAGCTAGTTGTAAGGCATCGGAGGGTCGGAGGTGATGAGGGTGGTCCAAAAGAGGCAGGGACGTCATTGGTTGGAGAAACAAATTTGGATTTGGGAAAGGAGAAGCAGCAAATGGTGGCCTTGGAAGTCGAACAGTTGTCCATGCGTATTGCAACGGCTCAAAAAGTGGTTGAAGAGGTTAACTGCCTTGAAGGCCTGAAGGATGGGATGGACTCGATTTGTTCGGCCCATTTGGGCTCCAAAAATTGGCCCCTTGTCCCTCTAGCTTTATGTATGGGTTTGGGCCCAAATTGTTCTTCCTTACCAAATCAGTCTAGCCCAGAGGAAATTGAATCACACTCAGAGGAGCTACCCAAGACTCTAGGCTCAGAAGGTAATTTCAGACGGGTCCAAAAGCTGCATAACAGTCATGGTTTGTTCAATCATCGTCTCAAGCTTATTGAGGATAAGAAGAAAAGAAAGGTGAAATTCGTGGAAGAAATTTTAGAAGATTCATGGATGAACAAGGGTAAGAGGAGAAAAGCGAAGAGAATCTTGAAAAGAGGAGCTATTTTTCGAGTAGCGGCTGATGCAACCTCCTCATCAATATTGTTAGGACCCTTTGTTGTCAAAATCCGTGCATCAAAACCAAGGTTGTAAGTTGTGGAAGTTTTCCAGGTTTTCACTTTTTTTGTCGCCCCGCTCGAGCGGGGAAAGTAACGCTCGAGCGGGGATTGCAAGCCCTCAGCAATTCTGCGCAGTCTGCCAAGATACTAGATGGTGTGATTCCCCGCTCGAGCGGGGAAATGGACGCTCGAGCGGGAAGGCTATATGAGTCACAAATCTTGAAGTCTCCGCTTGAGCGGGAAGACCCACGCTCGAGCGGACCGCGCGATGACAGTTTCTATAAATTCGCAGTTTGGGTCTTTTTCAAGCATTACTTTTCCTAGATCTTGTTGAAGAGTCTTAGGGTTTTGTGTGAAGTTTTCTTCTGAGTTCTTGTGAGTTTTCTTTGATGTTCTTGAGAGAGTTCTAAACTTATGAGTTGAGATTCATACATCAAAGAGTTTGATACTACATATTCAAGAGTGTTCTCTTCGGTGGAATCCGAAGATCAACACGTAAAGTTTCAAAAGGCGTTTGATTCTTTACGTAGTCGTTAATTCGACAAGCGAAGTTGTGCTGTGGAATCAACTTCAGAATCAGTTCCGTGACGAAGGCGTGGTGAAAGAGTTATAGAAGATTCAGAGACAAATTGACTAGGTTGGGTAATTTGTATGGTTTCTTTGTAACCTTGTAGTCCTTCTGTAGTGGATTGATTTGTGGCGGTTCGCCCGTGGTTTTTGATTACAATTGAAGGTTCTTCAATTGTGGTTTTTCCACGTAAAAAATCGTTTGTGTTGATTTATTATTTATTCCTAAAAACAAACAATCTAAAATCACTCTCGTAAGTGCTTGATGATTTTAGATTGAGTGTTTTGGAATTCTTGGGATTTGGAATTTTTTAAACTTTATCTAATCACGAATCACATAGGATTTTCAATTGGTATCAGAGCGGGTCACTCTTTATTTTATCAAAAAACTTTTGTTTTTATCAAAACTATAGGAGTGATTTTGTGTGTGATGTATGTGATAGTATTATGATTCTATTCGTGAAGGTAACTCGACTCATAGACCCCCTTTACTTGACGGTACAAACTATTCTTATTGGAAAGCTCGTATGAGAGCATTTTAAAATCCATCGATGAGAAAGTTTGGCACTGCGTTGTCTTTGTGGAGTGAACCTACTGTCACTATAGATGGCGTTGATATTCCTAAACCCCTTGATAAATGGGACACAACTGATTACCAGAACTCGAGTTGGAACAGCAAGGCTCTCAACTCCCTCTTCTGCTCTGTCACACCTGAAGAATTCCGTCGAATTTGCACGTGTGAAATAGCAAAAGAGGCGTGGGATATTCTTGAAACAATTCACGAAGGAACCACCTCTGTCAAAAGGTCAAAACTTCAACGCCTCACATCCGCCTTTGAAACCCTTTTTATGCGCGACGATGAGACGTTTGATGATTTCTATGCAAAACTCAGTGATATCGTGAATTCCTGTTTCACTCTCGGTGAAAAAATCCCGGAAGCAAAAGTTGTGGGAAAAATTTTGAGGTCCCTTCCGAGAGGTTCCAATCAAAGGTGACAGCCATTGAGGAGGCTCAGAATGTTGATACCCTCAAGCTCGATCAATTGGTTGGAAATTTGCAGACTTATGAAGCACACCAAATTTCCAAGAAAAAGCAAAAAGAAAGTATGGCTTTCACAAGTACTCATGAGACTGCAAAACCTCCGGAGACTGAATTTGATTTAGAGTCTGAGATGACGGCTATGCTTACAAAACAGTTTAAAAATTTTTTGAAAAAGAAGCCTAATTTCAGAGCCCCTATTTCAAAAGATAAGAGTAATGACAAACCAAAAACTTTTCCACCAAAATTTGCTCAAACCACTGAAAAGAAGGTTGTAAGGGGGCCAGGGGTCAAGTGTTATGAATGTCAAGGGTTTGGCCATATGTCCCTTGAATGCCCTACGAAAAAGAATCGGAAGAAAGTCTACACCGTAACTTGGGATGATGAAAGCGGGTCGGAACAAGAACCCGAAGAACCTGAATCTGGTGAAGATGGGGATAGTGCTTTCATGGCATTTTGGGCCACGGTTTCTCAACCTCTTCCAAAGCCTTCGGAATCAGCCCATGGTCAGAACTTGCATCATGCTCCCACCTTTGATGGGACCAACTACCTGTATTGGAAAATCAGAATGAGGGCTTTTTTGAGAGCCTTTGAACCAGAAGGTTGGCAAACCATTGAAGAAGATACAGAAAGTGCAGATAATCCGGGCAATCAGAGAGCCCTAAGCATTATTCGTGGAGCAATTTCTAATGAAGAACAACAACGGGTCGTTCATTGCACAAAGGCTAAAGATGCATGGGAAATTCTGAGCCAATTCCATGAAAGAGAAGATTCACCTCCACCTCCATCCAGCAACTTGTCTGCCTTGGTTGCTAGATTGGATGAGGTCAAGGAGAATGAGAAGCAAAGAGAGGATGATGAAACATCTGAAGACATTGATGAGATCAATGGCGATGAACTACAACAAGCTTACGAGAAGCTGTACGAGGAATCTCTGAATTTGTCTAAAACCAACGACAAACTCTCTCTCAAGCTCAAAACATGTGAGAGTGAGAATGTCCGACTCAAAGGAGAACTCTTGACAGCAAAGCAGAATGTCATCAAGATCTCAAGTGACAGGCAAGACTTATGTGGAAAACTTCTGTCCTGTGAAACTGAAAGGAATGAACTTCTGAGGGTGTATTCCACATATGAAGAAAAGCTTGAAAGTCTTGAGTTGTCACAAACTGCATTGGAAGAGAAAGTCAGTCAGAAAGATGAAGAACTCCGTATTGCTAGAGCAACAATTGCCATGTGGAACAAAGGTTCCAGATCTCTAGAAGACATACTCGGATCTCAACAAATGGGTTCTGACAAAAGAGGGCTAGGCTATGGTGCGACAGCTCACAAAGGACAAGCCTCTACCTCACATAACTTGAAGACTCAAGGAAAGGGAAAATTGAAGGTAGATCAAGATTACTCTTTTCTTCATCAAGCAAAAGCAGGCAAGACCAACAAAAGGGAGGTAAAACCTGTTTTTATTTGTCATCACTGTGGTAGGTATGGCCACATTCGTCCTTATTGTTTTGAACTGTTTGGTAAGGTGTCTCAAAAGGGCAGAAATTCTAATACTTTTTGGGTTAGGAGACAACCTTACATGTCTAGGCGGAACACCAAGACTAAAAAGATTTGGGTTAGAAAAGATGATTTGACTTGTTTTGTTGTTCACACTGCTCTAAAAGCACGTGACTCACACATGTGGTATCTTGATAGTGGGTGCTCTCGTCATATGTCCGGTAACAAATCCTACTTCACCTCCCTTGAAAAATATGAAGGAGGAATTGTTACCTTTGGAGATGGCGGCACTTCTAGAGTCATTGGTAAGGGCTCTATAAGTGTTGCTGGTCTTCCCAAGCTAGATAATGCCTTACTTGTTGATGGCCTTAAAGCTAATCTTTTGAGCATTAGTCAAATGTGTGATTCCCATCATGAAGTATTGTTTTCAAAAGATAAATGTGAAATTTTGGATAAAAAGGGAAATACTGTTTTACATGGGGTTCGCACATTTGATAACTGCTATGGGATTCTTACTACTAATGATCTCACTTGTCATTCTGCCATCATAAGTAACATTGATCTGTGGCATCAAAGATTAGGTCACATGAATTTCAAAGACCTAACTAAGATAGCCAACAAAGAACTTGTGAGAGGAGTACCTAAACTAGGTAAGAATTTGAGCCATGTGTGTGGACCATGTCAGCTTGGTAAGCAAACCCGTGCTCCGCATAAAAGGGTGAACAGCTTTACAACCAAACGACCTCTTGAATTAGTTCACATGGATTTAATGGGTCTTACTCACACTGAAAGCATTGGAGGTAAAAGATACATTTTTTTAACTGTTGATAATTTTACTCGTTTCTCATGGGTAAATTTTTTAAGGGAAAAATCTGATACGTTTGATGCTTTCCAGGCTTTAGTCCTTAAAATCCAAAATGAACAAGGTGTTTCCATTGGGCGTATCATAAGAATCCGAACTGATCATGGTCGTGAATTTGAAAATAGTTCGTTTTCGGATTTTTGTGATATGCATGGAATTAAGCATGAGTTTTCTGCACCTATTACTCCACAACAAAATGGAGTGGTTGAGAGGAAGAACAGAGTTGTTCAAGAAATGGCTAGGGTCATGCTCCTTAGTAAGAGTCTTCCTCCAAAGTTCTGGGCCGAAGCCTTAAATACTGCTGTTTATGTCATAAATCGTGTGTATTTAAGGCCCGGCACTTTACAAACTTCTTATGAATTGTGGAAGGGTTTGAAACCTAATGTAAAATACTTCAAAACATTTGGGAGTAAGTGTTACATCTTCAAAGATAGAGAGCCCTTGGGAAAATTTGACTCCCGAAGTGATGAAGGTATTTTTCTAGGATATTCAACCAACAGTAGGGCTTTTCGAGTCTATAACCTGCGAACTTCATCATTAATGGAATCTATCAATGTGGTTATAGATGACACAGGTTCACCTACTTCAGCAACAAATGAGGATGACAATGGTGAGTTTCCAATCTTGGATACTAAACCACAAAATCAAGGAGATGTTGCGGCTCAATCACAAGAAATTGTTACAGCACCATCCTCACAGGTAAGTTCAAGTCCAAAGAGTGCTCAAAAGGACAGCACTCCTGTTCCTCCTGTCACCCAAAATCCTGAACTTAAACCATCAGCAAGGGTGAAACTGAATCATCCAGTTCAACAGGTAATTGGAAGTGTTTCAGATCGAATGAAAACCCGAAGACAGATTCGGGATGAGGTATCACATATGTGTTATGTTTCTTTGATTGAACCTAAGAATTTTAAAGAGGCCTTGCTAGATGATAGTTGGGTTAATGCTATGCATGAAGAATTAGGTCAATTTGAACGTAACAAAGTTTGGACTCTTGTTCCCAGATCTAGAGACATGAATGTGATAGGTACCAAGTGGATCTTTAAAAATAAATCTGATGAGAATGGTACTGTTGTAAGGAATAAAGCTAGGTTGGTTGCTCAAGGTTACACACAAGTAGAGGGTATTGACTATGATGAGACGTTTGCCCCAGTTGCACGTCTCGAATCCATTCGTATTTTGCTTGGTGTTGCATGTTTCCTTGGCTTTAAATTGTTTCAAATGGATGTGAAAAGTGCTTTTCTGAATGGGTACTTAAAAGAAGAGGCATATGTTGAGCAACCAAAAGGGTTTGAGGACCCTAAATGTCCTAATCATGTCTACAAGTTAGACAAGGCTTTGTATGGGTTGAAACAAGCCCCTCGGGCTTGGTATGATAGGCTTACTACCTTTCTTCTTGATAATGATTTTCAAAGGGGTAGTGTGGATAAGACATTATTTGTGAAACATACTAAGTCTCATATTCTTGTTGCTCAGATATATTTTGATGATATTGTGTTTGGTTCCACTACTGATCATCTTGTGAAATATTTTTCGGATTGCATGACACATGAGTTTGAGATGAGCATGATGGGAGAGTTGTCTTATTTTTTGGGTCTCCAAATTAAACAGTCTCCTTCGGGTATATTTGTTTCTCAGTCTAAGTATGCTAAAAATCTTGTGTCAAAGTTTGGTCTTGAGTCTGCCAAACATGCACGCACTCCCATGAGCACCAGTCTTCACCTTTCCAAAGATTTCTCTGGTATTGATGTTGATCCTACCCTTTATAGGAGTATGATAGGGAGTCTGTTGTATCTCACAGCCAGTCGTCCTGATATTTCTTTTAGTGTCGGTGTTTGTGCTCATTACCAAGCCAATCTTAAAGAGTCTCACCTTCTTGCGGTAAAACGCATCATCAAGTATGTAAATGGGACCTTGGGGTATGGGGTTTGGTTTTCCACTGATACTACAGCCAAAATTACTGGTTTTTCTGATGCCGACTGGGCAGGGTATGCTGATGATAGGAAAAGTACATCCGGGGGGTGTTTTTACCTTGGGAATAATCTGGTTTCTTGGCATAGTAAAAAGCAGAATGCCATCTCTCTTTCCACTGCTGAGGCTGAGTACATTGCTGCAGGAAGTTGTTGTGCCCAAATGTTGTGGATGAAGCAAATGCTTCATGATTATGGAATAGAACAGAACACTCTCACTCTTTTTTGTGATAACACAAGTGCCATAAACATTTCAAAAAATCCTGTCCAACACTCTCGCACCAAACACATTGACATTCGTCATCATTTTATTCGAGAGTTAGTGGACGAAGGCCTTGTTGTTTTGGAACATGTTTCTACTGAGCATCAAAAAGCTGATATTTTTACAAAACCCCTTGATCTTCTTCGATTTGAATTTCTTAGAAAGACCTTGGGTGTAATGTCTCAGTAACTAGGGTGTATCCTGTTTTTCATGAGAGGTAAGTGTGAGTGGTTGACTTACTGTTCTTGGATGTGATAATCTATGATTGAGTTATGATATCTTTGCATCAAATTTTATATGAACACTGCTCATGTTGCATACAAGATTTTTTCTTCTTCTTTGTTCATAGCTTATTCTGAATGCCCATACTCTTTTACTTCATGATCTCATTCTGTACACATCCTTGAGATAAACTGTTGCAGGGGTTTCCGCACAAGTGATCAAAGTTCTCTATGGACCACTGACAGTGTTTCTTGTACTCTTTCAGAGGAATTGACCTATACTGGTATATCATGGGTGATGTTAAGTCTCTTAACCATCTACCATCTTATTTCACTTCCATGGTTTCTCCCTCAGTACATGATTTCCGGGCATTAGGAAAAGGCTACCTCAGAGGCACCAACCAGACCATCATTTTGATTTCATTCTTCTCTGGTTTGGACTCCATACTCTTGAGCATGTATGCCACCAGTGAGTGCCCACAAGGAAAAAAAAAAAAAAAGGGGATCATTGTCTGAGGGGGAGCTTCCGCATTTACTCAACAAATACCCCGTGATTCCTAGTGGTTTGACTTTTCTCTGTGATTGACAGTCACTCTTGTTGGAGGTCCAGCCATCAGATCACTACCAGGATTAATTCTAGCTTTGTGGCTCTCAAGGATTGCACACACACACATTCCCTATATGAGCTCTCATGTGTGTTTTTGAGTTATGCATTCTCATGATGCGTGTGGCTTTGATTTAATATTATCTGTTTTATTCATGAGCTGGTGTTTCATCTTTTTTCTCAAATTTTCAGGACTCATGATTGATGGATTCTCTTGTCCTTAGGGTATAGTCTGTCACCTGGTCATCTTGCTTGATACGGGACTTCCTAGGTGTTTTTATTTTCATTTAAAAAAAAAATAAATAAATAAATAAAAAAATAAAAATAAAAATAAAAATAAAATTTTTTTTTTGTCCCCGCTCGAGCGGACTTTTTCACGCTCAAGCGTGTTTTTGTGGCTTGCAGTACTTTTTGCAGTTCTGGGTTTGGTATTTTTCCGCTCGATCGGCCTTCTTCACGCTCGAGCGCGCTTTTTCATAGTTTGTCTCCCGCTCGAGCATCAAACCCTAAGCTCGAGCGGACTGGGTTTTGTATTTATTTCCCCCCTTTGACCTTTGAGTCACTTTTTGCCATTCAACTTCATCTCTTCCTAGGGTTTTGGCGATTTGGCGATTCAGTCCTCCTTCTTCTGTCGTGTTCTGTGCATTGGTTTGATTCTTCTTCCCTTGCACCACAGGTACATTTTTATTTCTCTTTCCCTTGTGCTGTTTCCCTGTATTTATTTCGTTCTTTGGGTTGATTATGTCAGTTGCTTGTTGAGTCGGTGAGTTGATTTTGTTTGTGTTACTCTTGTTTTAGTTTTGGTTGTTGTTTGGTTTGCTAGTTTTTTCCTTTAGTCAATCCTTCCTTCCTTAGGGTTTTTCTATTTTGGGTTTCTAGCTCTGTTGTGTTTTGGGTTTCTAATTGGGGGTTTTTTATAGCATGCTGTGGTGTGTTTGTATTGGGGATATTGTTTACCCCTCCATGTGGTCTCATGCTTGTTTACCTTTGGAATTTGCTTCATGGTTTTGCATTAGGGATTATGCTACATTTTCTAACTGAGAGTTGTTTGCCTTAATATCCTGCTGCCATACTTTCTTGGTTTGATCTATTGCTTGGTAGTTACATTGGTTTCTGGATATCTTATGATTGCCCTTATGATTCAGTTGCCTATTACTGTATATAGCACTAATGGACTAATGTTTGTTATCTCTTGGCTTCATTGGTTTTGTTCTTTGGTTTTGGGTTGGGGGTATGTGTCTTGTTTAGCCATGTCCACTCACAAACGTCGTAAGTCGACAGCCTCTCGCCCTCCTTATAACACCGAGCGCTTTCCCTCAGCTGAAAAAGCTAAGTTATATCGCGAGTCCTACCATTCTCGATCCATTCACCTTGAAAGGAATGTTCACCCATCCACTTTTGAGTCCATTCATATCCGGTCGTTCTTTGATCCTCTCGGTGGAGATAAGGTTCTTAGTTTTTCTGGGCAACAAAATTTGTCTTGGGTACGGGAGTTCTATTGCAATATGGAAGGTTTTGATGAGATTGGTCCCTCTTTTAAGGTTTGGGTTCGATCCAAGGAAATCCATGTAACCACGGCTCTTATTCATGAGCTATTAGGGATTAGTGCTCGATCTCCTATCTATTACCCTTATCCAGTTCCATCTCGCCCTACTTGTAATTTTGATGAGGTGGCTGAGAGTTTGTGTGGTTTTCCTCGCTCCTGGCCTACTGGTTCTTTGATTAAACAGAATGAACTTCTACCTCAATTTCGGTTGCTCAATTTGATCATGTGTGCTAATGTCCTTGTTACTACCCATAGTTCTGAAGTTAAGCCAGACCAAGGTTTTATTCTTGAGTGTGTTGCCCACAACCGGCCCATAGACCTTGCCACCCTCATCATTCAGAAGATGGTTGCAGCTTTTGAGCGCACCAATCTTGGTTTACCATATGGCTGCCTCATCAATCGCCTGTTAGCCAAATTTGCCATTCCTAAATTTGATGAGGACGAGTTTGCTTCCCCGACACGCCCATTTACTAAGAAGACTGTTTCCCAGAGTCAGTCTCATATTAGGGGGGTTCCTTCTGGTCGATCTGGTGCAGGTTCTAGTGCTGCTGCAGCCATGGCAGAGGAGGCCGAGTATGATGCGGCTGCTGGTGGTGATCTTGGTGAGGGGGAGCAGCATCCTCCTGTTCGTACACTCCGCGGTCAGCTACAGTCCTTAGAGCGCTCCCTTGGTTCCCGATTTGACCATCTTGAGGAGAGGATGGATATTTTTGAGGCTCGCCTCACTGATCTTGAGACTACTTCAGATGCCCGGTTCCGTGCTTTGGAGGCTTCTTCTGAGCGGATTGAGGCTTCTGTTGTCCAGATTTTGGCTTTTCTTCAGATGCCGACTCCGCCCCCGGCTCCTTGACTTTGGCTCGTTGTGTTTTTCTTTGTTTTGTTTTCCTCCCGGCCAAAAAGGGGGAGTGAATTTGATCATGATGATGGATACAGTTTTTGGGATACAGTTTTTTTTTTTGGTATGGTGTATATGGTGATTCTTGGTACAGGTATGGTGTATATGGTGATTCTTGGTACAGGTGTCTTATTGATGGTACAATTTTTTATGCTTCTATCCTTTATTATGCATCTTTCCTTCTTTGGTACAGTTGGATTGTTATATATGTTTTGTGGATGGAAAATGTTTTGATTATGATGGTTTGGTCTTTTACTATTTAATCTTGTTCCACATAGTTTTGGTTGTCTGGTGTTTGTTTTTCAGGATCATTATATAAGCGCATGGTTGGTTGTTGGTTGTGGCATATTGGTTCATAAGTTGGCACGTTGTTTCAGACTATCAGACTAGTTTGTTCTTAATTGGCAAATTGTTTTTTTTTTTTGACTAGTTTGAAATCTTGTTTTAAGTTTGTTTTGTGATTGTTTAGAAAAACTGTCTTAGAATGGTTTTGTCCGGGATTTGACAAAGGGGGAGATTGTTAGGACCCTTTGTTGTCAAAATCCGTGCATCAAAACCAAGGTTGTAAGTTGTGGAAGTTTTCCAGGTTTTCACTTTTTTTGTCGCCCCGCTCGAGCGGGGAAAGTAACGCTCGAGCGGGGATTGCAAGCCCTCAGCAATTCTGCGCAGTCTGCCAAGATACTGGATGGTGTGAATCCCCGCTCGAGCGGGGAAATGGACGCTCGAGCGGGAAGGCTATATGAGTCACAAATCTTGAAGTCTCCGCTCGAGCGGGAAGACCCACGCTCGAGCGGACCGCGCGATGACAGTTTCTATAAATTCGCAGTTTGGGTCTTTTTCAAGCATTACTTTTCCTAGATCTTGTTAAAGAGTCTTAGGGTTTTGTGTGAAGTTTTCTTCTGAGTTCTTGTGAGTTTTCTTTGATGTTCTTGAGAGAGTTCTAAACTTATGAGTTGAGATTCATACATCAAAGAGTTTGATACTACATATTCAAGAGTGTTCTTTTCGATGGAATCCGAAGATCAACACGTAAAGTTTCAAAAAGCGTTTGATTCTTTACGTAGTCGTTAATTCGACAAGCGAAGTTGTGCTGTGGAATCAACTTCAGAATCAGTTCCGTGACGAAGGCGTGGTGAAAGAGTTACAGAAGATTCAGAGACAAATTGACTAGGTTGGGTAATTTGTATGGTTTCTTTGTAACCTTGTAGTCCTTCTGTAGTGGATTGATTTGTGGCGGTTCGCCCGTGGTTTTTGATTACAATTGAAGGTTCCTCAATTGTGGTTTTTCCACGTAAAAAATCGTTTGTGTTGATTTATTATTTATTCCTAAAAACAAACAATCTAAAATCACTCTCGTAAGTGCTTGATGATTTTAGATTGAGTGTTTTGGAATTCTTGGGATTTGGAATTTTTTAAACTTTATCTAATCACGAATCACATAGGATTTTCAAATATCGTCGGGGTCCATCATCAATAGAAATCGAATTATTCTTTCGAAGGCCCAGGCAGTTTGGGAGATAGGTAAGGTGCTGGGGGTGAAACCGTCAATGCCAGAGAAGGAAATCATTGAGAGGATTGTTGAACTTGAAGAAATTGATGATGAAAGACGAAATGAGGGGAAAGGGTCAGCAGTATAGTTGACTGCCTTTTAGGGGGTTGGGTGTGTTTATGTTTTAAATGAAGATATTAATCTGGAATATTAGAGGTTTGGGGAGGAAGTCTAAAAGGTGTAACATGAAGCGAAAACTAAAAGAATGAAAGGTGGACATGGTTTTGATTCAAGAAACGAAAAGGGAAGCTGTTTTAGAAAAATTTGTGAGATCGGTGTGGCCAAGCACTACTTTTTATTTTGCCGTAGTGGATGCTATCGGAAGTGCTGGAGGTCTTCTCTGTATTTGGAACCCAGATCTCTTTAGTCTCAGAAGTTCGTGTGGCAATCGCAATTTCATCCTTTTAGAAGGTACAATTTACCCTAATTTCTCCTGCTCAATTGTGAATATTTATGGTCCTAATGATGTGGTTGCTAGAAAAAGTTTGTGGAAAACTCTTCTATCTGTTAAAAACCATTATGTAAACCCATGGTGCATTGGGGGGGATTTCAATGAGATTAGAACTCTGGGTGAAAGGCAGGGAACTATGAGGAGAGAGAGAGGTATGGGGCATTTTAATGAATTTGTTGATCTGATGGAATTAGTGGATCTGCCATTGATGGGGAGGAAGTACACCTGATCAAATTCTCAGGATAGTGAAAGATGGAGCCGCATTGATAGGTTTCTTCTTCATCCGGAGTGGATGGAGGTTTTTAAGTTTAAACAATGGGGGTTGCAAAGATGTTTGTCGGACCATTGTCCAATGCTCCTCAAAGAAGATGATCGTGATTGGGGACCTCGCCCCTTCAGATTTATTAATGCTTGGCTTCTGCATCCCAATTTCAGGGAGGTAGTAAAGAAATCTTGGGAAGAGAACTCTATTGACGGTTGGGCAGGGTATAGGGTGTTCAGGAAAATGAAGGAATTGAAGGGCAAATTGAAAGAGTGGAACTATTCTGTTTTTGGCAACATCCATGATAAAGTGAAGAGCATTGAAGATCAAATTCATTCTTTGGATCTTGCAGCAGAGAATAGCCCTTTAAATGATGAGGATAAGTTAAAAAGAAAAGAGTTAAGATCAGAGCTCTGGAGTGCTTTGAAGAGAGCTGAATGGTTTTGGCATCAAAGATCAAGGGTTGATTGGGCTCTTAAAGGGGATCACAACACAAGATATTTTCACATCATTGCCAATGGTAGACATCGAAGAAACTTCTTGAATTCTTTATTGGTGGAAGGTATTAGTGTGGAAAATCCTGATGGGGTCAAGTTAGCAGTGTTTAATCATTTCAAATCTGCTTTTTCTGAAAAATGGAAGAAGAGGCCATACCTGGAAGGTAACTTCAGGTCTGTAATTGACGAGGATACGAACAGGCTATTAGTTGAGAACTTCTCTGAGAAGGAAATATGGTCAGCCATTAATAGTTGCGATGGTAACAAAGCGCTAGGACCAGACGGATTTAATTTGCTTTGTTTGAGAAAGTGCTGGAAAATCATGAAGGGGGATATTGTTCAATTTTTCTCATAATTTCATGCCCATGGGAAACTTATTAAGGGTCTGAATGCATCATTTATTGCATTAATTCCTAAAAGTGATAACCCAGTTTCAATAAAGGATTACAGACCCATTACTTGGATTGGGTGTATTTATAAGGTGTTGTCAAAGGTTTTGGCAGCAAGGATTAAGCCAGCTTTGAGTTCTATCATTGGCAAGGTTCAAACGGCTTTTATAGGGGGAAGACATATCCAGGACGGGGTTCTCATAGCCAATGAAATTATCAGTTATTGGAAGTTTAAAAAGTTGAAGGGCCTTGTACTGAAGTTGGACTTTGAGAAGGCATACGATAGTATTAATTGGAATTTTATGATTGCAACTATGGAAGGGTTTGGCTTCCATTCAAAATGGATTCAATGGATAAAAGAATGCATAACTTCAGTCTCTTTGTCTATTCTAGTTAATGGATCTCTGTCAGATTCTTTCAATCCGCAAAAAGGGTTAAGGCAAGGGGACCCGCTATCTCCTTTCCTTTTTATAATTGGTGCAGAAATTTTGAACATTATGTTTATCAAGGCCACACAGCTGGGTTTGTTGAAGGGAGCTCAACTTGAATCCATTTGTTTGACACATTTGCAGTTTGCTGACGATACAATCATTTTCTACCAAGCAGAGTGGGCTGAAGTAGTTAATGTTAGAAGAATCTTGAGATGCTTTGAGCTTATATCAGGGCTAAAGGTGAATTTTCATAAAAGTATGGTTGGAGGTGTGGGTATTGATGATGTGCTGTTGAATGACTTTGCAGCAGCTCTTAGATGCAGAGTGCATAAGCTTCCAATGAAATTCTTGGGTCTACCTTTAGGTGCTAATCCAAGATTGAGGAAGACATGGCAACCAGTGGTGGACAGGATCAAGTTGAAATTGGCATCATGGAAGAAAAGGTTACTCTCTTTTGGGGGGAGACTAACTCTGATAAAATCAGTCCTATGTGCCTTGCCAATTTACTTTATGTCAATTTTTCAGATCCCAGTGGCAGTGGCAAAGGAGATTACAAAAATTCAGAGCGCGTTTCTTTGGGGGGATAATGATCATGGAAAAAAGATGCATATGGTTAAATGGGATGAAGTTTCAAAAAGTACGAAGGCGGAAGGCCTGGGGATAAGGAAGATTAGAGTTATGAACATTTCTCTGTTATTAAAATGGTGGTGGAGATTCGCAGCGGAGAAAGATTGTTTGTGGAAAAATGTTATTTGCGATGTCCACAAAATTGATGCGAGATGCTGGTTTCCAGTCCATCCTCACAATGCCTCTAGCGCCTGGTCTGATATTTCTTTGGTAAGTGTTCGTTGGCCTAAAGCTTTTGCTTATTTCTTGAATAATATCAAGTTGAGCCTTGGCAGAGGAAATAGAATGCAGTTTTGGAGCGATGAGTGGTTAAGGGAGGGAATTGTATTACGAAATATTTTCCCAAGACTGTATTAGATAAGTTCTAATAAGGAAGGAAGAGTGGCAGTTTTTTTGGTCTCTGAGAGAGATAGGTATGAATGGAAAGTGGAGTTTCGAAGACCTTTGAGGGCTTGGGAGGAAGAACAGGTTGTTTCTCTAAATAATTTATTAACGGAGGTCACGGAGCTTAATCAGAGGGAGGATGATACAATTGGTTGGAAGGTCGATAGCTGCGGTGTTTTTACTATAGCTTCAATGTATAATTGTATTGTTGCCGACAGGGCTTATAATATGGAAGTTACAAAATTGATTTGGACGAATGGTACGCCACCATCAGTGAAGTTCTTTGGATGGTTGGCGTGGAGGGGCAGAGTTAAAACCTCGGATAGGCTTGCTAGATTGGGGATTCTCGACAACCATAATGATGGGCAGTGTAGATCTTGTGGCATGGAAAATGAATCTTTGGAACATGTCTTAATCTGGTGCGTGAAAGTTTGGAGGATCTGGACCGCAGTTTTGCGCTGGTGGGGGCTTTTGTGGGTGATTCCTGGTTCAGTATCTGTTTTGCTCGAATGGTGGATGAGTTGGAAATTTCAGAGGAAAAGAAAAATAGTATGGGAGATTATTCCTTTTACTGTTATGTGGTCGGTTTGGAGGTTGAGAAATCAGTGCGTCTTTGAGAACACGCAACCGAATTGGGAGGAGTTGTTAGATTTAATTAAGTTTCGCATTTTGTTTTGGGCATCATTGAAATGGGAATGTAGAGGTTTGTCTTTAAACCAGTTTTGAGCATACAATCAGGTATATCGAGGTGTTTATGAAGCTGCTGTCGGGTGCACTGGCTGAGGGAGCTGATGTATGCTGCGGCTGCATAGGTTGCTCTCTGCTGTTGTTCCATGGCAAGATAAAACAGATGGTTGGAAGGCTGTGGTTGCTGCTGTTTTTGGCGGTATTTGCTGGTGTTGGTTTCCGTTTTGGCCACAAATTGCGGGTGTTCGTTGGGGGTGGAGTCGGCAGATTCGGAGGGCTGTGGTTGGGGGAGCTGGTGCAGTTTACAGCATTGGATGCAGGTGGCCTGAACTGATATTCAGTTGAGTGCTGCTGATGTGAATGGACTCTACTGTGCTGTGGTGCTGGTGTATTTGCTGAGTAGGTGTTCTGCTTCTTGGATGCTCAGTTTGTTCTGCTTCTTTTTACTAGTTTGGGTTTGTATAGTGAGGTTCTTTTGGGTGTTTGTGGTTGGTTCCTCACCGACCCTCGATGGGTGCTAGAATATGATAGGGCGGCCTTATCGGTGCCATCCTAGTTGGGATTGATCTGGCTCGCTTTGATGCTTTTTGCACTCATCATCTTTTCCGTTCTCTCCTTTATTGATGTATCAGATTTTCCTTTTCATCAATAAAGTTTATTCTCTTTGCTGATAAAAAAAAACGGACTATTTGGAAATAAAATAAAAAAGGAAGTTGAATAGAAAATGAAATTGAATGAAAATTTGAAGTTGAATAAAAATAAAAATGGAAGTTGCATAAAATTAAAAATGAAAGTTCATTCAAGAAACCACTATACCATAACAATCTATTTCGAAATTAAATAAAAAAGGAAGTTGAATAGAAAAGGAAATTGAATAAAAATGGAAGTTGAATAAAAATAAAAATGGAAGTTGCATAAAATTAACAATGGAAGTTCATTCAAGAAACCACTATACCTTAACGATCTATTTGGAAATTAAATAAAAAAGGAAGTTGAATAGAAAATGAAATTGAATGAAAATGGAAGTCGAATAAAAATAAAAAAGGAAGTTGCATAAAATTAACAATGGAAGTTCGTTCAATAAACCACTATACCTTAACGATTTATTTGGAAATTAAACAAAAAAGGAAGCTGAATAGAAAAGGAAATTGAATAAAAATGGAAATTGAATCAAAATAAAAATAGAAGTTGCAAAAAAATAACAATGGAAGTCCATTCATGAAACCACCATACCTTAACAATCTATTTGGAAATTAAACAAAAAATGAAATTGAATGAAAATTTGAAGTTGAATAAAAATAAAAATGGAAGTTGCATAAAATTAAAAATGAAAGTTCATTCAAGAAACCACTATACCTTAACGATCTATTTCGAAATTAAATAAAAAAGGAAGTTGAATAGAAGAGGAAATTGAATGAAAATGGAAGTTGAATAAAAATAAAAATGGAAGTTGCACAAAATTAACAATGAAAGTTCATTCAATAAACCACTACACCTTAACGATTTATTTGGAAATTAAACAAAAAAGGAAGCTGAATAGAAAAGGAAATTGAATAAAAATGGAAGTTGAATCAAAATAAAAATGGAAGTTGCATAAAATTAACAATGGAAGTCCATTCATGAAACCACTATAACGATCTATTTGGAAATTAAACAAAAAAGGAAATTCAAGGAAAATTTAAATTGAATAAAAATAAAAACGGAAGTTGCATAAAATTAAAAATGGAAGTTCATTCAAGAAACCACTATACCTTAACGATCTATTTCGAAATTAAACAAAAAAGGAAGTTGAATAGAAGAGGAAATTGAATAAAAATGGAAGTTGAATAAAAATAAAAATGGAAGTTGCATAAAATTAACAATGGAAGTTCATTCAAGAAACCACTATACCTTAACGATTTATTTGGAAATTAAACAAAAAAGGAAGCTGAATAGAAAAGGAAATTGAATAAAAATGGAAGTTGCATAAAATTAACAATGGAAGTCCATTCACGAAACCACTATATCTTAACGATCTATTTGGAAATTAAACAAAAAAGGAAATTCAAGGAAAATTTAAGTTGCATAAAAATAAAAATGGAAGTTGCATAAAATTAAAAATGGAAGTTCATTCAAGAAACCACTATACCTTAACGATCTATTTCGAAATTAAATAAAAAAGGAAGTTGAACAGAAGAGGAAATTGAATAAAAATGGAAGTTGAATAGAAATAAAAATGGAAGTTGCATAAAATTAACAATGGAAGTTCATTCAAGAAACCACTATACCTTAACGATCTATTTGAAAATTAAATAAAAAAGAAAGTTGAATAGAAAAGGAAATTGAATAAAAATGGAAGCTGAATAAAAGTAAAAACGGAAGTTGCATAAAATTAACAATAGAAGTTAATTCAAGAAACCACTATACCTTAACGACCTATTTGGAAATTAAATAAAAAAGGAAGTTGAATAGAGAAGAAAATTGAAGAAAAATGGAAGCTGATCAAAAATAAAAATGGAAGTTGCATAAAATTAACAATGAAAGTCCATTCAAAAAACCACTATACCTTAACGATCTATTTGGAAATAAAATAAAAAAGGAAGTTGAATAGAAAATGAAATTGATTGAAAATTTGAAGTTGAATAAAAATAAAAATGGAAGTTGCATAAAATTAAAAATGGAAGTTCATTCAAAAAACCACTATACCTTAACGATCTATTTGGAAATTAAATAAAAAAGGAAATTGAATTGAAAAGGAAATTGAATAAAAATGGAAGTTGCATAAAATTAACAATGGAAGTTCATTCAAGAAACCACTATACCTTAACGATCTATTTCGAAATTAAATAAAAAAGGAAGTTGAATAGAAAAGGAAATTGAATGAAAATGGAAGTTGAATAAAAATAAAAATGGAAGTTGCACAAAATTAACAGTGGAAGTTCATTCAATAAACCACTATACCTTAACGATTTATTTGGAAATTAAACAAAAAACGAAGCTGAATAGAAAAGGAAATTGAATAAAAATGGAAGTTGAATCAAAATAAAAATGGAAGTTGCATAAAATTAACAATGGAAGTCCATTCATGAAACCACTATAACGATCTATTTGGAAATTAAACAAAAAAGGAAATTCAAGGAAAATTTAAATTGAATAAAAATAAAAATGAAAGTTTCATAAAATTAACAATGGAAGTTCATTCAAGAAACCACAATACCTTAACGATCTATTTGGAAATTAAAAAAAAAGGAAGTTGAATAGAAATGGAAATTGAATAAAAATGGAAGTTGAATAAAAATAAAAATGAAAACTGCATAAAATTAACAATGGAAGTTCATTCAAGAAACCACTATACCTTAACGATTTATTTGGAAATTAAACAAAAAAGGAAACTGAATAGAAAAGGAAATTGAATAAAAATGGAAGTTGCATAAAATTAACAATGGAAGTCCATTCATGAAACCACTATATCTTAACGATCTATTTGGAAATTGAACAAAAAAGGAAATTCAAGGAAAATTTAAGTTGAATAAAAATAAAAATGGAAGTTGCATAAAATTAAAAATGGAAGTTCATTTAAGAAACCACTATACCTTAACGATCTATTTCGAAATTAAATAAAAAAGGAAGTTGAATAGAAGAGGAAATTGAATAAAAATGGAAGTTGAATAGAAATAAAAATGGAAGTTGCATAAAATTAACAATGGAAGTTCATTCAAGAAACCACTATACCTTAACGATCTATTTGGAAATTAAATAAAAAAGGAAGTTGAATAGAAAAGGAAATTGAATAAAAATGGAAGCTGAATAAAAGTAAAAACGGAAGTTGCATAAAATTAACAATGGAAGTTAATTCAAGAAACCACTATACCTTAACGACCTATTTGGAAATTAAATAAAAAAGGAAGTTGAATAGAGAAGAAAATTGAAGAAAAATGGAAGCTGATCAAAAATAAAAATGGAAGTTGCATAAAATTAACAATGAAAGTCCATTCAAGAAACCACTATACCTTAACGATCTATCTGGAAATAAAATAAAAAAGGAAGTTGAATAGAAAATGAAATTGATTGAAAATTTGAAGTTGAATAAAAATAAAAATGAAAGTTGCATAAAATTAAAAATGGAAGTTCATTAAAAAAACCACTATACCTTAACGATCTATTTGGAAATTAAATAAAAAAGGAAATTGAATTGAAAAGGAAATTGAATAAAAATGGAAGTTGCATAAAATTAACAATGGAAGTTCATTCAAGAAACCACTATACCCTAATGATCTATTTGGAAATTAAATAAAAAAGGAAGTTGAATAGAAAAGGAAATTGAATGAAAATGAAAGTGGAATAAAAATAAAAATGGAAGTAGCATAAAATTAACAATGGAAGTTAATTCAAGAAACCACTATACCTTAACAATCTATTTGGAAATTAAATAAAAAAGGAAGTTGAATGGAAAAGAAAATTAAATAAAAATGGAAGTTGAATAAAAATAAAAACGGAAGTTGCATAAAATTAACAATGGAAGTTAATTCAAGAAACCACTATACCTTAACGACCTATTTGGAAATTAAATAAAAAAAGGAAGTTGAATAGAAAAGAAAAATTGAATAAAAATGGAAGCTGAATAAAAATAAAAATGGAAGTCGCATAAAATTAACAATGGAAGTCCATTCAAGAAACCACTATACCTTAACGGTCTATTTCGAAATAAAATAAAAAAGGACGTTGAATAGAAAATGAAGTTGAATGAAAATTTGAAGTTAAATAAAAATAAAAATGGAAGTTGCACAAAATTAAAAATGGAAGTTCATTCAAGAAACCACTATACCTTAACAATCTATTTGGAAATTAAATAAAAAAGGATGTTGAATAGAAAAAGAAATTGAATAAAAATGGAAGTTGAATAAAAATAAAAATGGAAGTTGCATAAAATTAACAATGGAATTTCATTCAGGAAACCACTATACCTTAACAATCTATTTGTAAATTAAATAAAAAAGGAAGCAGAATGGAAAAGGAAATTAAATAAAAATGAAAGTTGAATAAAAATAAAAACGGAAGTTGCATAAAATTAACAATGGAAGTTAATTCAAGAAACCACTATACCTTAACGACCTATTTCGAAATTAAATAAAAAAAGGAAGTTGAATCGAAAAGAAAATTGAATAAAAATGGAAGCTGAATAAAAATAACAATGGAAGTTGCATAAAATTAACAATGGAAGTCCATTCAAGAAACCACTATACCTTAACGGTCTATTTGAAAATAAAATAAAAAAGGAAGTTGAATAGAAAATGAAATTGAATGAAAATTTGAAGTTAAATAAAAATAAAAATGGAAGTTGCATAAAATTAAAAATGGAAGTTCATTCAAGAAACCACTATACCTTAACAATCTATTTGGAAATTAAATAAAAAAGGAAGTTGAATAGAAAAAGAAATTGAATAAAAATGGAAGTTGAATAAAATTAAAAATGGAAGTTGCATAAAATTAACAATGGAAGTTCATTCAGGAAACCACTATACCTTAACAATCTATTTGTAAATTAAATAAAAAAGGAAGCAGAATGGAAAAGGAAATTAAATGAAAATGAAAGTTGAATAAAAATAAAAACGGAAGTTGCATAAAATTAACAATGGAAGTTAATTCAAGAAACCACTATACCTTAACGATCTATTTGGAAATTAAATAAAAAAAGGATGTTGAATAGAAAAGGAAATTGAATAAAAAAGGAAGTTCAATAAAAATAAAAATGGAAATGCATAAAATTAACAATTGAAGTTCATTTAAAAACAACTATACCTTAACGATTTATTTGGAAAAAAAAAAAAAAAGGAAGTTGAATAGAAAATGAAATTGAATGAAAATTTGATGTTGAATAAAAATAAAAATGGAAGTTGCATGAAATTAAAAATGGAAGTTCATTCAAGAAACCACTATACCATAATGATCTATTTTGAAATTAAATAAAAAAGGAAATTGAATAGAAAAGGAAATTGAATAAAAATGGAAGTCGAATAAAAATAAAAATGGATGTTGCATAAAATTAACAATGGAAGTTCATTCAAGAAACCACTATACCTTAACGATGTATTTGGAAATTAAATAAAAAAGGAACTTGAATAGAAAAGGAAATTGAAAAAAACTGGAAGTTGAATAAAAATAAAGATGGAAGTTGCATAAAATTAACAATGGAAGTCCATTCATGAAACCACTATACCATAACGATCTATTTGGAAATTAAATAAAAAAGGAAGTTGAATAGAAAAGGAAATTGAATGAAAATTTAAGTTGAATAAAAATAAAAATTAAAGTTGCATAAAATTAAAAATGGAAGTTCATTCAAGAAACCACTATGCCTTAGCGATTTATTTCGAAATTAAATAAAAAAGGAAGTTGAATAGAAGAGGAAATTGAATAAAAATGGAAGTTGAATAAAAATAAAAAAGGAAGTTGCATGAAATTAACAATGGAAGTTCATTCAAGAAACCACTATACCTTAACGGTCTATTTGGAAATTAAATAAAAAAGGAAACTGAATAGAAAATGAAATTGAATGAAAATTGAAGTCGAATAAAAATGAAAAGGGAAGTTGCATAAAATTAAAAATGGAACTTAATTCAAGAAACCACTATTCCTTAACGACCTATTTTGAAACTAAATAAAAAAGGAAGTTGAATAGAAAATGAAATTGAATAAAAATGGAAGCTGAATAACAATAAAAATGGAAGTTGCATAAAATTAACAATGGAAGTTTATTCAAGAAACCACTATACCTTAACGATCTATTTGGAAATTAAATAAAAAAGGAAGTTGAAAACAAAAGAAATTAAATAAAAATGGAAGTTGAATAAATATAAAAATGGCAGTCGTATAAAATTAACAATGAAAGTTCATTCAAGAAACCATTATATTTTAACGATTTATTTGGAAATTAAATAAAAAAGGAAGTTGAATAGAAAAGGAAATTGAATAAAAATGGAAGTTGAATAAAAATAAAAATGGAAGTTCCATAAAATTAACAATGGAATTCCTTTAAAGAAACCACTATACCGTAATTATCTATTTGGAAATAAAATAAAAAAGGAAGTTGAATAGAAAAAGAGATTGAATGAAAATTTGAAGTTGAATAAAAATAAAAATGGAAGTTGAATAAAATCAAAAATGGAAGTTCATTCAAGAAACTTGTATACCTTAACGATCTATTTGGAAATTAAATATAAAAGGAAGTTGAATACAAAAGGAAATTAAATAAAAATGGAAGTTGAATAAAAATAAAAATGGAAGTTGCATAAAATTAACAAACGAAGTTCATTCAAGAAACCACTGTACCTTAACGATCTATTTTGAAATTAAATAAAAAAGGAAGTTGAATAGAAAATGAAATTGAATGAAAATGGAAGTTGAATAAAAATAAAAATGGAAGTTGCATAAAATTAAGAATGGAAATGGATTCAAGAAACCACTACACCTTAACGATTTATTTGGAAATTAAGTAAAAAAGGAAGTTGAATAGAAAAGGTAATTGAATAAAAATGGAAGTTGAAGCAAAATAAAAATGGAAGTTGCATAAAATTAACGATGGAAGTCCATTCAAGAAACCACTATACCTTAACAATCGATTTGGAAATTAAATAAAAAAGGAAGTTGAATAGAAAAGGAAATTGAATGAAAATTTAAGTTGAATAAAAATAAAAATGGAAGTTGCATAAAATTAAAAATGGAAGTTCATTCAAGAAACCCTAGAACCGTCTTCTCTCTCTTCCTACACACCTTCTCTCTTAGGTTTGATCTACTTAGAGTGTGTTTCTACCTTAGATCCTTTATTAAAAAGTTAGAGTGAGTCGAGGGCTTCGTTTTGATCCGAACGTTTGTGGATTTGGAGCACTTTGGATTTTGGGTCATCATCTCCATCTTCTCCATTCGAGTTCTTTGCTTCGAGGTAGGGATTTCCTACTCCATTTTATAGGTTTTAATCCTAAGTTTTGGTATTTCTGATATGTTGGGGTTGTTTGGTAATATTGGGAAAAGCTAGGGTTTGTTTTATAATTTAAAAAGCCCTAATTGTTGTAACAAAGTTAATTTGTATAATTTATTTTGGGAAAGGTGTGGAAATTGGTTTAATTCATAATATTGGGAAGTTATGAGATTGAATGATGTAGTTGGATAATTTAACCACTCATCTTTGAAATTGAGATTATATGTGTTGTTACATTTATTTCCTGCTTAGAAATAACTGTTTTGGGCTATCGGCGGAGGATAGTCATGATTGTTGTAGACATTGCATGTGGATTAGGGAAAACTGAAACTAATCAATTGGTTAGGTTGTTGAGTATAAAGGTTGGAATAATACATTAAGTTTATGTATTGATTGATTGTGTATATGACTTTGTGTTCATATGCATCACTTGTGTATGGGAGGAGATAGGGGATGTACTCCACGGTTTAGGGGAAGATAGGGGATGTACCTCTAAACCGGTTAATGTTTAAGGGAAGATAGGGGATGGACCCAGGGTCGCAGCTCATATGCTCGCCCATTACAGTTATGATACAGCTCTTATGCTTATCTACTGGAGTATTTGTTGTTTGATTTGATACATCACTAAAATGTGTGTCAATTGGGAAGTATGGAAGTGAATTTTGATTGGGGTTGATACAACACCAACATGTGTATCCGTTATGATATAAGAAAGATTTAACTGGATTTGTTATCCCTGTGGAATTGGAAATATTGTTAATAAGAGATGAAACCTCTGTTGAGTTATTTGGCCAGGTTCTGAGCCATATTTGTATAAAGGGAAAGTGAAACGTGTCATAGACATTAGTGTCATGAAATTGTATAATGATGTAATTGACTATCTCGTGTTAACCATCTATCGAATGCTACTGCTTTAGTTAATTCTTATATGTGGTTTAGTATATTTCTACTGGGCTGTGGCTCACCCTTTAAGGGAACATCATTTTCAGGACCAGGTGATTCGCTACCTCCAAGGACTTAGCTTGGGAGGATTTGGACTCGAAGACTTGTCTTTAGTTTATTGGTTTTTATTTGAGATTACATGTAAACATTCAAGCCAAGGGCTTAATTTGTAATTGAGTTAGTACTCAATCTTTTGTATCCAAGTGTTGGCTTGGAAAGATGTAAGCCTATAGGGCACTTACTTTTGATGTTGCATGTGATGTCTTTCAATAAAAGTACTCTGATGGATAATTTAATGATTCGTTTTGTTTTATTAATGCATGTTAATGTTATATATTATGGGTTTATTTTGAGGGCGTTACATTAACGATCTATTTGGAAATTAAATAACAAAGGAAGTTTAATTGAAAAGGAAATTGAATAAAAATGGAAGTTGAATAAAAATAAAAATGGAAGTTGCATAAAATTAACAACGGAAGTTCATTCAAGAAACCTCTATACCTTAACGATCTATTTGGAAATTAAATAAAAAAGGAAGTTGAATAGAAAAGGAAATTAAATGAAAATGGAAGTTGAATAAAAATAAAAATAGAAATTGCATAAAATTAACAATGGAAATTCATTCAAGAAACCACTATACCTTAACAATCTATGTGGAAATTAAATAAAAAATGAAGTTGAATTGAAAAGGAAATTGAATAAAAATGGAAGTTGAATAAAAATAAAAACGGAAGTTGCATAAAATTAACAATGGAAGTTAATTCAAGAAACCACTATACCTTAACGACCTATTTGGAAATTAAATAAAAAAAGGAAGTTGAATAGAAAAGAAAATTGAATAAAAATGAAGCTGACTAAAAATAAAATTGAAAGTTGCCTAAAAATTAACAATGAAAGTTCATTCAAGAAACCACTATACCTTAAAGATCTATTTGGAAATTAAATAAAGAAGGAAGTTGAATACGAAAGGAAATTGAATAAAAATGGAAGTTGAATAAAAAAAGAAATGGAAGTCGTATAAAATTAACATTGGAAGTTCATTCAAGAAACCACTATACTTTAACGATTTATTTGGAAATTAAATAAAAACTGAAGTTGAATAGAAAAGGAAATTGAATAAAAATGGAAGTTGAATAATAATAAAAATGGAAGTTGCATAAAATTAACAATGGAAGTCCATTCAAGAAACCACTATACCTTAACGATCAATTTGGAAATAAAAAAAAAAAAGAAAGTTGAATAGAAAAAGAAATTGAATGAAATTTTGAAGTTAAATGAAAATAAAAATGGAAGTTGAATAAAATTAAAAATGGAAGTTTATTCAAGAAACCACTATACTTGAACGATCTATTTGCAAATTAAATAAAAAAGGAAGTTGAATAGAAAAAGAAACTGAATAAAAATGAAAGTTGAGTAAAAATAAAAATGGCAGTTGCATAAAATTAACAATGGAAGTTCTTTCAAGAAACCGCTATACCTTAACGATCTGTTTGGAAATTAAATAAAAAATGAAGTTGAATAGAAAAAGAAATTTAATGAAAATGGAAGTTGAATAAAAATAAATATGGAAGACGTATAAAATTAACATTGGAAGTTCATTCAAGAAACCACTATACTTTAACGATTTATTTGGAAATGAAATAAAAAAATGAAGTTGAATAGAAAAGGAAATTGAATAAAAATGGAAGCTGAATAAAAATAAAAATGGAAATTGCATAAAATTAACAATGGAAGTCCATTCAAGAAACCACTATACCTTAATGATCTATTTGGAAAGAAAATAGAAAAGGAAGTTGAATAGAAAATCAAAATGAATGAAAATTTGAAGTTGAATAAAAAAAAAAATGGAAGTTGCATAAAATTAAAAATGAAAGTTCATTCAAAAAACCAATATACCTTAACGATCTATTTGGAAATTAAATAAAAAAGGAAGTTGAATAGAAAAGAAAATTGAATAAAAATGGAAGTTGAATAAAAATAATAATGGAAGTTGCATAAAATTAACAATGGAAGTTTATTGAAGAAACCACTATATTTTCATGATCTATTTGGAAATTAAATAAAAAAGGAAGTTGAATAAAAAAGGAAATTGAATGAAAATGGAAGTTGAATAAGAATAAAAATGGAAGTTGCATAAAATTAACAATGGAAGTTCATTCAAGAAACCACTATACCTTAACGATTTATTTGGAAATTAAATAAAAAAGGAAGTTGAATAGAAAAGGAAATTGAATAAAAATGGAAGTTGCATAAAATTAACAATGGATGTCCATTTATGAAATCACTGTACCTTAACGATCTATTTGGAAATTAAATAAAAAAGGAAGTTGAATAGAAAAGGAAATTGAATGAAAATTTAAGTTGAATAAAAATAAAAACGGAAGTTGCATAAAATTAAAAATGGAAGTTCATTAAAGAAACCACTATACCTTAACGATTTATTTAGAAATTAAATAAAAAAAGAAGTTGAATAGAAAAGGAAACTGAATAAAAATGGAAGTTCAACAGAAATAAAAATGGAAGTTGCATAAAATTAACAATGGAAGTTCATTCAAGAAACCACTATACCTTAACGATTTATTTGGAAATGAAATAAAAAAGGATGTTGAATAGAAAAAGAAATTGAATCAAAATGGAAGTTAAATAAAAATAAAAATGAAATTTCATCGAAAATTGAAAATGGAAGTTAATTCAAGAAACCACTATACCTTAACGACCTATTTGGAAATTAAATAACATAGGAAGTTGAATAGAAAAGGAAATTGAATAAAAATGGAAGTTGAATAAAAATAAAAATGGAAGTTGCATAAAATTAACAATGGAAGTTCATTCAAAAAATCACTATACCTTAACGATCTATTTGGAAATTAAATAAAAAAAGAAGTTGAATAGAATAGGAAATTGAATAAAAATGGAAGTTGAATAAAAATAATAATGAAAGTTGCATAAAAATTAACAATGGAAGTTGATTCAAGAAACCACTATACCTTGACGATTTATTTGGAAATTAAATAAAAAAGGAACTTGAATAGAAAAGGAAATTGAATCAAAATGAAATTTAAATAAAAATAAAAATGAAATTTTATCAAAAATTGAAGATGGAAGTTAATTCAAGAAACTGTTATACCTTAACGACCTATTTGGAAATTAAATAAAAAATGAAGTTGAATAGAAAAGGAAATTGAATAAAAATGGAAGTTGAATAAAAATGAAAATGGAAGTTGCATAAAATTAACATTGGAAGTCCATTCAAGAAACCACTATACCTTAACGATCTATTTGGAAATTAAATAAAAAAGAAAGTTGAATAGAAAAGGAAATTGAATAAAAATGGAAGTTGAATAAAAATAAAAATGAAAGTTGCATAAAATTAACAATAAAAGTCCATTCAAGAAACCACGATACCTTAACGATATATTTGAAAATTAAATAAAAAAGGAAGTTGAATAGAAAAGGAAATTGAAAAAAATTTGAAGTTGAATAAAAATAAAAATGAAAGTTTATTTAAGAAACCAGTATACCTTAACGATCTATTTGGAAATTAAATAAAAAAGGAAGTTGAATACAAAAAGAAATTGAGTAAAAATGGAAGTTGAATAAAAATAAAAATAGAAGTCGTATAAAATTAACATTGGAAGTTTATTCAAGAAACCACTACATTTTAACGATTTATTTGGAAATTAAATAAAAAAGGAAGTTGAATAGAAAAGGAAATTGAATGAAAATGGAAGTTGAATAATAATAAAAATGGAAGTTGCATAAAATGAACAATGGAAGTCCATTCAAGAAACCACTATACCTTAACGATCTTGTAACGCCTTCAAAATAATAACATAAAATCCCATCAATTTGGACATGCGTTGATATAAAAGATAAATATTCTTCTATTCATCAGAGTAGTTCATTATAATGAGTATTACATGTTAACAACAAAAGCAAATGCCCTACGGGCTTACAGCTTTCCAAGTTAACACTTGGTTACAAAAAGGAGAGTACTAACTCAAATACACATTAAGCCCTTAGCTTGAATTTACATGTAATACATCCGAAAGATAACAACACGACAAAAGTCCGACTACCTCTAGCCTCCCAAGCTATGTCCCTAGAGGTGGCATACTACCTGTACCTGAAAATGATGTCCCATAAAGGGTGAGCCACAACCCAATAGAAATACACTAAACCAGCTATGAACAATGACTAAAAGATTAGCAATCGATAGATGGTCAACTCAGTTACATCCACATATATCACGTTCCTGTTTCATGACATTAAGTCCATGTTACATTTCATTTCCCATTTCTTTTTCAACTTTGAGTTTGAAAACAAGGCTCAACACCTAGCCCAAATAACTTAATGAGATTAAGACTCATCTTTAAAACACTTTCGAAATTCATGATGGATACACATTTTCATGCTGTATCGATAACACATAAACCATTTCCACACTTTACGAAAGATACACATTTCGGTGCTGTATCAACATAACATAGAATCACTTCTATACTTCACAATTGATAACGATATACATTTTAGTTCTATATCAAATCAATTCGAACACTTCCATAATCAACACTCGACACACATTGTAGTGCTGTATCAATGTCACACAAAATCCGGCTTAGAGGTCCATCCCATATCTTCCCCTAAACCGTGGAGTACATCCCCTATCTCCTCCCACACAACACATGTATATAAACATAGATCATATACAATCAATCAATACATAAAGTTAATGTATTATTCCAGTCGCTATATTCGATAGCATACTCAATCGATTAGTTTTAGTTTGCCTAATCATCATGCATTGTCTACAATAATCAAGACTATCCTCCACCGATAGCCCAAAGCAGTTATTTCTATACTGAAAATAAATGCACCAAATGGATATATAATCAACATTTCAACTAGGTGAGCGATGAATGAATCTAACTACACCCTTTAATCCCAACATTCTCAATTCAATTCCTCTTTTCTTCAAATTAATTATACCAATTAATTCATCAATGTAATTAGGGCATTTCCCACAATTAACATCACAACCCTAAGGTTCCATTTTCACTAGTAATCCAATATTGATCTCATTTTTCTATGCTAAACATGCATATAGGTTTATATAAACAAAACCCTAACTTTTGTAAAATTACACAAAAGGCTCAAACTTTCTCATAATTGCACAACAACCCCCGACATATCAAAATCCTAAAATTCAAAGACAAAGCTCATAAAGAGGAGTAGGATATCCCTACCTCTATGTTAGAGCTCGAATGGAGAAGAAGACCAAAACCAAAGTGCTCCAAACTCCAAACCTTTCGAATCAAAACGAAGCCCTCGACGATCAACACAACTTTTACAAAGGCCGAAGGGAAAGGAAACACTCTACCTAGATCAAACCCTAGAGAGAAGGGAGTTTCTAGAGAGAGAAGCTCTCAAAATCGATTTTAGGAAAGTTAGAGAGAGAGAACAAAAGTGAAAAGTGATTCAAAAATGCCCAACTGCTATCTGATATACGACAGGTCCGCTCGAGCGGAAAACACAACGCTCGAGCGTCAAGAACAAAAAACATGGTCCGCTCGAGCACAATAAGGCCCGCTCGAGCGCCAAGACACAAAGATAAAGCACATCCGCTCGAGCGCGAAAACCAGTCCGCTCGAGCGTAGATTTCCCCCTCCCAGAACTTTCACAGACAAAGCACTACCCGCTTGAGCGCCAAAAGATCCGCTCGAGCGCGACCCGCTTGAGCGTAAGAAAACCCGCTCGAGTGTGAAAAACACACCTGCAGAAGTTTTGCAGAGGCACGAAATACTGGGAGTGTGTAAACTCCGCTCAAGCGCAAGAACACCCGCTCGAGCGGACAACGAAAAAGCAAACTCCGCTCGAGCGTAGAATGGCCCGCTCGAGCGTAACACCAAAACTCTGGGCAACAACACTTAAGACCAAGACTCAACCTACCTGCTCGAAACATGCCCAACACATCCTAGAATTCAAACATAGGGAATTAAAGGACAACAACAAGATATACCACTACCAACTCCACGGAACCAAAGTCCGGAATACAACAAATACAGAAAAGGAAAACCGGCATCACTATAGATCTATTTGGAAATAAAATAAAAAAGGAAGTTGAATAGAAAAAGAAATTGAATGAAAATTTGAAGTTGAATAAAAATAAAAATAGAAGTTCATTCAAGAAACCACTATACCTTAACGATCTATTTGGAAATTAAATAAAAAAGGAAGTTGAATAGAAAAGGAAATTGAATAAAAATGGAAGTTAAATAAAAGTAAAAACGGAAGTTGCATAAAATTAACAATGGAAGTTAATTCAAGAAACCACTATACCTTAACGACCTATTTGGAAATTAAATAAAAAAGGAAGTTGAATAGAAAAGGAAATTGAATAGAAATGGAAGTAGAATAAAAATAAAAATGGAAGTTGCATAAAATTAACAATGGAAGTTCATTCAAGAAACCACTATACCTTAACGATCTATTTGGAAATTAAATAAAAAATGATGTTGAATAGAAAAGGAAATTGAATAAAAATGGAAGTTCAACAAAAATAAAAATGGAAGTTGCATAAAATTAACAATGGAAATTCATTCAAAAACCACTATACCTTAACGATTTATTTGGAAATAAAATAAAAAAGGAAGTTGAATAGAAAATGAAATTGAATGAAAATTTGATGTTGAATAAAAATAAAAATGGAAGTTGCATAAAATTAAAAATGGAAGTTCATTCAAGAAACCACTATACCTTAACGATCTATTTGGAAATTAAATAAAAAAGGAAGTTGAATAGAAAAAGAAATTGAATAAAAATGGAAGTTGAATAAAAATAAAAATGGAAGTTGCATAAAATTAACAATGGAAGTTCATTCAAGAAACCACTATACCTTAACGATCTATTTGGAAATTAAATAAAAAAGGAAGTTGAATAGAAAAGGAAATTGAATGAAAATGGAAGTTGAATAAAAATAAAAATGGAAGTTGCATAAAATTAACAATGGAAGTTCATTCATGAAACCACTATACCTTAACGATTTATTTGGAAATTAAATAAAAAAGGAAGCTGAATAGAAAAGGAAATTGAATAAAAATGGAAGTTGAATCAAAATAAAAATGGAAGTTGCATAAAATTAACAATGGTCCTGTAACGCCCCGAAATTTTTCAACATGAACTACCCACACTAATGAACATTCACTAATCAATGACAATAATCCCTCCAACATCACATATATAATAAAAAGGTTAAATACAAAAGGTTCGCTTGCAATTCACATTCACAACATACCAAATACACAAATCTATAACATGTGAAACATCTAATCTCAAAAACAATTAAAATGCCCTTAGGGGCTTACATCTTCTAAGGCAATAGCCTGGTTACACAAAATGGTCTCTCGGACACATACACATTAGCCCTTGGCTTTACAAAAAGATCACAACAAAATAAGAGCTATGTACTCTTTATAATTATCCACGCCCTCAACTTGGCGGGATCACCACGCCTTTGCCTGCACCAAAATCCCATAAGGGTGAGCATAAAGCCCAGTAGAGAATTCTAACAAAGTATATATAGTTATGCAATTCTCAATAAAAATGCAAATGTCAATGCCATGTCATGCCATGCTCTTTTAAGGAAATATCATTTCATGTTCTTTGAAGATTTGAATTTTTTAAATAAAATCTTGCAATCTCAACACATGTCAAACTTCCAATTTTAATCAACAGAGGGGCGGTAAAGACGACACTGGTAATCCCTAGGCTGGTGTCTGCAAGTAGACTCTGCGAGTACTACCAAACTGTCATTTTTACCAGGATTAACCGGAAGGCTCGACACCTATCCACGCGGTTTTCTGGTCTTTCACCATGGACACTCAGGCCAACTTATCAAACTCATCTACACCCCCTATCCGGACTTACCACCGTATTTACCCCATAACACATTTTCACAGTTCTCATTACAACATAATCTTTTTCAAAGTAAACGTTTTCCAATTCATTTCAATATGTGTAACAATGATAATAAATCAAATGAGAACATGATGCAATACATAATATCTCATAACATTTCTCCATTTTCAATGTCTCCACAATAATGTCAACAATCACATTTTTCCATTACCTCTTTTCATTACTCTTTCCCAAGATAACCACATGTTATGTACACTTAGCCACAATTTCACCTTTCACAATTCTTAGCAATATGGTCCCATCAATACAACATGTAATGTTTTTCAAACGTTAATTTTCACAATCCATAATGCACAACAATTATCATCTTCCACTTAAATATTTCCATACATTCAACAATAGTTTAAAAATAAGTCCTCCATTCTCTTATATCATGAAAATTATCATTTCTTTATGTCACAATGTGAAATCCACACTCATTTACTTATTTAACGCAAGAAAAGAGAATTTCATAGTTTTCCTCATGTTTTCAAAAAAACCACCAAATTTCTAGATTTGTACAAAAACCTAACATTGTTCATCTCTTTAATAAAATCTCACCACACACATCAATCTCGGCTCAAGTTGTCTAAAATTTCAAGAAAATCTCTAAATGTACACAAGGTGGAGTTTGTTTTACAAAAACAATCAACCCTTTGAGCCACCAAACCCATTTTTTGAAATTTCTCAAGGAGAGTTACAAGATCAACTAAAAACTTCATAAATATATATATATATATATATAACTCAAAGGAGAACCTTCTAGGATTTATAAAAGAGTTGGGATACAACCCACATTTAAAACATCTCTCAATTTTCAAAACACAAGATTGAAATCAACAAGGAACTATATAAAAATTCTTAAAACCAACATAAAGGTAGAAAAACTTGTATATATAACTCAAGAATGTCCCTACCTCGAGCTTGGAAGAGAAGATGAGCAAAAAGGTTGAAACCCCAAAGTTGTCGAAACCAACTTCTACTTGGATCAAAACGAAGCTCTTGATGAGATCTACAATCTTTCTCAAAGGAGTAAGGCAAGAAGATGCTTTTAAGAGAGTTGATCTAAAGACTTTTGAGCAAAAAGTGGTTTTGGAGAGAGAGAGAGAGACCCACGGTTTAGAGGGAGAAAAGAGAGAAAGAAAATAAAGAAAAGGGTCAAGCGAGGGCCTATTTATAGCACTAGGTAAAATTAGAAATAAGCCCCAAAGTCAACCCAAAATATCAAAGTCAAAACCCCCAAAAAGTAGGGCCAAAAGTCGGACTAAAATCTGAAAAGAAATCTACAGGGGTCGACCCCTGCAACAGTGGTGTCGACACCAAAGAGGAAAATCTAGGAAACTAAGCTTGACTGCACTGCTGGTGTCGACCCTACCCCAGACTGGTGTCTAGCCTATGTTCCAGCAACCAACGCACAGACAGAAGAGGGTCGACCCTCTCCCAGTCTGGTGTCTACCCTATTTTCCAGCAACTCCTCCAGAACTTCACCAACAGGTAAGGGTCGACCCTAGGAAGGCTGGTGTCGACCCTAGAATGGAATTTCTAAGTCTCCAAGGAACTTTTGACAAGAATAAGCGCGAACAACCAAACCCAACAAGTTTAATTCGGATTATACTCCTCCAAAACCAACCCATAACAACACCAAAGGTTTCCAAAACATAATAATGATTCAAATACACTTCTTAAAATTTTTTAAAAAGGGTGCAAGTGCTACAGGTCCATTCATGAAACCACTATACCTTCACGATCTATTTGGAAATTAAATAAAAAAGGAAGTTGAATAGAAAAGGAAATTGAATGAAAATTTAAGTTGAATAAAAATAAAAATGGAAGTTGCATAAAATTAAAAATGGAAGTTCATTCAAGAAACCACTATACCTTAACGATCTATTTCGAAATTAAATAAAAAAGGAAGTTGAATAGAAGAGGAAATTGAATAAAAATGGAAGTTGAGTAAAAATAAAAATGGAAGTTGCATAAAATTAACAATGGAAGTTCATTCAAGAAACAACTATACCTTAACGATCTATTCGGAAATTAAATAAAAAAAGGAAGTTAAATAGAAAAGGAAATTGAATAAAAATGGAAGTTGAATAAAAGTAAAAACCGAAGTTGCATAAAATTAACAATGGAAGTTAATTCAAGAAAGCACTATACCTTAACGACCTATTTGGAAATTAAATAAAAAAGGAAGTCGAATAGAAAAGAAAATTGAATAAAAAGAAGCTGACTAAAAATAAAAATGCAAGTTGCATAAAATTAACAATGGAAGTCCATTCAAGAAACCACTATACCTTAACGATCTATTTGGAAATAAAATAAAAAAGGAAGTTGAGTAGAAAATGAAATTGATTGAAAATTTGAAGTTGAATAAAAATAAAAATGGAAGTTGCATAAAATTAACAATGGAAGTTCATTCAAGAAACCACTATACCTTAATGATCTATTTGGAAATTAAATAAAAAAAGGAAGTTGAATTGAAAAGGAAATTGAATAAAAATGGAAGTTGAATAAAAATAAAAATGAAAGTTGCATAAAATTAACAATGGAAGTTCATTCAATAAACCACTATACCTTAACGATCTATTTGGAAATTAAATAAAAAAGGAAGTTGAATAGAAAAGGAAATTGAATGAAAATGAAAGTTGAATAAAAATAAAAATGGAAGTTGCATAAAATTAACAATGGAAGTTCATTGAAGAAACCACTTTACCTTAACAATCTATTTGGAAATTAAATAAAAAAGGAAGTTGAATAGAAAAGGAAATTGAATAAAAATGGAAGTTGAATAAAAATAAAAACGGAAGTTGCACAAAATTAACAATTGAAGTTAATTCAAGAAACCACTATACCTTAACGACCTATTTGGAAATTAAATAAAAAAAAGGAAGTTGAATAGAAAAGAAAATTGAATAAAAATGGAAGTTGAATAAAAATAAAAATGAAAGTTGCTTAAAAATTAACAATGGAAGTTAATTCAAGAAACCACTATACCTTAACGATCTATTTGGAAATTAAATAAAAAAGGAAGTTGAATACAAAAGGAAATTGTATAAAAATGGAAGTTGAATGAAAATAAAAATGGAAGTCGTATAAAATTAACATTGGAATTTCATTCAGGAAACCACTATACTTTAACGATTTATTTAGAAATTAAATAAAAAAGGAACTTGAATAGAAAAGGAAATTGAATAAAAATGGAAGTTGAATAATAATAAAAATGGAAGTTGCATAAAATTAACAGTGGAAGTCCATTCAAGAAACCACTATACCTTAACGATCTATTTGGAAATAAAAAAAAAAAGAAGTTGAATAGAAAAAGAAATTGAATGATAATTTGAAGTTGAATAAAAATGAAAATGGAAGTTGAATAAAATTAAAAATGGAAGTTTATTCAAGAAACCACTATACCTTCACGATCTATTTGGAAATTAAATAAAAAAGGAAGTTGAATAGAAAAGGAAATTGAATAAAAATGGAAGTTGAGTAAAAATGAAAATGGAAGTTGCATAAAATTAACAATGGAAGTTCATTCAAGAAACCACTATATTTTAACGATCTATTTGGAAATTAAATAAAAAAGGAAGTTGAATAGAAAAAGAAATTTAATGAAAATGGAAGTTGAATAAAAATGAAAATGGAAGTTGCATAAAATTAACAATGGAAGTTCATTCAAGAAACCTCTATACCTTAACGATTTATTTGGAAATTAAATAAAAAAGGAAGTTCAATAGAAAAGGAAATTGAATAAAAATGGAAGTTGAATCAAAATAAAAATGGAAGTTGCATAAAATTAACAATGGAAGTCCATTCATGAAACCACTATACCTTAACGATCCATTTGGGAATTAAATAAAAAATGAAGTTGAATAGAAAAGGAAATTGAATGAAAATTTATGTCACGCCCCGAATTTTAATTACACGAAAACATTACCAAAGCCTGTAAATTTAGGTCCATATTTTTTTTTTCTACATATACAAATATCTATTACACTTGAGTAACAGAAATACGATAATACATGTTCTCTCTCTCAATGAATACAACAACAATAATACATGCCAATGCTTCTGCCTCGAAGCTACAAATAAATGAATACAAATACAAATCCGCTTCTTTTACAACTACCATGAAGTTGTACAAATGACTCAAGAACTCCGTACATCTTCAATCAAATAATCCAAACATTCTTCCTGTAAAAAGATACAAGAACAATGGGGTGAGCACTAATGCCCAGTAGGAATCTCACAGTTCTAAAACAATAACTAACACATAGATAAAAATGATCATGCATGCTGGGTGATACCATATAGTAGGGTGACATTTCATAATCTCAAAATATCATAAGTAAGGTATCTTTTTCTCAAAAACAATTTAAATACTTGTAAGAAAAACCTTCAGCCATTAAAATCATCCCTTAACTTTAGAAAAACCATAGATCCTTGTGAAACAACCGTATTTAAGAAACAACATCATTTAAAGGTCAATAACCCATTTCCCAAAATATTTCTCATTTAACTTCCATTTTTAATGTTCCTCTTTTCTTTCATTCTACTCTTTTACTCTTCATTTTTAACTTAAAACCCCATAACTTCAAGTTCAAGTTCCTTTTTGATTTGCCAACAATTCTCCTATACTCAATTCACCCCGTTAATTACACCCGCAAAGTTTCATTTCAAGATAACAAAATGTTAATAAATCCTTCCAAGCCAATCCTTTATTTAATTAAGGAACAACTCTCACAATTTACTTTTATTAACGCAACTACTTCGTTAAGTTTATCATCATAATCTATAATCCTCATATCTATTCTTTTTTATTCCCATTATTTACAAATAATGCCCATGCACATTTCCTTTTTAAACCAAATTATACATCAATATGAAATTTCACAAATTCATCACAAGCAACAAAAAAAAAAAAATTATCAACTCAACTTACCTCTCAACACATAGCTCAACACAATCCACTTTTTGCCGGCTTACTACGGCGGGATGTGAACTCCCAAAAACCATTTTTGAAAACCAACCATTCTTTTAAAAAAAATTTCCAAGTTCTATAGAGTATTCTCACAAAGTTTGTACATAGTTATGCTTTTTCCTCAACACAAAAGTAAATGTAAATGCAATGCTATGCCAAGATAAATCAATGAGGAAAAACATCCGTTCCAATGCATTGTTTCAAAATCACCATATTCTCAATGTCATCATATGATCTCATCAATTTCAAACTTCCATCATTACTTTAAAAGGGACGGTAAATACAACACTGGTAATCCCTAGGCTGGTGTCTGCAAGTAGGCTCAACAAGCACTACCAAACTGTCATTTTTACCGGTGCTAACCAGAAGGCTCGACACCTATCCGCGCGGCTTTCGGGTCTTTCACCCTGGACACTCACTGCCAGCTTAACAAATCAACTACACCCCCTATCCGGACTTACCACGTATTTACCCCATTCACATTTCCATATTTCTCATACAAATCATTTTCTGTCATGAATGCAAATCTCTTGGATTTAAAACCACAATGCACAATGATAAATGATATGATATGCAAATGCAAAAATCTCCATGATTTATAACATTCCTTCTCAAATCAACCGTATACCATCAACTTCCTCATTTCACAAGTCAAAGCAACATGGTCCCACCAAGGACTACACATGAAGTTTTCAAAACCATCTCTCCAACTCAATAAATTTAAAAGATTACCAATCTTACAAAACACATTATGGAATTACACACATTCATCTTCTATTCAAAGAAAGAAAGGAGTTTTATGAACATTTCCATGTTGCTCAAAAATCTCTAAAGTTCTAGTGTTTTCACCAAAAACCAAACATTTCCCATCCCCATAAAGAAACCCCATTAAATCATCCACTTGAGTTTCAAAATAACTAAGCCAACCCACTAGGAATTTAATAAAATAATTTGAGATTAAGCCCATTTTGGAAACTCTACATTTTATATCACAAAAACCAAAATCAACATAGTCAATACAATTCTACATAATCACCACAATTCAACATATCTTAACTCAACACCACTAATTATAATTCAAAGTGTACTCCTAAATTTTCATTTCATCATTTCATTCCAAGGCTCATGTTATCCATATCATTAACTAATCCTTTTTCCCAAGTTTCATTTCATATCATAGCATAATTTACAATATCCATAAATAAGGTTCAATCGCTAATTTTTAACATGATTTTCAAACACTTCCAAAATTCAATTAAACTTGTATATATACAATTCCATACCTCAATTTCATGATTCTACTTTCAATTTGGGCAAACTCATTGTTTATCATCATAAATCAACCTAGGGTTTCAAGAAAAATTTAGAAATTTCAAGAAAAATCCAAATTTCTTAATCTATTACTTTTTGTTCCAATCTTCCCATTTATTATACACCCTAGGTCCATAATCCATAAATCATAATCTAAACCCCATAATAGAACCCCAACATTTCAAACCCTAACCCCAAAATTTCATGATTTACACTATATGCCCAAAATATAGATTTTGCATTTATATATTCCAAAATACCACAAATCTATCTATCAATGTAAGCATTGAAGGAGAACTAGGACCCCTACCTCAAGATTCAAGCAAGAAAAGCAATCTTTGAGAAGAATCCTCCACAAATTCGAATTTCAATCGGTTGGAAAATGTTGATCTTCATGTGTTCTCCATCCTTGATGCAAGATCTATGGTGGATTTGTTGATAGAAGTGGAGGAAATCAAGGTTTTAGGGCTAGGTTTTCGGACCTAGAATGAGAGGAAAGAAGAGGGGAAAAGAAAATGTAAGAAATGATCTAAAAATCCCGTTTTTAACATTCTGAATTCGCACAGGCCGCACGTGCGCCGCTTTTCCCGCTCATGCGGACCTGCTTCCAGCACAGATATGAAAATTTCAAACGGGTATAAATCTCTCATCGGGACTCCGTTCTAGGTCGTTCTTATGTCCAAACTGAAGCCCCAGAAATAAGTTTTCCAATGGTTCTAACCTCACATCCAAATTCAAAGTGTGGAAAAAGAAAAGGGCAAAAGAGTGACGGCTAAATATAGGCGAATTATTTGAATTAAAGTTTTTGGTCCAATCTTACTTTACCATCATATTACCACCTCAATCAATACCCAAAATAAAATAAGGAGGTTCCAAATACACTAATAAAAATGCCAAAAACAAATCCACGTGCCTCAGAAATTCAAACTCAACTAGGCGACCCGCTCGAGCGTCTAACCTTGCGCTCGAGCGCTCAGACCAACAAAACCGTCCGCTCGAGCGTCAACTCCTCCGCTCGAGCCGAGATTCACAACTCCCAGAATCTCGGGCCGTCTGCAAAAATGCTGGGAACCCCACAAGTCCGCTCGAGCATCAACTCCCCCGGTCGAGCGGAAGGAAAAATTTCTAGATCGTTACAATTTAAGTTGAATAAAAATAAAAATGGAAGTTGCATAAAATTAAAAATGGAAGTTCATTCAAGAAACCACTATACCTTAAAGATTTATTTGGAAATTAAATAAAAAAGGAAGTTCAATAGAAAAGGAAACTGAATAAAAATGGAAGTTCAATAAAAATAAAAATGGAAGTTGCATAAAATTAACAATGGAAGTTCATTCAAGAAACCACTATACCTTAACGATTTATTTGGAAATTAAACAAAAAAGGATGTTGAATAGAAAAAGAAATTGAATCAAAATGGAAGTTAAATAAAAATAAAAATGAAATTTCATCAAAAATTGAAAATTGAAGTTAATTCAAGAAACCACTATATCTTAACGACCTATTTGGAAATTAAATAACATAGGAAGTTGAATAGAAAAGGAAATTGAATAAAAATGGAAGTTGAATAAAAATAAAAATGGAAGTTCATTCAAAAAACCACTATACCTTAACGATCTATTTGGAAATTAAATAAAAAAAGATGTCCAATAGAAAAGGAAATTGAATAAAAATGGAAGTTGAATAAAAATAAAAATGAAAGTTGAATAAAAATTAACAATGGAAGTTCATTCAAGAAACCACTATACCTTAACGATTTATTTGGAAATTAAATAAAAAAGGAACTTGAATAGAAAAGGAAATTGAATCAAAATGGAAGTAAATAAAAACAGAAATGAAATTTCATCAAAAATTGAAAATGGAAGTTAATTTAAGAAACTGCTATACCGTAACGACCTATTTGGAAATTAAATAAAAAATAAAGTTGAATAGAAAAGGAAATTGAATAAAAATGGAAGTTGAATAAAAATGAAAATGGAAGTTGCATAAAATTAACAATGGAAGTCCATTCAAGAAACCACTATACCTTAACGATCTATTTGGAAATTAAATAAAAAAGAAGTTGAATAGAAAAAGAAATTGAATAAAGATGGAAGTTGCATAAAAATAAAAATGAAAGTTGCATAAAATTAACAATAGAAGTCCATTCAAGAAACCACTATACCTTATCGATATATTTGAAAATTAAATAAAAAAGGAAGTTGAATACAAAAAGAAATTGAATAACATTTGAAGTTGAATAAAAATAAAAATGGAAGTTCATTCAAGAAACCACAATACCTTAACGATTTACTTTGAAATTAAATAAAAAGGGAAGTTGAATACGAAAGGAAATTGAATAAAAATGGAAGTTGAATAAAAATAAAAATGGAAGTCGTATAAAATTAACATTGAAAGTTCATTCATGAAAACACTATACCTTAACGATCTATTTGGAAATAAAATAAAAAAGGAAGTTGAATAGAAAAAGAAATTGAATGAAAATTTGAAGTTGAATAAAAACAAAAATAGAAGTTGAATAAAATTAAAAATGGAAGTTCATTCAAGAAACCACTATACCTTAACGATCTATTTGGAAATTAAATAAAAAAGGAAGTTGAATAGAAAAGGAAATTGAATAAAAATGGAAGTTGCATAAAATTAACAATGGAAGTTCATTCAAGAAACCACTATACCTTAACGATTTATTTGGAAGTTAAATAAAAAACGAAGTTGAATAGAAAAAGAAATTGAATAAAAATAGAAGTTGAATCAAAATAAAAATGGAAGTTGCATATAATTAACAATGGAAGTCCATTCATGAAAACACTATACCTTAACGATCTATTTGGGAATAAAATAAAAAAGGAAGTTGAATAGAAAAAGAAATTGAATGAAAATTTGAAGTTGAATAAAAATAAAAATGGAAGTTGAATAAAATTAAAAATGGAAGTTCATTCAAGAAACCACTATACCTTAACGATCTATTTGGAAATTAAATAAAAAAGGAAGTTGAATAGAAAAGGAAATTGAATGAAAATTTGAAGTTGAATAAAAACAAAAATGGAAGTTGAATAAAATTAAAAATGGAAGTCCATTCAAGAAACCACTATACCTTAACGATCTATTTGGAAATTAAATAAAAAAGGAAGTTGAATAGAAAAGGAAATTGAATAAAAATGGAAGTTGAGTAAAAATAAAAACGGAAGTTGCATAAAATTAACAATGGAAGTTCATTCAAGAAACCACTATACCTTAACGATTTATTTGGAAGTTAAATAAAAAACGAAGTTGAATAGAAAAAGAAATTGAATGAAAATTTGAAGTTAAATAAAAATAAAAATGGAAGTTGAATAAAATTAAAAATGGAAGTTCATTCAAGAAACCACTATACCTTAACGATCTATTTGGAAATTAAATAAAAAAGGAAGTTGAATAGAAAAGGAAATTGAATAAAAATGGAAGTTGAGTAAAAATAAAAACGGAAGTTGCATAAAATTAACAATGGAAGTTCATTCAAGAAACCACTATACCTTAACGATTTATTTGGAAGTTAAATAAAAAACGAAGTTGAATAGAAAAAGAAATTGAATAAAAATAGAAGTTGAATCAAAATAAAAATGGAAGTTGCATATAATTAACAATGGAAGTCCATTCATGAAACCATTATACTTTAACGATCTATTTGGAAATTAAATAAAAAAGGAAGTTGAATAGAAAAGGAAATTGAATGAAAATTTAAGTTCAATAAAAATAAAAATGGAAGTTGCATAAAATTAAAAATGAAAGTTCATTCAAGAAACCACTATACCTTAACGAGCTATTTCGAAATTAAATTAAAAAGGAAGTTGAATAGAAGAGGAAATTGAATAAAAATGGAAGTTGAATAAAAATAAAAGTGGAAGTTGCATAAAATTAATGTAACACCCTCAAAATTAAACCCAATAAACATAAAACAAGGCATGCATTATTAAAAGAAAAACATTATATTATTTAAATCATCAGAGTAACATGAAATAAAACATCAAAATAAATGCCCTACGGGCTTACATCTTGCCAAGCCAACACTTGGACACAAATTCATGAGTTCTAACTCAAACAAATAAAGCCCTAGGCTTGAATGTTTACATTATTCAAATAAAACGACTAAAACAAATAAAACAAGTCTTCAAGTCCAAATCCTCACAAGCTAAGTCCTTGGAGGTAGTGAACCGCCTGAACCTGAAAATAAAGTTCCCATATAGGGTGAGCCACAGCCCAGTAAAGAAATACTAAACCAAGCATAAGAATTAACTAAAGCAGTAGCAGCTGATACATGGTTAACACAAAATAATCCATTTACAATTTCATGACACAAATGTCTACATTGCCTATGACACTTTGTCTATGGCATAATTCACCTTCCAATTATGGCTCAGAACCTGACCCAAATAACTCAACGGGGATTTCATCTCTTATTAACAATCTTTCCAATTCAACAGGGATAACAAATCAAGTTAAACCTCTCATATAGCATAACAAATACACAAGTTGGTATTGCGTCAATCACAATCAAATTCACTTCCATACTTCCCAACTGATACACATTTTGGTGATGTATCATATCATATAGATAAGCATATGAGCTGTATCTCTGCTATAGGCGCGCATATAAGCAGCAACCCTGGGTTCATCACCTATCTTCCCATAATCATTAACCGGTTTAGAGGTATATCCCCCATCTTCCCCTAAACCGTGGAGTACATCACCTATCTCCTCCCATACACAAGTAATGCATATAAACATAAAGTCATATACACAATAAATCAATACATAAATTTAACGTATTATTCCAACCTTTATACTCAACAACTTAACCAAATGATTAGTTCCAATTTTGCCTAATCCACATGCAATGTCTACAACAATCATGGCTATCCTCCACCGATAGCCCAAAACAATTATTTCTAAACAAGAAATAAATATAGCAACACATGTAATTTCAACATTCTCAAGGTAAGTATTTAAACTAACCAAATACAACATTAAGTCACTAAATTCCCCAATCTCATGAATTTACCCAAATCACAATCTTCCCTTAAATTGATTACATAAATTAATCTATGACAAACCCTAAGGTCTCTCCCAAAATTACCAAACTACCCCCACATACCAAAATACCACCACTTAGGATTAAAACGTATAAATGGAGTAGGAAATCCCTACCTCGAAGATATAACTCAAAAAGAAGAAGATGAAGATGATGCCCAAAACTTCAAAGTGCTCCAAATCCAAGTTTGTTCAGATTAAATGAAAGCCCTCACTCTCCTCTACCTTTTTTGTAAAGCAACTAGGGTAAAAACACACCCTAACTAGATCAATCCTAGGAAGAAGATAAGTTGGGAGAGAGAGAACTCGTAACCTAGGGTTTTCTGAAACTGAAGGGGCTGAAAAACTGATCTGAAACACGCTGCTGCGTATTTAAGCAAAATAGGCTCGCTCGAGCGAAGACCTGGTCGCTCGAGCGACCAGACACAGAAAATCCTCGCTCGAGCCAAGAAAGGCTCGCTCGAGCGAAGAACTAACAGTTCGCTCGAGCGAAAAGAAGCTCGCTCGAGCCAGCTAACACTGCTCTCAGGTCTAGCACTGGACGCAATCCTCGCTCGAGCCAAGAAATGCTTGCTCGAGCGACGGACCAAAAACAAAGGCCTCGCTCGAGCGAAGATAAGCTCGCTCAAGCGACCAAGCCAAAAACTGAACATCAACTCTTGGTTTCTAAACCCAACCAACCTGCAATCAACCTGCCCAAAACAATTATAATTCCAATTGAAGAAATAAAGGACAACATCAACAACAATATGGCAACGGAATCCACGGAACATAAGTCCGGATACAATAATCAAATGGGAAAAGACCGGGGTCGCTATAATTAACAATGGAAGTCCATTCAAGAAACCACTATACCTTAACGATCTATTGGAAATTAAATAAAAAAGGAAGTTGAATAGAAAAGGAAATTGAATAAAAATCGAAGTTCAATAAAAATAAAAATGGAAGTTGAATAAAATTAAAAAAAGGAAGTTCATTTAAGAAAACCACTATACCTTAACGACCTATTTGGAAATTAAATAAAAAAAAGAAGTTTTATAGAAAAGAAATTGAATAAAAATGGAAGTTGAATAAAAATAAAAATGGAAGTTGTATAAAATTAACAATGGAAGTTCAATCAAGAAACCACTATACCTTAACGATCTATTTGGAAATTAAATAAAAAAAAGAAGTTTTATAGAAAAGAAAATTGAATAAAAATGTAAGTTGAATGAAAATAAAAATGGAAATTGCATAAAATTAACAATGGAAGTCCATTCAAGAAACCATTATACCTTAACGATCTATTTGGAAATTAAATAAAAAAGGAAGTTGAATAGAAAAGGAAATTAAATAAAAATGGAAGTCGAACAAAAATAAAAATGGTAGTTGCAAAAAATTAGCAATGAAAGTTCATTCAAGAAACCACTATACCTTAACGATTTACTTTGAAATTAAATAAAAAAGGTAGTTGAATAGAAAAGGAAATTGAAGCAAAATGGAAGTTGAATAAAAATAAAAATGGAAGTTCACTAAAATTAACAATAGAAGTTCATTTAAGAAACAACTATACCTTAACGATCTATTCGAAAATTAAATAAAATTGGAAGTTGAATAGACAAGGAAATTTAATAAAAATGGAAGTTGAATAAAAATAAAAATGGAAGTTACATCAAAATTGAAAATGGAAGTTTATTCAAGAAACCACTATACCTTAACGATCTATTTGGATACTAAATAAAAAAGGAAGTTGAATAGAAAAGAAAATTTAATAAAAATGGAAGTTGCACAAAATTAAAATGGAAGTTCATTCAAGAAACGACTATACCTTAACGATCTATTTGGAAATGAAATAAAAATGGAAATGAAATAAAAATGGAAGTGGAATGGAAAAAGAAATTGAATAAAAATTGATGTTCAATAAAAATAAAAATGGAAGTTGCATAAAATTTGCAACAAAAGTTCATTGAAGAAACCTCTATACCTTAACGATCTACATGGAAATTAAATAAAAAAGAAATTGAATAGAAATGGAAGTTGAATAAAAATAAAAATGGAAGTTCATTCCAGAAACCACTATACCTTAACGATTTATTTGGAAATTAAATAAAAAAAGGAAGTTGAATAGAAAAGTTAATTGAATAAAAATGGAAGTTGAAAAAAAATAAAAGTGGAAGTTGTATAAAATTAATAATGGAAGTTCATTCAAGAAACCACTATCCCTGAAAGATCTTTTGGAAAATTAAATCAAAAAGGAAGTTGAATAGAAAAGGAAATTGAATACAAATGGAGGTTGAATGAAAATAAAAATGGAAGTTCATTCAGGAAACCACTATACCTGAACTATCAATTTGGAAATTAAATAAGAAAAAAAAAAGTTGAACGGAAAAAGGAAATGGAGTAAAAATGGAAGTTGAATAAAAATAAAAGTGGAAGTTGCATAAAATTAACAATGGAAGTTCATTCAAGAAACCACTATACCTTAACGATCTATTTGGAAATTAAATAAAAGAAGGAAGTTGAATAGAAAAGGAAATTGAATAAAAATAGAAGTTAAATAAAAATAAAAACGGAAGTTGCACCAAAATTGAAAATGGAAGTTTATTCAAGAAACCACTATACTTTAACGATCTATTTGGAAATTAAATAAAAAGGAAGTTGAATAAAAAAAGAAATTGAATAAAAATGGAAGTTGAATAAAAATAAAAATAAAAATAAAAGTTGCAGAAAATTAAAATGGAAGTTCATTCAACAAACAACTATACCTTAACGATCTATTTGGAAATGAAATAAAAATGGAAGTGGAAAGGAAAAGGAAATTGAACAAAAATTGATGTTCAATAAAAATAAAAATCGAAGTTGCATAAAATTAGCAATAAAAGTTCATTGAAGAAACCACTATACCTTAACGATCTATCTGGAAAATAAATAAAAAAAAGAAGTTGAATAGAAAAAGAAATTGAATACAAATGGAAGTTCAATAAAAATAAAAATGGAAGTTCATTCAAGAAACCACTATACCTTAACGATCTATTTGGAAATTAAATAAAAAAAAAAAGGTTGAATATAAAAGGAAATTGAATAAAAATGGAAGTTGAATAAAAATAAAAATGAAAGTTGCATCAAAATTGAAAATGGATGTTCATTCAAGAAACCACTATACCTTAATGATCTATATGGAAATTAAATAAAAAAGGAAGTTGAATAGAAAAGGAAATTGAACAAAAATGGAAGTTACAAAAAAATAAAATTGGAAGTTGCATAAAATTAAAATGGAAGTTCATTAAAACGACTATACCTTAACGATCTATTTGGAAGTGAAACAAATATGGAAGTGGAATAGAAAAGGAAATTGAATAAAAATTGATGTTCAATAAAAATAAAAATGGAAATTGCATAAAATTAGCAATAAATGTTCATTGAAGAAACCAGTATACCTTAAGGATCTATTTGGAAATAAAATGAAAAAGGAATTTGCATAGAAAAGGAAATTGAATACAAATGGAAGTTGAATAAAAATAAAAATAGAAGTTCATTCAAGAAACCACTATACCTTAACGATCTATTTCGAAATTAAATAAAAAAAGGAAGTTGAATAGAAAAGGAAATTGATTAAAAATGGAAGTTGCATAAAACTAACAATGGAAGTTCATTGAAGAAACCACAATATTTTAGCGATCTATTGGCAAATTAAATAAAAAAGGAAGTTGAATAGAAAAGGAAATTGAATAAAAATGGAAGTTGAATAAAAATAAAAATGGAAGTTGCATCAAAATTGAAAATAGAAGTTCATTCAAGAAACCACTATACCTTAGCGATCTATTTGGAAATTAAATAAAAAAAGAAGTTAAATCGAAAAGAAAATTGAATAAAGATGGAATGAATAAAAATAATAATGCAAATTGCATTAAAATTGAAAATGGAAATTTATTCAAGAAACCACTATACCTTAACGATCTATTTGGAAATTAAATAAAAAAGGAAGTTGAATAGAAAAGGAAATTGAATAAAAATGAAAGTTGAGTAATAATAAAAATGGAAGTTGCATAAAATTAACAATGGAAGTTCATTCAAGAAACCACTATACCTTAATGATCTATTGGGAATTTAAAAAAAAAAAAAAGGAAGTTGAATAGAAAAAGAAATTGAATAAAAATGGAAGTCGGATCAAAATAAAAATGGAAGTTGCATAAATTGACAATGGAAGTTTATTCAAAAAACAACTATACCTTAACAATCTATTTAGAAATTAAATAATAATGGAAGTAGAATGGAAAAGGAAATTGAATAAAAATTGATGTCTAATAAAAATAAAAATGAAATTCATTCAAGAAACCACTATGCCTTAATATCTATTTCGAAATAAAATTAAAAAAGGAAGTTGAATAGAAAAGGAAATTGAATTAAAATGGAAGTTGAATAAAAATAAAAATGGGAGTTGCATCAAAGTTGAAAATGGAAGTTTATTCAAGAAACCACTATACCTTAACGATCTATTCGGAAATTAAATAAAAAAGGAAGTTGAATAGAAAAGGAAATTGAATACAAATGGAAGTTGAATAAAAATGGAAGTTGAGTAATAATAAAAATGGAAGTTGCATAAAATTAATAATGGAAGTTCATTAAACAAACCACTATACCTCAACGATCTATTTGAAAGTTAAATCAAAAAGGAAGTTGAATAGAAAATGAAATTGAATACAAATGGAAGTTGAATAAAAATAAAAATGGAAGTTCATTCAAAAAAGTACTATACCTTAATGATTTATTTGGAAATTAAATAAAAAAGGAAGTTGAATGGAAAACGAAATAGAATAAAAATGGAAGTTGAATAAAAATAAAAATGAAAGTTCCATGAAAATTGAAAATGGAAGTTCATTCAAGAAACCACCATACCTTAATGATCTATTTGGAAATTAAATAAAAAAGGAAGTTGAATTGAGTAGGAAATTGAATAAAAATGGAAGTTGAATAAAAATAAAAATAGAAGTTGCATAAATTAAAATGGAAGTTCCTTCAAAAAACGACTGTACCTTAACGATCTATTTGGAAAAGAAATAATAATGGAAGTGGAATGGAAAAGAAAATTGATTAAAAATTGATGTTCAATAAAAATAAAAATGGAAGTTGCAAAAAATTAGCAATAAATGTTCATTCAAGAAACCACTATACATTAACGATCTATCTGGAAATTAAATAAAAAAAGAAGTTGAATAGAAAAGGAAATTTAATACAAATGAAACTTGAATAAAAATAAAAATTCAAGTTTATCCAAGAAACCACTATACCTTAACGATCTATTTGAAAATTAAATAAAAAAGAAGTTGAATAGAAAAGGAAATTGAATAAAAATGGAAGTTGAATAAAAATAAAAATGGAAGTTGCATCAAAATTGAAAATGGAAGTTCATTCAAGAAACGACTATACCCTAACGATCTTTTTGGAAATGAAATAATAATGGGAAGTGGAATGGAAAAGGAAATTGAACGAAAATTGATGTTCAATAAAAATAAAAATGGAATTTGCATAAAATTAGCAATAAATGTTCATTGAAGAAACCACTATACCTTATCGATCTATCTGGAAATTAAATAAAAAAGGAAATTGAATAGAAAAGGAAATTTAATTAAATGGAAGTTGAATGAAAATAAAAATTAAAGTTTATCCAAGAAACCACTATACCTTAACGATCTATTTGAAAATTAAATAAAAAAGAAGTTCAATAGAAATGGAAATTGAATAAAAATGGAAGTTGAATAAAAATAAAAATGAAAGTTGCCTCAAAAGTGAATGAAAGTTCATTCAAGAAACCACTATACCTTAATGATCTATGTATAAATTAAATAAAAAAGGAAGTTGAATATAAAGGGAAATTAAATAAAAATGGAAGTTGAATAAAAATAAAAATGGATGTTGCATAAAATTAAAATGGAGGTTCATTAAAGAAATGAGTATACCTTAACGATCTATTTGGAAATGAAATAAAAATGGAAGTGGAATGGAAAAGGAAATTGAATAAATATTAATATTCAAGAAAAATAAAAATGGAAGTTGCATAAAATTAGCAATAAAAGTTCATTGAAGAAACCACTATACTTTAACGATCTATCTGCAAATTAAATAAAAAAGGAAGTTGAATAGAAAAGGAAATTGAATAAAAATGGAAGTTGAGTAAAAATAAAAATGAAAGTTCATTCTAGAAACAAATATACCTTAACGATCTATTTGGAATTTAAATAAAAAAGCAAGTTGAATGGAAAAGGAAATTGAATGAAAATTGAAGTTGAATAAAAATAAAAATGAAAGTCGCATAAATATAAAAATGGAAGTTCATTCAAGAAACCACTATACCTTAACGATCTATTTGGAAATTAAACAAAAAAAGTAGTTGAATAGAAAATGAAATTGAATAAAAATAAAAATGGAAGTTGCATCAAAATTGAAAATGAAAGTTTATTCAAGAAACAATTATAACTTAACGATCTATTTGGAAATTAAATAAAAAAAGGAAGTTGAATAGAAAAGGAAATCGAATAAAAATGGAAGTTGAATAGAAACAAAAATGGAAGCTTTATAAAATTAAAATGGAAGGTGATTCAAGAAACGACCATACCTTAACAATCTATTTAGAAATTAAATAAAAATGGAAGTTGAATAGAAAAGTAAATTGAATAAAAATTGATGTTCAATAAAAATAAAAATAGAAGTTGCATAAAATTATCAGTAAACGTTCATTGAAGTAACCACTATACCTTAACGATCTATCTGAAATATAAATAAAAAAGGATGTTGAATAGAAAAGGAAATTCAATATAAATAGAAGTTGAATAAAAATAAAAATGTAAGTTCAGTCAAGAAAACCACTATACCCTAACGATCTATTTGAAAATTAAATAAAAAAGGAAGTGAATAGAAAAGGAAATTGAATAAAAATGGAAGTTGAATAAAAATAAAAATGGAAGTTGCATAAAATAAACAACGGAAGTTCATTCAAGAAACCACGATACCTTAACGATCTATTTGGAAATTAAATAAAAAAGAAAGTCGAATCGAAAATGAAATTGAATAAAAGTGGAAGTTGAATAAAAATAAACATAGAAGTCGCATCAAAATTGAAAATGGAAGTTCATTCAAAAAACCACTATACCTTAACGATCTATCTGGAAATTAAATAAAGAAGGAAGTTGAATAGAAAAGGAAATTGAATAGAAATGGAAGTAGAATAAAAATAAAAACGGAAGTTCATTGAAGAAACCACTATACCTTAACGATGTATTTAAAAATTAAATAAAAAAAGAAGTTGAAAAGAAAAGGAAATTGAATAAAAATGGAAATTGAATAAAAATAAAAATGGATGTTGCATAAAAATAACAACGGAAGTTCATGCAAGAGACTAGTATATCTTAACGATCTGTTTGGAAATTAATTAAAAAAATGAAGTTGAATAGAAAAGGAAATTGAATACAAATGCAAGTTGAATAAAAACAAAAATGGAATTTGCATCAAAATTGAAAGTGGAAGTTCATTCAAGAAACCGCTATACCATAACGGTCTATTTTGAAATTAAATAAAAATGAATGTTGAATAGGAAATGAAATTGAATAAAAATGGAAACTGGATAAAAATAAAAATGAAAGTTGCATCAAATGTGAAATTGGAAGTTCATTCAACAAACCATTGTGCCTTAACGATGTATTTGGAAATTAAATAAAAAAGGAAGCTAAATAGAAAAAGAAATGGAATAAAAATGATAGTGGAATAAAAATAAAAATGGAAGTTGCATCAAAATTGAAAATGGAAGTTTATTCAAGAAACCACTATATCTTAACGATCTATTTGGAAATTAAATAAAAGAGGAAGTTGAATAGAAAAAGAAATTGAATAAAAATAGAAGTTGAATAGAAATAAAAATGGAAGTTACATAAAATTAAAATGGAAGTTCATTCAAGAAACGACTATACCTTAACGATCTATTTGGAAATGAAATAAAAATGGAAGTGCAATGCAAAAAGAAATTGAATAAAAATTGATGTTCAATAAAAATAAAAATGAAAGTTGCATAAAATTTGCAATAAAAGTTCATCGAAGAAACCATTATAACTTTACGATATATCTGGAAATTAAATAAAAAAGGATGTTGAATGAAAAACGACATTGAATACAAATGGAAGTTGAATAAAAATAAAAATGAAAATTCATTCAAGAAACCACTATACCTTAACGATCTATTTGGAAATTAAATAAAAAAATGAAGTTGAATAGAAAAAGAAATTGAATAAAAATGGAAGTTGAATAAAAATAAAAATGGAAGTTGCATAAAATTAACAACGGAAGTTCATTCAAAAAATCACTATACCTTAACAATCTATTTGGAAATTAAATAAAAAAAAGGAAGTTGAATAGAAAAGGAAATTGTAAAAAATGGAAGTTGAAGAAAAATAAAAATGGAAGTTGCATCAAAATTTGAAAATGGAAGTTTATTCAAGAAACCACTATACTTGAACAATCTATTTGGAAATTAAATAAAAAAGGAAGTTGAATAGAAAAGGAAATTGAATAAAAATAGAAGTTGAATAAAAATAAAAATGGAAGTTGCACCAAAATTGAAAATGGAAGTTTATTCAAGAAACCACTATACCTTAGCGATCTATTGGGAAATTAAATAAAAAAATGAAGTTAAATAGAAAACGAAATTGAATAAAGATGGAAGTTGAATAAAAATAAAAATGGAAGTTGAATAAAACTAAAAATGGAAGTTGCATAAAAATTGAAAATGGAAGTTTATTCAAGAAACCACTATACCTTAGCGATCTATTGGGAAATTAAATAAAAAAATGAAGTTAAATAGAAAACGAAATTGAATAAAGATGGAAGTTGAATAAAAATAAAAATGGAAGTTGCATCAAAATTGAAAATGGAAGTTTATTCAAGAAACCACTATACCTTAACGATCTATTTGGAAATTAAATAAAAAAGGAAGTTGCATAGAAAGGGAAATTGAATAAAAATGGAAGGTGAGTAATAATAATAGTGGAAGTTGCATAAAATTAACAATGGAAGTTCATTCAAGAAACCATTATACCTTAACTATCTATTGGGAAATTAAATAAAAAAGTAAGTTGAATAGAAAAAGAAATTAAATAAAAATGGAAGTCGAATAAAAATAAAAATGGAAGCTGTATAAAATTAATAATAGAAGTTTATTCAAGAAAACCACTATACCTTAACGATCTATTTGGAAATTAAAAAATAATGGAAGTTGAAATGAAAAGGAAATTGAATAAAAATGGAAGTTGAATAAAAATAAAAAATGGAAATTCATTCAAGAAAAACCACTATACGTCAACGATCTATTTGGAAATTAAATTTAAATGGAAGTTGAATAGAAAAGAAAATTGAATAAAAATGGAAGTTGAATAAAAATGAAAATGGAATTTGCATAAAATTAAAATGGAAGTTCATTCAAGAAACGACTATACCTTAACGATCTATTTGGAAATTAAATAAAAATGGAAATTGCATAAAATTTACAATAGAAGTTCATTCAAGAAACCACTATACCATAACGATCTATCTGGAACTTAAGTAAAAAAGGAAGTTGAATAGAAAAGAAAATTGAATACAAATGGAAGTTGAATAAAAATAAAAATGGAAGTTGCATTAAAATTGAAAATGGATGTTCATTCAAGAAACCACTATACCTTAACGATCAATTGGGAAATTAAATAAAAAAGGAAGTTGAGTAGAAAAGGAAATTGAATAAAAATGGAAGTTGAGTAAAAATAAAAATAGATGTTGCATAAAAATAACAATGGAAGTTCATTCAAGAAACCCGTATACCTTAACGATCTGTTTGGAAATTAATTAAAAAAAGGAAGTTGAATAGAAAAGGAAATTGAAAAAAATGGAAGTTGAATAAAAATAAAAATAAAAGTTGCATCAAAATTGAAAATAGAAGTTCATTCAACAAACCACTGTGCCTTGACGATATATTCAGAAATTAAATAAAAAAGGAAGTGAAATAAAAAAAGAAATTGAATAAAAATGATAGTTGAATAAAAATAAAAATGGAAGTTGTATCAAAATTGGAACTTTATTCAAGAAACGACTATACCTTAACGATCTATTTGGAAATTAAATAAAAAAGAAAGTTGAATAGAAAAGGAAATTGAATAAAAATGGAAGTTGAATAAAAATAAAAATAGAAGTTACATAAAATTAAAATGGAAGTTCATTCAAGAAACAACTATACCTTAACGATCTATTTGGAAATGAAATAAAAATGGAAGTGGAATAGAAAAAGAAATTTAATAAAAATTGATGTTCAATAAAAATAAAAATGGAAGTTGCATAAAATTTGCAATAAAAGTTCATTGAGGAAACCACTATACCTTAACGATCTGTCCGGAAATTAAGTAAAAAAGGATGTTGAATAGAAAACGAAATTGAATACAAATGGAAGTTGAATAAAAATAAAAATGGAAGTTCATTCAAGAAACCACTATACCTTAACGATCTATTTGGAAATTAAACAAAAAAAAATGAAGTTGAATAGAAAAGGAAATTGAATAAAAATGGAAGTTGAATAAAAATAAAAATGCAGGTTGCATAAAATTAACAATGGAAGTTCATTCAAAAAACCACTATACCTTAACGATCTATTTAGAAATTAAATAAAAAAAGGAAGTTGAATAGAAAAGGAAATTGAATAAAAATGGAAGTTGCATCAAAATTTGAAAATGGAAGTTTATTCAAGATACCACTATACCTTAACGATCTATTTGGAAATTAAATAAAAAAGGAAGTTGAATAAAAATGAAAGTTGAATAAAAATAAAAATGGAAGTTACATCAAAATTGAAAATGGAAGTTTATTGAAGAAACCACTATACCTTAGCGATCAATTGGGAAATTAAATAAAAAAATGAAGTTAAATAGAAAACGAAATTGAATAAAGATGGAAGTTGAATAAAAATAAAAATTGAAGTTGCATCAAAATTGAAAATGGAAGTTTATTCAAGAAACCACTATACCTTAACGATCTATTTGGAAATTAAAGCAGAAAGGAAGTTTAATAGAAATGGAAATTGAATAAAAATGGAAGATGAGTAATAATAAAAGTGGAAGTTGCATAAAATTAACAATGGAAGTTCATTCAAGAAAGAACTATACCTTAACGATCTATTGGAAAATTAAACAAAAAAAGGAAGTTGAATAGAAAAAGAAATTGAATAAAAGTGGAAGTCGAATAAAAATAAAAATGGAAGTTGCATAAAATTAACAATGGAAGTTTATTCAAGAGACCACTATACCTTAACGATCTATTTGGAAATTAAATAATAATGGAAGTTGAATAGAAAATGAAATTGAATAAAAATGGAAGTTGAATAAAAATAGAAATGGAAATTCATTCAAGAAACTACTATACGTCAACGATCTATTTGGAAATTAAATGAAAAAGGAAGTTGAATAGAAAAGGAAATTGAATAAAAATGGAAGTTGAATAAAAATGAAAATGGAATTTGCATAAAATTAAAATGAAGTTCATTCAAGAAACGACTATACCTTAACGATCTATTTGGAAATTAAATAAAAATTGAAGTTGAATGGAAAAGGAAATTGAATAAAAATTAATGTTCAATAAAAATAAAAATGGAAGTTGCATAAAATTAACAATAAAAGTTCATTCAAGAAACCACTATATCATAACGATCTATCTGGAAATTAAGTAAAAAAGCAAGTTGAATAGAAAAGAAAATTGAATACAAATGGAAGTTGAATAAAAATAAAAAATGGAAGTTGCATCAAAATTGAAAATGGAAGTTCATTCAAGAAACCACTATACCTTAACGATCAATTGGGAAATTAAATAAAAAATGAAGTTGAATATAAATAAAAAAGGAAGTTGCATAAATATAAAAACGGAAGTTCATTGAAGAAAACACTATACCTTAACGATCTATTTGGAAATAAAATAAAAATGGAAGTTGAATGGAAAAGGACATTGAATAAAAATTGATATTCAATAAAAATAAAAATAGAAGTTCAACAAAATTAACAATAAAAGTTTATTGAAAAAACCACTATACCTTAACGATCTATCTGGAAATTAAATAAAAAAGGAAGTTGAATAGAAATGGAAATTCAATACAAATGGAAGTTGAATAAAAATAAAAATTGAAGCTGCATAAAATTAATATGGAAATGCATTCCAAAAACGACTATAGCTTCACGATCCATTTGGAAATTAAATAAAAAAGGAAGTTGAATAGCAAAGGAAATTGAATAAAAACGGAAGTTGAATAAAAATAAAAATGGAAATTGCGTGAAATTAAAATGGAAGTTCATTCAAGAAATGACTATACTTTAACGATCTATTTGGAAATTAAAGAAAAATGGAAGTGGAATGGAAAAGAAAATTGAATAAAAATTGATGTTCAAGAAAAATTAAAATGAAGTTGCACAAAATTAGCAAGAGAAGTTCATTGAAGAAACCACTATACCTTAACGATCTATCTGGAAATTAAGTAAAAAAGGAAGTTGAATAGAAAAGGAAATTGAATACAAATGAAAGTTGAATAAAAATAAAAATGGAAGTTCATTCAAGAAACCACTATAGCTTAACAATTTATTTCGAAATTAAAAAAAAAAAGGAAGTTGAATAGAAAATGAAATAGAATTAAAATGGAAGTTGAATAAAAATAAAAATGAAAGTTGCATTAAATTATCAATGGAAGTTAATTCAAGAAACAACTACACATTAACGATCTATTTGGAAATTGAATAAAAAAAGAAGTTGAATAGAAAAGAAAATTGAATAAAAATGGAAGTTGAATAAAAATAAAAGTGGAAGTTGCATCAAAATTGAAAATAGAAGTTTATTCAAGAAACCACTATACCTTAACGATCTATTTGGAAATTAAATAAAAGAGGAAGTTGAATAGAAAAGGAAATTGAATAAAAATGGAAGTTGGATAAAAATAAAAATGGAAGTTGCATAAAATTAAAATGGAAGTTCATTAAAGAAACGACTATACCTTAACGATCTATTTGGAAATGAAATAAAAATGGAAGTGGAATGGAAAAGGAAATCGAATAAAAATTGATGTTCAATAAAAATAAAAATGGAAGTTGCATAAAATTAGCAATAAAAGTTCACTGAAGAAACCAGTATACTTAACTATCTATCTGAAAATTAAATAAAAAAGAAAGTTGAATAGGAAAGAATATTGAATACAACTGGAAGTTGAATAAAAATAAAAATGGAAGTTCTTTCAAGAAACCACTATACCTTAACGATCTATTCGGAAATTAGATAAAAAAGGAAGTTGAATAGTAAAAGAAATTGAAAAAAATGGAAGTTGAATAAAAATAAAAATGAAAGTTGCATCAAAATTGAAAATGGAAGTTCATTCAAAAAACCACTATACCTTAATGATCTATTTGGAAATTAAATAAAAAAGGAAGTTGAATAGAAAATGAAATTGAATAAAAATGGAAGTTGAATAAAAATAAAAATGGAAGTTGCAAAAAATTAAAATGGAAGTACATTAAAGAAACGACTATACCTTAATGATCTATTTGGAAATGAAACAAAAATGGAAGTGGAATGGATAAGGAAATTGAATAAAAATTGATGTTCAATAAAAATAAAAATGGAAGTTGCATAAAATTAGCAATAAATGTTCATTGAAATAACCAGTATACCTTAACGATCTATCTGGAAATTAAATAAAAAAGGAAGTTGAATGGAAAAGGAAATTGAATACAAATGGAAGTTGAATAAAAATAAAAATAGAAGTTCAGTCAAAAAACCACTATACCTTAACGATCTATTTCAAAATTAAATAAAAAAAAGTAAGTTGAATAGAAAAGGAAATTGAATAAAAATGGAAGTTGAATAAAAATAAAAATGCAAGTTGCATAAAACTAACAATGGAAGTTCATTGAAGAAACCACAATACCTTAACGATCTATTGGAAAATTAAATAAAAAAGGAAGTTGAATAGAAAAAGAAATTGAATAAAAATGGAAATTGAATAAAAATAAAAATGGAAGTTACATCAGAATTGAAAATGAAAGTTCATTCAAGAAACCACTATACATTAGCGATCTAATTGGAAAGTAAATAAAAAAAGAAGTTCAATAGAAAAGAAAATTGAATAAAGATGGAAGTTGAATAAAAATAAAAATGGAAATTGCATTAAAAATGAAAATGGAAGTTTATTCAAGAAACCACTATACCTTAACGTTCTATTTGGAAATTAAATAAAAAAAGAAGTTGAATAGAAAAGGAAATTGAATAAAAATGGAAGTTGAGTAATAATAAAAATGGAAGTTGCATAAAATTAACAATGGAAGTTCATTCAAGAAACCACTATACCTTAACGATCTATTGGGAAATTAAATAAAAAAAGGAAGTTGAATAGAAAAAGGAAATTGAATTAAAATGGAAGTTGAATAAAAATAAAAATGGAAGTTGCATAAAATTAACAATGAAAGTTTATTCAAAAAACAACTATACCTTAACGATCTATTTTGAAATTAAATAATAATGGAGGTAGAATGGAAAAGGAAATTGAATAAAAATTGATGTCCAATGAAAATAAAAATGAAATTCATTCAAGAATCCACTATACTTTAATATCTAATTCGAAATTAAATTAAAAAATGAAGTTGAATAGAAAAAGAAATTGAATTAAAATGGAAGTTGAATAAAAATAAAAATTGTAGTCGCATAAAAATAAAAATGGAAGTTCATTTAAGAAACCACTATACCATAACGATTTATTTGGAAATTAAATAAAAAAGGAAGTTAAATAGAAAACGAAATTGAATTAAGATGGAAGTTGAATAAAAATAAAAATGGAAGTTAAATAGAAAACGAAATTGAATTAAGATGGAAGTTGAATAAAAATAAAAATGAAAGTTGCATCAAAATTGAAAATGGAAGTTTATTCAAGAAACCACTATACCTTAACGATCTATTCAGAAATTAAATAAAAAAGGAAGTTGAATAGAAAAAGGAAATTGAATACAAATACAAGTCGAATAAAAATGGAAGTTGAGTAGTAATAAAAATGGAAGTTGCATAAAATTAACAATGGAAGTTCATTCAATAAACTACTATACCTTAACGATCTATTTGAAAATTAAATCAAAAAGGAAGTTGAATAGAAAAAGAAATTGAATACAAATAGAAGTTGAATAAAAATAAAAATGGAAGTTTATTCAAAAAGCTACTACGGGTTAAAGACAAAACTCAATTACAAAGATTCTTAGGAAGTCTTAATTATATACGTGACTATTATCCTAATGTAGCTGCCGATGCTCAGATCTTATATTCCAGGTTAAGGAAGAATCCTCCACCATGGGGCACGGAGCATACTTTAGCAGTTAAAACTATCAAAGCTAAAGTTAAACAGTTACCTTGTTTACAGTTACCAAATCCTAACTGGAAAAAGGAGAGCATAATTCTCTGCCTGATTTTTTAACCCGTGAATATTTACAGAAATCGACTCCTGAAGAAGAATGACCAGTAGAGGCCGTGGTCGAGGTCGTGGCAGGGGTTCATACCCTCGCTATGATCCAACAGAATTTCCTCCCTTAAGAGGACAAACCAGTAATCCATCAGCCAAGGATATTCTCCTTAAGACTGAAGATTCGTATACACCTAACAGTATTACTGAGGAAACAGTCCTCTGGATTGATACAGCTGATGAACAATGGATGACAGATCCATGGGAGATTAAGCGCCGGTATCTTACCACCCAGCAATCTCCTCCCCATTTTGACCAGTATCGTTATATCTATGAACAGATATTAACAGAAACAGGAGCCTGTGAATTTAAACACACACTCCATGATGCCAATAAGGCTACCAGTCCGATTTCTTTCAGTAAAATTACCATCCGATCGATCATGCCTATTTCTACTTGGGGCATTCATCCGCATACTACCCGTGATCTTGATTTACGTAATAAACAGACAAAATACAGTTACTGGGATTATATAGATGCCTTTACCCAGGTATTCTATTATCAGAATCCCATCAAGAATCATTCTTGGTTTATCCGAATCAGCCCTGATATTCTTAAACACGATGTTCCCAATTGGTTCCTCGTGTGGTGGGATAAGTTTGGGCTTTCCCTTGATATTTTACCAGAATCCATCCGTGAAGCTTTTAATGAATGGCATGTGGCATATTCTCGTGCCTATGCATATTTAAACAAAAACCGTGATCTTTCCATCAGTAAATCTGTAGTCCATTTTACTATCCGATTTAATATTCCGTGGATATGGAAATGGGACTTTGCCTGTGATTACCAGAATAAGGTTCCCCGCCTAAAAAGGATCTTTTTTGTTAAATGGTGGGATAAGGGTATGAACCCTATCTTAACAGAAACTGTCCAGAAAATCCAGCAGCATACCAAAGCATGTTGGGAATCAGTCAAGCAACCTGCTCTTCCGACGCCTCCAGCATTAGCCAGCAATCCTTTTGTTCAAATTCAAAAGGAATTGAAACAACAGTATCCCCAACTTACCGAACATGAAATCATAATTAAAAGTATGGATTTCTTGAAAGAACAATTTCTTCAAACAGTACCTCCAGATGATGACGCCTCTATGCGGTCAGGCACCAGTCAGCCTTCATCCGAACCAGACTCAGATCCAGCCGAACACGTGTTGGCAGGAGGATCACAACTGCACGAAGTAGAGGAACCCACTCTTGGTGAATTTTGGGATTCCCTAACAACTGTCATTGCAGAAAAAATAGCTAAGGACAAAAACAGTAAAGGAAAAGGACACGACCACTAAGTGTCGGCACAACCAGACAAAAAACTTTGGCAAAAGAAGATGCCCACTATCAGGAAAAAGAAGATGCTGTCTCCACTTCCGATAAAGCTTGAAGATAAGGATAAGGTGAAATCTGTCGGTCCAGTTCTAGAGTAACACCTGTCCTCTTCTTTATCCGTTTTTTTTTTTATTATAAAAGGGAAGGCTTCACCCTTGTTGAGGCACGCTTAATCTTTACATATTCAGCCATTAGATCTCTCCCTCCATTGTAATATCTCTTCCAACCCCCTCTTGTAAAATAGTGGTACTTCCTCAATAAAATTTGCAAATCGTTGTGTATCCTCCATGTTTGTAAGTATGAATGCCTTCTGTTAATGCTTTAGAACAGTATTTAGAGTTATTACAGTTTTGGCAAAATCAGAAAAATTATTATCTTAATACACCCATAGATCTATATACTCAGCAGTATATATCTGAGCGTATATCAGAGTGTGATAGGCGTATAGCTGATCTACACATTCTGATTAACGAACAGATTGTTGCGTGGGCGGCCAGGAGGCCTCCACCTCCACAACAGTAAATTCATGAGATCATATATGTTATAATTTGTTTTCTTTATACATGTATTATGTATGTTATTATTCCTGGGTGTGTGCCTTTGTAAGGTTAATGAATTGTTAAGGTTAGTGGGACGTCACCCAAGTCGCGTAAGGTTAGGTCATGTTGCAGAGAGTGCGTATAGACCATTTACCTGTAAGTCGTTGACAGACGTGCAGGTAAATGGTCTATACGCACTCTCTGCAACATGACCTAACCTTACGCGACTTGGGTGACGTCCCACTAACCTTAACAATTCATTAACCTTACAAAGGCACACACCCAGGAATAATAACATACATAATACATGTATAAAGAAAACAAATTATAACATATATGATCTCATGAATTTACTGTTGTGGAGGTGGAGGCCTCCTGGCCGCCCACGCAACAATCTGTTCGTTAATCAGAATGTGTAGATCAGCTATACGCCTATCACACTCTGATATACGCTCAGATATATACTGCTGAGTATATAGATCTACGGGTGTATTAAGATAGTAATTTTTCTGATTTTGCCAAAACTGTAATAACTCTAAATACTGTTCTAAAGCATTAACAGAAGGCATTCATACTTACAAACATGGAGGATACACAACGATTTGCAAATTTTATTGAGGAAGTACCACTATTTTACAAGAGGGGGTTGGAAGAGATATTACAATGGAGGGAGAGATCTAATGGCTGAATATGTAAAGATTAAGCGTGCCTCAACAAGGGTGAAGCCTTCCCTTTTATAATAAAAAAAACGGATAAAGAAGAGGACAGGTGTTACTCTAGAACTGGACCGACAGATTTCACCTTATCCTTATCTTCAAGCTTTATCGGAAGTGGAGACAGCATCTTCTTTTTCCTGATAGTGGGCATCTTCTTTTGCCAAAGTTTTTTGTCTGGTTGTGCCGACACTTAGTGGTCGTGTCCTTTTCCTTTACTGTTTTTGTCCTTAGCTATTTTTTCTGCAATGACAGCTGTTAGGGAATCCCAAAATTCACCAAGAGTGGGTTCCTCTACTTCGGGCAGTTGTGATTCTCCTGCCAACACGTGTTCGGCTGGATCTGAGTCTGGTTCGGATGAAGGCTGACTGGTGCCTGACCGCATAGAGGCGTCATCATCTGGAGGTACTGTTTGAAGAAATTGTTCTTTCAAGAAATCCATACTTTTAATTATGATTTCATGTTCGGTAAGTTGGGGATACTGTTGTTTCAATTCCTTTTGAATTTGAACAAAAGGATTGCTGGCTAATGCTGGAGGCGTCGGAAGAGCAGGTTGCTTGACTGATTCCCAACATGCTTTGGTATGCTGCTGGATTTTCTGGACAGTTTCTGTTAAGATAGGGTTCATACCCTTATCCCACCATTTAACAAAAAAGATCCTTTTTAGGCGGGGAACCTTATTCTGGTAATCACAGGCAAAGTCCCATTTCCATATCCACGGAATATTAAATCGGATAGTAAAATGGACTACAGATTTACTGATGGAAAGATCACGGTTTTTGTTTAAATATGCATAGGCACGAGAATATGCCACATGCCATTCATTAAAAGCTTCACGGATGGATTCTGGTAAAATATCAAGGGAAAGCCCAAACTTATCCCACCACACGAGGAACCAATTGGGAACATCGTGTTTAAGAATATCAGGGCTGATTCGGATAAACCAAGAATGATTCTTGATGGGATTCTGATAATAGAATACCTGGGTAAAGGCATCTATATAATCCCAGTAACTGTATTTTGTCTGTTTATTACATAAATCAAGATCACGGGTAGTATGCGGATGAATGCCTCAAGTAGAAATAGGCATGATCGATCGGATGGTAATTTTACTGAAAGAAATCGGACTGGTAGCCTTATTGGCATCATGGAGTGTGTGTTTAAATTCACAGGCTCCTGTTTCTGTTAATATCTGTTCATAGATATATCGATACTGGTCAAAATGGGGAGGAGATTGCTGGGTGGTAAGATACCGGCGCTTAATCTCCCATGGATCTGTCATCCATTGTTCATCAGCTGTATCAATCCAGAGGACTGTTTCCTCAGTAATACTGTTAGGCGTATACGGATCTTCAGTCTTAAGGAGAATATCCTTGGCTGATGGATTACTAGTTTGTCCTCGTAAGGGAGGAAATTCTGTTGGATCATAGCGAGGGTATGAACCCCTGCCACGACCTCGACCACGGCCTCTACTGGTCATTCTTCTTCAGGAGTCGATTTCTGTAAATATTCACGGGTTAAAAAATCAGGCAGAGAATTATGCTCTCCTTTAATATATTCAATATCAAAATCAAAATTGGATAAATAACTTTGCCAAGTTAAAAATATCTGTTTGGAGGCAAGATTTTTAACATCTTGTTTAAATATCTGTTTTGCAGCAGAGCAATCAACTCTGATAATAAAATGCTGATTTAATAAATCATCCTGAAATTTATCAACGCATTTAACAATGGCTAAACATTCCTGTTTGATTGTTGGATAATTTAAAGCGGCTTTATTCCAATGCCCAGAATGGAATCGTAATAATTCTTCCTTCTGAGTTTTGGGATTAAGTTGCTTTAAAATTCCACCAAAGCCTTCATTAGAGGCATCAGTTTCTACAATCTTTTTCCAGTTAGGATTTGGTAACTGTAAACAAGGTAACTGTTTAACTTTAGCTTTGATGGTTTTAACTGCTAAAGTATGCTCCGTGCCCCATGGTGGAGGATTCTTCCTTAACCTGGAATATAAGATCTGAGCATCGGCAGCTACATTAGGATAATAGTCACGGATATAATTAAGACTTCCTAAGAATCTTTGTAATTGAGTTTTGTCTTTAATTTCATCAGGAAATTTAGAAGCAAACTCAATACTTCTGTTGATAGGGATAATACTTCCATTGGAAATATTATGTCCTAAATATCTTACTGTTGTTTGGAATAACTGCATTTTAGGAGCAGAAAGAACTAACCCATTTCTGATGATGACATGCTTAAAAATATTAAGATGTTTAATATGCTGTTCAATTGATGAAGAAAAAATTAAAACATCATCAATATATGATAAAGTAAATTCAGTATACGGATTGAATATATCATTCATGATATGTTGAAATTCTGATGGAGCATTTTTTAGTCCAAATGGCATGACATTCCATTCATAATGCCCAAAGGGTACTGTAAAGGCTGTCTTATATCGATCCTGTTCAGCAATTTGAATTTGCCAATATCCTGATTTCAGATCAAATTTAGAAAATATGATCGCATCCTGTAATCGATCTAAAAGATCTTTCTTGTTTGGAATCGGATATCTGATCCATTTTAACTTGTCATTTAACGGTTTGTAATTGATAACAAGACGTGGAACACCTCGTTCAATCTCAGCATTTTTGTTTACATAAAAAGCTGTACAACTCCAAGGAGAGTGACTAGGTCGGATTAGCTTTTTCTCAAGAAGACTTTGAATTTCTGTTTTACATAATTCCATATATTCCTTTTTCATTTGACTAGGGCGAGCTCTAGTTGGAATAAAATTTTCATCAAAATCTGGTTCATATGGTAAGGTAACTGTATGCTTTTTACGATCCCAAAAAGCATTAGGGACTGTACCACAAACTTCTGTTTGAAACTCTTTTTCAATGAGTTTAATTTTCTGTTGTAAAGAAGGTTGTTGTAACCTTTGTTCTGTTGTTAAGAATTGAACTTCTTTTTGTAAAAAATTTATTTGATTCTGTTTAAAAGTAACTAGGTCTCGAATTTGATCTAATTCTTTTGTATATGGTTGAGTGATAAACTCAAAAATAACAGATTTTTCCTGCAATTGGGAGTAGATTCCTGTTTGATCAATTCTCTGGATAGGCATAAGAAGACAAAGAAAAGGAGTGCCTAATATGATATTTGTAGCAAGATTTCTGACAAGAACAAAGGAAGTTGGAAGACATAAATCTTGATTACAAATATACGCTTCTGGAATTTTATACCTGATTTGGAGAGAATTTCCGCTTGCACTAGTTAGACTCTGAGTAGTCTTTTCAAAATACCTGGTAGGAACTATACCTTCTTGGATACAGTTCATATCTGCGCCACTATCAACTAAGGCAATGGCATCTTTGATAATAAAATCGGGTTTTATCATAAAAGAAATTTTAATATACCATTTCTGGAATGTAACTTGATTAACAAGTAACAAATACGGAGTAGAAGAAGATTCTGATTGCTCCTTTTGTTCAGGTTCGGATTTGACTTCGGTTACTTTAGGTAACTGAGTGTGAAGATACTTGATATCTTTTATGGCGACTGCACTAGCTGTTTGTAAATGTTTAACTTCTGTTTTTAAGATGTTTATTTCCATCTTTAAATCCTGCAAAGTGGTTGGTTTTTCTACCAAAGGATTTGTTTGAATTCTGTTAATGACATTCTGAAGACTGTAAGAATAGTCTGGTATAAGTGGTGCTTCTTGTACTGTTTGTTGATGTTCATAACACATCTTTAAATATTTGATTTTAATTTCTGGATCTTGGATTTGGTCTGCTACAGCAAGCATATCCTTTTGTGTATCTGTTAAGACATTAATACTGCTGGGTTCACCTAAATGTAAACCATTCATTTCTACAATTGATTTCCAATAATTAATTTCGGATATTTGCTCTTGGTCTGTTTTACAAGGGCAAGAATATTGTGCTTCTGGTTCATCTTCACTTGCTGAAGTGGAATATAGCTGGTTAATTTCATCCTCAGAGGGTGAGTCATCTTCTGTTGAGTTTTCTTCAGCTTCAAGAGCTTGAAGTATCTGTTCCTTAATATCTAAATCAATTTGTAATTCATTGACTTTAGATTTAGCTTTTGATTTACATCTATTAGCATAATGTCCTGTTTGGCCACATTTGTAGCATTTGATTTCTGATTTGGTTTTCCCTTTATTCTTCTGGTGAGTTGTTTTGGGATAAAACTTCTTGTTGGTACTAGGATGGCTAGTCCTATGAGACTTCTTTCTGGTTGATTTATAAGGTTTTTTATGTGAAACCTTTCTAGATTTACCTGGATATTTTATTCCTGGTTCATAGGCAAATTGTTCACAAAATTCGCCTAATTCTTTTCGTCCTGTTAAATTCTGTTGTTTCATTTGGTAATGAAGCTTAAGGTCGTTACATAAAGATAGACCTTCATCGGTAATAATGGAACAAAGTTGTCCATAAGTATACTGTTCGTAAGGAATAGACATCCGGTCATGGCGGTCCCGAAGTTTTTTCCGAACACGTTCGGCAAACAGGGTAGGAAGGCCATCAATAAACTTGAAGTTAAATAAAAGGAAGTTGAATAGAAAAAGGAAATTGAATACAAATACAAGTTGAATAAAAATGGAAGTTGAGTAGTAATAAAAATGGAAGTTGCATAAAATTAACAATGGAAGTTCATTCAATAAACTACTATACCTTAACGATCTATTTGAAAATTAAATCAAAAAGGAAGTTGAATAGAAAAAGAAATTGAATACAAATAGAAGTTAAATAAAAATAAAAATGGAAGTTTATTCAAAAAGCTACTATACCTTAACGATTTATTTGGAAATTAAATAAAAGTGGAAGTTGAATAGAAAAGGAAATAGAATAAAAATGGAAGTTGAATAAAAATAAAAATGAAAGTTGCATCAAAATTGAAAATGGAAGTTCATTCAAGAAACCACTATACCTTAATGATCTATTTGGAAATTAAATAAAAATGGAAGTTGAATAAAAATAAAAATGGAAGTTGCATAAAATTAAAATGGAAGTTCATTCAAGAAACGACTATACCTTAACGATCTATTTGGAAATGAAATAATAATGGAAGTGGAATGGATAAGGAAAGTGAATAAAAATTGATGTCCTATAAAATAAAAATGGAAGTTGCATAAAATTAGCAATAAATGTTCATTGAACAAACCAATATACCTTAACGATCTATTTGGAAATTAAATAAAAAAGGAAATTGAATAGAAAAGGAAATTTAGTACAAATGAAAGTTGAATAAAAATAAAAATTGAAGTTTATCCAAGAAACCACTATACCTTAACTATAGCGATCCCGGGTTTACCCCTTGTTGTACAGTGATCCGGACATGTGTCCGTGGGTGTTAGTAGTTGATTATTATCTAGTTTACATCATTTCCTACTTTGTATTTGAGTTATAGGATGTGCTGGGCAGGTTTGTTACAGGTTGGTTGGGCTTAGGAACCAAAACTAGTTGCCCAGATTTTGGCCTGTCCGCTCGAGCGGAGCTTTTGACGCTCGAGCGGGGACCTTGTTGTTGCTTGTCCGCTCGAGCGGGGGTTGGGCGCTCGAGCGGGGACCTGGTATGTCGAGATTCTGGGAGTGTGCATCTGCCGCTCGAGCGGGAGTTTGGCCGCTCGAGCGGGGGTTTCCACGCTCGAGCGGGGCGACTCTTATTTAAAAGCGAGATCCGACTTTTTTATCAATTTTTCAAGATCTTTTCTCTCTCTTACTTTTCCAAAAAACCATTTTCAGAGCTTCTCACTCTAAAACCGGCCATTCTCTCTTAGATTTGATCTAGTAGGAGTTGTTTGCTCACTTTTGGCCTTTACAAAAGTTGTGTTGATCGTTGAGGGCTACATTTTAATCTGAAAATTTCAGAATTTGTAGCATTTTGGTTTTGGTCTTCATCTCCATTGGAGCTCAAACTTTGAGGTAGGGATATCCTACTCCTCTTTATGAACTTTGTCCTTAAATTTTGGTATTTTGAGATGTTGGGGGTTGTTGCGTAATTTTGAGAGAGTTTGGGGCTTTTGTGAAATTTTATAAAATTGGGGTTTTATTTATAATGGACCCATGAACGTATTTAGTTTAGAGAAATGGAATGAATGTGGAATCATTGATGAAAATGGGACCTTAAGGGTTGTAATGTTAACTATGGAAAATGCCCTAATTACATTGATTAATTAATTGGCATAATAAATTGTGAGAAATGAGGAATTGAAGTAGAAGTGCTGAGAGTGGGAATATGTGGGAATTAAAGGGTGTAGTTGAGTTACTTATCACTCACCGAATTGAAATGTTGATATATTATCCATTTTGTGCATTTATTTTCTGTATAGAAATAACTGCTTTGGGCTATCAGTAGAGGATATAGTCTTGATTGTTGTAGACAATGCATGATGATTAGGCAAACTAAAACTGATCATTGAAATGTGTCATTGAGTGTGACAGTTGAAAGAATACATTAATTTTATGTATTGATTGGTGATGTGTATAATTATTGTTTATATGCATTGTGTTGTGTTGGAGAAGATAGTGGATGTACTCCACGGTTTAAGGGATGATAGGGGATGGACCTCTAAACCGGATGTTGTTTGGGAGAAGATAGGGGATGGACTCCATAGATATAGCTCATATGCTTATCTAGTAATGTGTTGACACAGCTCATACGCTTGTCTTTGGAAGTGTGATATTACTCTTAGGCATATCGATGGAAATGTTGATATAGCTCATATGCTTATCTGTTAATGTGTTGATATAGCTAGTATGCTTATCTTTTATTGAAATAGGAAAATGTTTAATATGAGTTACTGTCTCATATAAGTGGTTTGGCCAGGTTCTGAGCCATGGTTATGAATTGAGAATTGAAAAGAATGGAAAATGAATTGTAACATGGACTTGTATGTCATGAAACTGTAAGGTGATATAGTGCATATCGAAATCCATAGTGACCATTCCAAACTAGGACAGGTTGCTTACCCGATATAGGTTGTTTGAAACCGCTGTGTGCATAGTGAAACCCTAGCTCCTGACAAAATAGAACAGGGAAACCCTACCCCAACATAGGGGTGTATTGGCTCTCTCTTACCTGCTATGTGCTTTTTAGAGTGTATCTCTGCAGGGAACGCATATATCAGTTTGCAAGTTTGAGCATCAGGCCCAAGGGCACTAGTATCAGTGTTGTTGAGAATCAGTTATATCTGCGGGTATCAGATTCAGATTTGGGGCAGTGGTTTCGGGAAACAGTGATCAGTAATAGAATACAGTCGTTCAGCTTTGCTCGTATCAGTTCCAGTGAAGTTGAGCTGAGATGCTGTATGTTTTCTCTTTTGCTAGGTAGTCTTGGAACTATAGCTTCAGAAAGCTCCAATATCCCCCGGGTACATTGGACTCGTGTTGATAGACTTTGTCGGGTCAGAGATTCAGTTTGCCAAAGGCACAGTAAAAAGGGCCAGTCAGGCACGGGTCACCGGTTCAGCAGTTACCAGATCAGTAACCCTTATCCACCCCACCAGTGAACAGTCAGGCTGAGGCCTCAGGTTTTTTTATCACAGAGATAGATATACCCGTCAGTCAGATGGATCAACAGAATACGTCAGGGTTGGAGGCAATGATGCGTCAGATGCAGGAAACTATGAAACTCATGCAGCAAGACGCTGTCCGCCAAGCGAAATTCTCCAAGCAGCAGGCTGCAATCATGGCTCAGCAGGCCGAGCTCATCACCAGGCTGCAACAGCAAAGCGGCGCGTCTGCTTCACAACAAGTTCCTTCTCCAGTAGGAGCTCCAGCACCTGGGGAGACGCCAAATGTCCAGGAAGGTACAGACATTCCGGTAGGGCCGGCTCCGTCCCCAATTTTACCCCAGTTATCAAAAACACCCACCAACCTACCGGACTCTCCCTTTGAGTTCGAGACGGATCCCACAGCACTGAAGTTGAGCAAGCTTGAAAAGCTGTTCAAGAGATCCCAGGGAGTCAAGACCATCCCTGACATTGAAGATGGATACACAGACACAGCTGTGACATTGCCGAACAGGTTCAAGATGCCTCACATCGACCGTTTTTACGGGTCGGGAGATCCCATGGTCCACTTGAGTTTGTTTTCAGATGTTCTGCGCCCGATGGGCTTGACAAGATTACAGAAGCTCTCCCTTTTTAGCAGGACCCTGTCGGGTATCACAGCCATCTGGTACGCCAAATTAGAGGACTCAGTGAAACGAAGCTGGGAGGAGATGTCCGAGGCTTTCGTCGCACAATATTCATACAATACCCAGATCGAGATCACAACCCGTGATCTTGAGACAACCAGGCAAGAGCCGAAAGAGGGCTTCTCTGACTTTGTAACCCGTTGGAGGGCCAAAGCTTCTTCGATGACCACCAGGCCGGTCGACAAGGACCAGATACGGATGATTGTGCGCAATCTCCAACCCAGGCTGATGCAGAAGATGATTGTCCTCCCCCTACCCACCTTTGCAGACCTCCATGAGATTGGGGTACAAATCGAGGACGCTATAAAGCAAGGCCTTATTGACCAGGAAAAGGAGCAACCCAGGAGGGTGTTTTCCCGCAGTTCGAATGTGACCACCAGTGGTGATGCAACTACAAGATCTTCTGAAGTGGACATGGTCACCAACACCACATCAAAAAAAGCTACCCCATTTACCAGTGCGTCCGGAAGTAGCTCACAGAAAACCAAATATCCATCTCGAGTCAAGAGGGTTTTCACCCCACTTTATATGCCTTTGTCAAAGGCTCTAGAGGTCTTAATCCGGAAAGGACATCTGAAACCATTGGAACAACGGCCTTTACTTGATCCTCTCCCTCCAAAACATGACCGGACTAAGTACTGTGCATACCATCAACAAACCGGTCATGAGACCGATAGCTGCTTTCGTCTGCGCCATGATGTACAAGATTTGTTTGACAACAATGTCATCACCGCACCAGCTCAGTAAGGTCTATCGTCACTGGGTCAGTGAACTTGGGGGATAATACGATATGATCAGGGGATGAACCACCTGCGGGCAACACTCAGTTTACTCCAGACGTGGGAATGGCACGCACTGTTTTGAGCAGTATGCAAATACTAGTTTTGTACTTTCTGGCTTGGGTATTGAGCCAGTTATATTGTTTTGTTTTGAGTCTGTCTCTTTGTTTTGAGTCAGTCTTTTTGGTTAAGGTCTGTCTTGTTGTATCGAGTCAGTCCTGTTATGTAGGAGTCGGGTGATTCCGGGGGTGTTACCTCGGACATCACCATTTTGTTTTGTGTTTGTCTTTTCATTTTCTTTTGAGTCTGTTTCTGCCTTAGAGCCAGTTACACCAGAAGATTTGAATGGAATAGCAGTGATTTTCACACTCTTGTGTTTTTATCCGCCGTGTGCTAGTGGTGCCAGAAGTTTGAATGAAATGACAGTGCTCCTCGCCTTCTCTTCCGTGCCTTGAACTCATTGCCTTGACCTAAGTTTTTTAAAACCTTTTTGAACACTGTGTTGAAAACAAAGAGGAAGAAATTCCTCGGGATTTGCAAAATTTGATCAAACTGAGAGAAGGAGAGGCGTGCTAAGCCTTTTAATGAATGAAATCATGCTTGTTAATGTGAGTACTGAGAAGGACCCTAGCTTTGATCTAGATTGGTTCTACACTGTCTTTAGCGCGAGCGATTTGTCGCTTTCTTAAAAACTTTCAAAAAAAAATGTTTTGCGCAGTCCTGCAAAGACATGTGTGGAATCGCTCTTGAGATTGTGCAGCTTAGGATCGCTCTCGGCCTCGAGACTCAACCCCTTTGCTTTCAAACCTTGAACTTGCATTCAGAATGTTCAACGGTCAACCACAATGTGAGGCCTGTGTAGCCAGATTCAAAGCAGCCCATGAATTAGAGGTAAGAAAGTCAGATCAAGAAAATCAGATGTCATCAAAAGAAGCTTGTGAAGCTAGCACATAAGCCGCCCGAACTAGGGGCAAAAAAAATGTCAGATGCGCTCAAAGAGTCAAAGAGGAGTCACAAAGTTCCTATTCACAACACTAGGGGCAAATTTAGTCCCCCCATTGGATAGACTCCTACATCGTCAGCGAAAAGCAGCCTTTCTCCTGGATTCAGATGACTTCGGGATCTCAAACCATTCAACATGGACAAAGCTACACTTTTACCCTTTGAGAGGCTCGCTGGGCCGAAAACCCGGAAGGGCGACCCAGGCAAAAGTTAGAACAAGGAAAAATATATACAAAAGAGAAGAAAAGCAAAAAAAAGAAAAAAAAAAAAAAAGAAAAAGAAAAAGAAAAGAGAAGAAAAAGAGAAAAGAAAAAAAAAAGAAGCTCGCAAGGTCGAAAACCCGCGACGGGCACTTTGGCAAAAGTTAGAGCCTAAAAAGGAGAGGTTAATACCCGAGTGTACCTTAACCCCGAACTACGTAAGGCTTGATTCCCATCTTTGGGACACGTAAGCAACTTCATTCTGAAGTCCAGCCACAAACACTTCCAAATCAATTGTGTCCGTGTGATGGTTTTGATCATCTTTGCCTTCTCTGTATCCGAGAGTCTGGTTGTATTCGTCGCTCTGAGGACTGACTACAAATACGCTGCGATGCTATCCAAACAAGGGGCAACTTTCCGTTGCCATTCAAAACGCCGCGGTGTCACTTCAAACAAGGGGCAATTTTCAGTTGCCATGCAGCCCTCTTCAAGCAAGGGGCAATTTTCCTTTCGATCCGAGGTTGTGCATCTCAAGAGTAGGTTCCGTGCTCGTTGAGCAATGACTGTTTGCAAAAATAGTTTTTGAGAATTTTTACTAAGGTTGACTAATTCTCTCGAAAATTATTCTATTTTTCTAAAAAAATTGGACCACTTCTTGGACCCAAAAAAAAGGAAAATTTTCAGTGCTCATAGCCCGACTTGCATGATTCCAAATCAAAAATCGAACAAGCATGTTAATCTAACTCTTATGTTGGTCAAAACTGTTTTAGTAGAACACAAAAACAAAAAATGGTCAAAATGACGAACTAGGGGCACAGTTGAGTCAGGCTTCCTGTCTTTCCCCCATTTTCAACATACTTGCCAAGAAGGGCACTCTATCTGCCAGAAGAGGGCACAACTGAAGTCAATAACAAAGGGCTGAAAGCTCTCTCATCCTCCAAGCAACGAGGTATCAAGACAAGTGCGAAGCACGAACTGGAATGGGGCAAGATATTCCACTCCATCATCTGGACAGATCTTATCACGTCCAAACTCCCCAGCAAAGCATCATCAACCGATGTTAGCTGTAGATTTGCTATACACCCAGTTGTGGCGCAACCCTTCTATGGGAGGAATTCACTAGCTGTGAACGGAAGAAAGAGAATCTAGCAGCATGCTAGGGGCAAGAGCCTGCAACTTCCTGTTTATCCATCAACCACCCAGGGGAGGGATTGAAAAATGAGAGATTGAAGAATAGAGAGATGTGCGATGAGAGAAAAAGCGAGAAAAGGGTTTTGAGAGAAAAACCGAGCTTGAGGGCCGAGTGATGTGAGAATCACAAATGAGAAAGGGTGGGAAATATACCCGGTGAAACAGGCTCCCTGTGCACGTCTGAGTGTCGTGTCTTTTTGTTTGTCTCAATTCTTGTTTTGAGTCATCTCGAGTGTTACTCGACGTGTCTAGGTTGTGTGCCTTTTATTTCCGTGTTAAGTCGTTTTGCCGTGTTCAGTCGTAGGCTCAATACCCGGTCAAGAACTCATCTCTCAATTTCAAATTCAGAAATAAAATCATTTGGTGCTCATAGTGCTGTGCCATCCTTCACGTTTGTGCAAAACAAGATTCGTTCTTTCATAAAACTGCAGGGTCCACCCCCGATAAGTGTGAATGGTAAAACCAGGACCTATCTGAAGCTATGATGGTTCCAGACTGCAAAGCAAAAGCAAAAGAGGAAAACGCTGGGCATCTGAGGTTGTTCCAACTTCGGTAAGTTCCGAGACTACATTCCGTGTGTACCTCTTCAGGTCTTGCCAATGCTCCGGAGTATGAGTATACCTCTACCTCAAGCTCAAGATCAAGTCTGCTTTAAGCCAGAATGGCGATCAGAAGTGCTCTCCTCGAGTACCATTTCGTGTCAGGGACATCTTGGCCGTGTTTACAATGAGTTCTTAGGAGACCAATTGCGACGGTGGAAACTAGAGTTCGAATGGCTGATGCCTAGAACGTAAAGGTTCGGGATTTCCGGGACTAAAGTCTGGTTTAAATACCCAGGGGTGTATCCTCGGCTTGAAATCTGTATGGAAGCCCCATAGGTTGAGATAGCGTGTATGCACCTCAATTCTGGATACTGAACCAACCTAGTCTGTCACCCCGTTGGAGAATGGGGAAAGTTGTAATATGATCAGGAAGACAGGCAGCATCCAAAGTGTTCTACGTGAAGAACCCTTGTCAGCATTTCAGAGCCTTTGTACTGTAAGTTGAAGGTAAGTGTTTGAAGAGCACAAGGGGAGATCCACATCGGAGAAGAGCGGTTCACCGCCACTCACCTCATGAAGTGCTTTCTAAAGCGCTGCTTTGTCCATTTATTGCTTTCCTTAAGCATTATGCATTGTAATGCATTGTACCTATCAAGTTTCTTTCTCAATCATGCACGATATTCTATGTACGGTTCATTCAAAGAAGTTCCGTTTGAGACCATTCAGTTAGTGTATCAATCACACTCCTTTCAGTTAGTGTATCAATCACACCTCATTCACCCTTAGTATATCTATCACACTTTCTTATTTCATTCAGTGTATCAATCACACTCTTATTTATTTAGTGTATCAATCACACTTCATTCTCATTTTCTGTATCTATCACACGTATTCTCAGTTTCTGTATCTATCACACACATCCTCATTTTGTGTATCTATCATGCACATATTCACGTCATTATCTTTAGTATATCAATCATACTTTGTTCACTAAGTGCATCTATCACACTTCGTGTTCACCTTTAGTATATCAATCATACTTGTTCACTAAGTGCATCTATCACACTTCGTGTTCACATTTAGTATATCAATCATACTTGTTCACTAAGTGCATCTATCACACTTCGTGTTCACCTCTAGTATATCCATCATACTTGTTCACTAAGTGCATCTATCACACTTCGTGTTCACCTCTAGTATATCCATCATACTCTGTTCACTAAGTGCATCTATCACACTTTGTGTTCATCTTTAGTATATCAATCATACTCTGTTCACTAAGTGCATCTATCACACTTTGTGTTCACATTTAGTATATCAATCATACTTTGTTCACTAAGTGCATCTATCACACTTCGTGTTCACCTTTAGTATATCTATCATACTAGTTCACTAAGTGCATCTATCACACTTTGTGTTCACATTCAGTATATCTATCATACTCTGTTCACTAAGTGCATCTATCACACTTCGTGTTCACTTTTAGTGTATCAATCACGCTCTGTTCACATAGTGCATCTATCACACTTTGTGTTCACATTCAGTATATTTATCATACTCTGTTCACTAAGTGCATCTATCACACTTCGTGTTCACTTTTAGTGTATCAATCACACTCTGTTCACATAGTGCATCTATCACACTTTGTGTTCACATTTAGTATATCCATCATACTTGTTCACTAAGTGCATCACACTTCGTGTTCACCTTTAGTGTATCCATCACACTTGTTCACTTAGTGCATCTATCACACTTCGTGTTCACCTATTGTGCGTCTATCACACTTTGTGTTTGCCTTTTGTGTATCCATCACACTTTGCTCACTTCATTCATTTAGTGTATCAATCACACTTTGATCATATTGTGTATCAATCACACACACTCGCTTTGTATCTATCACACTATGCCTACTTTGTGTATCAATCACACACACTTGCTTTGTATCTATCACACTATGCCTACTTTGTGTATCTATCACACGTTCGCTTAGTGTATCTATCACACACTCACCTAGTGTATCCATCACACTCTCTTCACTTTTGTGTATCTATCACGCATGTTTGTCCACTTAGTGTATCTATCACACTTTGTTCGCTTTTGTGTATCTAACGCATATGTTCGTAAGAATTGCATAATTCTCTTACATCCTTTCTGCATGAGATGTAGTTTGGTTCATGTCTACTTGCTTGCATAGCATTCGCTTAAAATGTTGCATTTATTTTGCATAATTGCTTCATCACAGCTCTCTTTGCATGATCATAAGTTATGCCCGGCTCTGTGCATCGTCTTGCATTTTGCCCACGCCTTCGGGTGCATATCTTGTTTGTCTTGCATGTTTGTCTAAGTCTTCGGCCTTGTCAAAAATGGGTCGTCTCTGGGCTTTGACATTCACTCCTGTCATTCTTATGACTTTCGAGTTCTGTCAAAGAGGGGCAACTGTAGACACCCCATTTTTGACTATCCTCAAGACTTGGACGTCACCGTTTGAACATCCGGTGATCATCCATGTTTGTGTTCGTCTCGAGTTCCCGGAGGTCTCGGCTACGCGCCTTGCCTCAGGATCTTCCGACTCGACTGTTTTGTGTTTGGTTTTGCACCAAACACTTGTGTTTTGCTTTTGAAGGGCAGGGAATGGCTTGTGAGACATCCCCACACATCACCGGCCATGGCTAGAGGCCACCGGCCAGTGTTTTGTTGCCATCGGCCATATATTTGGCAGGTCGGCACTCTGTTTGGTCGGTCGGCCATCTTTATTTGGCCGATTGACTCTTTTTCTGGCCGAGACCTCTTCTTGGGGAGGCTTGACCCTTTTGAACCCACTGTTTTAGCTTCTTGAGGAAGCTTGAACCTTTTGAACCTTGGTTCTAGCTTCTCCAAGAAGCTTGAACCTTTTTAGCTTCTCTAAGAAGTTTGACCTTGTTAGCTTCTCCAAGAAGCTTGACCTTTTTAGCTTCTCCAAGAAGTTTGAACCTTGTTAGCTTCTTGGAGAAGCTTGCACCTTTCTAGCTTCCAAGAGAAGCTTGCACCTCTTGAACCTTTTGCCTAGCTTCTCCAAGAAGCTTGGCTCTTTTGTCTAGCTTCTCCAAGAAGCTTGGCCTTCTTGGCCCTTTTGCTCCAAGCTTCTAAGAGAAGCTTGACCCCCTTGACCCTTTTTTGCTTAGCTTCTCTTAGAAGCTTCAAACCTCCATCTTCTCTATAAATAGAAAGCCTCTCCTTCCATTCAAGAGGTTCCAAGAAATTTGTCTAGGGCAAAAACCATACACTTCCCTCCATATCTCTACATTCCAAGCTCCAAAGTCCATAGTTCTTGGCCCCTTAGCACACCACCTCTCAACCACACCTCTCCATCATCCATCTAAGCTTCTTGGAGGCCATTTTCAAAGGCTAAGAAACTGATTTTTGGGACCAAAGGCTGCTGTCCACGTTGGTCTACAAGGGTGAGCATCTAACACTCTTTTATTCTCCGTTTTTGCACAAGCTTTTAGCCTATCTTGCTTGATGTTTTGAGCTTTGTGTATAACATAAAAAAGTTCTGTTTTGTTGTGTTTAAGATACTTCATTAAGGTCACTTTTCTGTTTGGGGTCGTTTACCCCCTCTTAGGCCTTGTTTGGCCCCATTTTGTGCTATTTTTGGTGAACTTCGGGACCACCTTGTTTGGACCTCCTCACCACTGAAATCTTGAGGGATTTCAGTGGTGAGGATGGTGGTTTAAGGTCCTAAGAAGGAGAGGGCCACCCCCTCTCCTTGTTGTCTTCAAAAAGTCCCATTTTAGCCTCATGTGTGAGCACCATTTTTAAGTGCATGTTGGCCATGTCTTAAGTGTTATTTGGTAGTATTTTTCCATGTATTACCTCTGTTTTTACTTGGTTTAGACACACCATGCATGCTTAGCATACTTGTCTTGTAATGCCATGAAATTGCCTTAACATGTATCTAGTATTTGGACCACTATGCTTACTTGTTTTGGCTTAGGTTTGTGAAGCTTTTATGCTTGTTTTGACATGCTTAAGGACTGTTTTGGGTCATTTGAGTCATCCATGCTTTGCTTTGTATAGCTACCATGCAACCTCTCTTGTATACCTTAAGCATTGACCCCTCTAGCATGCCATCCTTGCTTTGTTTCAGTGGTTTGGAACCATTTGTCATGCCATTTCAGTCCTCATGGTGTGCCTATATACTTGCATTTGATGTCTCTTTAATGCTTTATAAGGTTGTCATCTTATGCTCCATGTTTGGCCTCTTTTGTATGCTTGTATGTTTAGACCATTTAGATGCCATCTAGGTGTGTCTTTGGTCTTGTTTAGATCTACATTGGGGCTGTTTGGGGTCCCCTTGGCCCTTTGGGGTTTGGTTGGCATGGCCATGGTTTGAGCCCTTTGATTGGTCTCAAGTTTTGGGCTTGTTTACATGCTTTGATTGCTTGGTTTAATTGGTTTGGCACCATATTCTTGCATGTTTTCAGAGTTTAATATGCATGCCATATGCCCATGTTGTTCCTCTTTTAAGTGTGCTTAAAAGTTATCTCTATGTGCCTAAGTGTTGGACATTGCATGCATGCCTATTTGTATGTGTTTTGGCCCTCATTTCCATGACCTTTAGCCACTGTTTTGGGCCTAGTATAGAGCTGCCCAAAATAGTTTAAATCCATGCTTGACATGTTGCTCAAATGTTGTTGCCTTGTTTCATGCCTTGCATGCTTGTTTGCTTAGGTTGTGTGCCTAGTGTGCATTACTTGCTTGCATGTTCATGTCGCATGTTTAGATTGCATGCTTAGGTGGCATTTGGCATGCATGCCTTGCCTCTTGATCAAGTGATAGAGGTTGGGCTTTATGTGTTTATTTGGTTTGCATGACATTTGAAATCAAAGTGCATACTTGGTTTCTTGGGCCATCACGCATCGAAATGCGCGATTGGTGGTCCGAGAATCAAGGAACATACCCCTTTGAGTCAAAAGCATGATAAGGGATGTGTTGGTGCACACATTTGCTTGAAAATTCCATGCCATACACTGCTTGCCCTCTGCTGCTGTCAATTGCAGGTTCTGCAGGAAGTTTTGGCCAGTCGGTTGCATACAGTGCCGACCGGCCATCCATTATTGGCCGATGGATTAATTTGTGGCCGATGGTCATTTCCCTTGGCCGGTAGCCATTCCCCTTAGCTGATGGTGCTCCATAGCACTCACAGAAGCAATCCTGGGACTTTGGCAATTTTCAGGAAGGCAGGACAGTAAAAACAGAGGCAGCAGTGGTATGGTGCGGGTCTTCCGGGCAAGTTGGATCGAGCATGCATCATTCGCGCATCCCGAGGCGGGGCTGCGGCCTTTTCCCTTGTGCATTAAATTTGTTAAGTAATTAGAAATTTTGTAATAATTTATTTATTTATTTATTTGGTCTGTATATTTATTTGGTCCCTCCGAGTGAGGGCGAATTTGTAATAAGTGTGGGTGCGTGTGTGCATGTCTTCCAACCCCCACTTCTTTCTCCCTTTTACTTACCTGCTTTTGATGGTTAGTATTAGGGCATATTTCAATTAGCATCCTTATGCTATGCATGCGTGCATTCATGCATTTGTTTACATGCACCGGGCTCGGTACATCACACTAACTGCATTGTACTTCAATTTCCAAATTGAATACATGTTACTTGTAGCATTTCACACGCCATGTTTAGGATAGCCGAGCCTATTCTAGTTGCATCTTGCATGTGTTGCATTAGCCATCTTAACATGAGCTAGGATCATGCATTGATTACTAACTAGTTTCTCTTTTGGCTTGGAGTACTAGGTGAGTTTTTGTGCTTTAGCATATCGCATGCGTGTGAATGTTGCCATAATAGCATGATTACCATGAGGCTAGCTGCTTATGTGATATTACTGCTTGAATGCCTGCGGATGGAGGTCAAATTACTTAAATTGGAACAATGCGTGAAAACTGTGAGTTTTTAAGCCCACTGGATAGTGGCAAAATCATCTTTTCTAAAGCCCACTTGAGGGTGGCAAAACCTGCATTTTAGCCTACCTGCGAGTAGCAAACCATTTTCAAAACGAACATGTAGTGTTTTGTTCCAGTTTAGGCGATTTGGTCTATACTTGTTTGTTGTGCGCATAACATAGTAATTCTAGGCTAATAACCGGAATAAGAACGCATAACGTTTTCAAAATCGGATATCATGGTTAGTAGAGGCCGGTCTTCGGACCGGGCAAAAGGGGGTGCTCATAGCTGACCTTCCCTGATCGTACCCAAGCTCCCGAGCCAAGACAACTTTGGTGATGACGGACACGTGGCCTTCGGCACCGAGTCAGGGTTTCCTAAATTTCCCATTTTAAAAAATATTTAGGTGGCGACTCTGTATCTGGCAAAGCAGTCCATGTTTGGCACTTCTTTTCAAAATCTGTTTTTCTCAAAACGATTTGCCGAATTTGGACTCTTTGGTTCAAGATTAAGAACCGTGACAATTTGAGTCCTGAACTGTAGTGAGCCCAAATGAACAGAACGGGACTCATCCTCCCGGGGCGTTCGGGGACGTCTACACAATCCCAATCAAACAATCAAAGACAAATCGACACAACGATGTTACGTGGAAAAACCACAATTGGACACCTCCAACTGTGATTAAAAAACCACGGCCAACAGCCACAAAACAATCCACTAAGAAGATTTAAAGGAATTACACAGGTATACTCTCAATTACCTAGCAAATCCATGCCTAATTGAACCAACCTCTATGTGCCTCTTCCAACCCCATCTTCACCTCGGAATTGTCTTTACGATGAGCCATTCCAGAATCCACCGAAACTTCAGGCTCGAATTCTTCAGAATCCACCGAAGAACAACTTGCTCTCTCTCTTGTGTATAACAAACAAAACCTTTGATGTACTCTCTCTAAACCATGAGTTGATTACTCAATAAAACATCAAAGAAAACTAAAAAAAATATCCCTAGATATAAACCTTAAGAACCAAAAAGAAGATCTGGAGGAATTAAATAGTTTTGGGAGAAAACCAACTACTTATAGAAAACCAAAGTAATCCTAGTTTTGGAAGAAAACCAACTCCTTAACAAATCTGGAAATCTGGGTTTGCGTGGTCCGCTCGAGCCTGGGACTTCCCGCTCGAGCGGAGACTTCATATTTCGTGATTTCATATAGGCTCCACGCTCGAGCGTCAGTTTCCACACTCGAGCGTCGAATCACATCATCCAGTACTTTTTCAGGCATAGCAGAGATACTGTGAGCTCTCAAACCCCGCTCGAGCGGGAAGACCAAAACTGGAAAATCTGGAACTAAAAAACTGTTACAATTTTGAATGCAATTTTGCATTTTGCTTCGGTCCGCGAGCTGACCGGGCAGCTTGACCCCCGTCATAATCAGCGAAGTGGCAATCTTGAAAGCATTAACATCACAAACTTCTCTGTAAGGCTCGATTCGGGTTGGATTCGCATCTAATAACTCATAGCCTCACTGAAATAAAAATGCGAATAAAATTACAACTCAAAGGAGTTTTGTCAAACGGGATTGCCAAGAAATAAAACCTAACAGAGTTGTTATCTCAATTGAAATGGAAGTATTGTTGATAAGAGATGTAATCTCATTTAAAGTATATGGCCAAGTTCTGAGCCAGGATTATGAATTAAGAAATTGGATAAGTATTGAAAATGAAATGAAACATGGACACTTTTGTCATGTAATTGAAATGGGTTATGAATTTATTCATGTGAGTTAAACATCTGTCAAATGCTAATGTTTTAGTTATTGCTCATATTATGTTTATCATGTCTCTACTGGGCGTTGGCTCACCCTATATGGGACATCATTTTCAGGTACAGGTAGTATGTCACCTCCAAGGACGTAGCTTGGGAGGCTTGAGACTGTTGGACTCTTTTGTTATTTTTGGTTGTATTACATGTATATCAAGCCAAGGGCTTATTCTGTGTAGAGTTAGCACTCTCTTTTGTAACCAAGTGTTGACTTGGACAGTTGTAAGCCTATAGGACATTTACTTTTGTTGTCAACATGTAATACATTTTGTAATGAATACTTTGATGTTATATAATTATGCTTTATTCTTTTATATCTAAGCATATCAAGAATGTATGATTTATGGGTTTATTTTGAGGGCGTTACATGAATGAACTTCCATTTTAATTTTATGCAACTTCCATTTTTATTTTTATTCAACTTCCATTTTTATTCGATTTCTTTTTCTATTCAAGTTCCTTTTTTATTTAATTTCAAAATAGATCATTAAGGTATAGTGGTTTCTTGAATAAACTTTCATTTTCAATTTTGATGCAACTTCCATTTTTCTTTTTATTCAACTTACATTTTCATTCAATTTTTTTTTCTATTCAACTTCCTTTTTTATTTAATTTCCAAATTGATCGTTAAGGCATAGTGGTTTCTTGAATGAATTTCCATTGTTAATTTTATTCAACCTCCATTTTAATTCAATTTCCTTTTCTATTCAACTTCCTTTTTTTATTTAATTTCGAAATAGATTGTTAAGGTATAGTGGTTTCTTGAATGAACTTCCATTTTTATTTTTATTCAACTTCCATTTGTATTCAATTTCCTTTTCTATTCAAATTCCTTTTTTATTTAATTTCTAGATAGATCGTTAAGGTATAGTGGTTTCTTCAATGAACTTTCCTTGCTAATTTTATGCAACTTCCATTTTTATTTTTATTGAACATCAATTTTTATTCAATTTCCTTTTCCATTCAACTTCCATTTTTATTTAATTTCCAAATAGATGGGGATGGACTCCACTGATATAGCTCATTTGCTTGTCAGATAATATGTTGATACAGCTTATATGCTTATCTAAGGAAGTGTTGATACAACTCATATGTTTATTATTGGAAGTGTTGATACAGCTAATATGCTTATCTATTGAAAGGTAGATACAACTTGTATGCTTATCTGTTGAGATGTTGATACAACTATTATGTTTATCTATTGTAAAATGGGAAACGTTTAATATGAGTCACTGTCTCATATAAGTGGTTGGCCAGGTTCTGAGCCGTTGATGTAAATTGTGAAGTTGTTAAGAAATGGAGAATGAAACGAAACATGAACATGGTGGTCACGAAGTGGAAATGGGTCATAAAATTGATTTATAGGAATTGAACCTTTATCAATTGCTAATGTCTTAGTTATTGCTCATACTGTGTTTAGCATATCTCTACTAGGCGTTGGCTCACCCTATAAGGGACATCACTTTTAGCTACAGGTAGCATGTCACCTCCAAGGACATAGCTTGGATGATGAGGATGAGAGTTGAAGACTCTTTTGTTTATTTTGTTTGTATTACATGTATATCAAGCCAAGTGCTTCTTTTGTATAGAGCTAGCACTCTTCTTGTGTGTAACCAAGTGTTAACTTGGAAAGCTGTAAGCCCGTAGGGCATTTGCTTTTGTTGTTAACATGTAATGCTTTTGTAAGAACTACTCTGATGAATAGAAATAGTTGATTTCTCTTGTATCAATTCATGTCTTTAGTGATGGGTTTTATGTATTATTTTGAGGGCGTAACAACTTGGTATCAGAGCATATCGGGTTCGAATACTTTGGGTACGTGGGAAGTGATTAGTATCACAATGGGTTTGTCTCGCTTGTTAGAGGCTTAAGTGTGATGTAATGTGTTTATGTGATAGCATGCTTATGTGACTATTTGGGTATGGGATTTGATTTTTAAGATATTGATTGGATCCTTGGGTTTCTGTGAGTCTTGTTGGAAAAGCACTTGATCAATGCTGTTTCTAACTGGAACTCCAGTAACGCCTTGTGACTGTCATTATCCGGGAATGAAATTCGTAAGTGCTTATGTGTTTATGTGCTTACGTGGAGTGAATTATAGTTGTCCATGCATTAGGACGCGGGCATTTAGTTTCAGCAGATTTATGAATGTGCTAACGTCTTTATTATCTTTAATAGGATGTCAGGACGAGGTGGTAGGCGTGGTAGGCTTAGGAGGCAGGAGGTGCCTTTACCGGATGACATTCCGGCGATGCAGGAGGGAGTTGGTCAGGCCAATGTGGCCGAGCCAGTGGGTCAGCAGGCTATGGATGCCTTGGCCCCGAGAGATAGCGGGAGCTTTGGGTATTCTCAGAGCTGAGCATCAGGTTGCAGAGGCAGGGCCTTCTTTCTTGAAGAGGGAATTTTTTCAGTCTAACCCGGACGAATTTATTGGAGATCCGAAAGAGCCACTTAAGGCTGACGAGTGGTTGGAACAGATGGAGAAGACGTTCGAGATGCTTGGCATCGAGGACGGGGGTTTAAAGGTGACCTTGGCATCCTTCCAATTGAAGGGAGATGCAGGTCAATGGTGGAAGTACGAGAAGGGCCGTGTTGGTGGTGCGTGGGAGGCTTTTGTGAATGCCTTCCAAGAGAAATTTTTGTCTTCAGCTGCTAGGGAGAAGCTGAGGGAACAATTTTGCCAGCTTAAACAGCAGGGTTTGTCAGTGGCTGAGTTTGAGGCTACTTTTACTAGTCTGTCCAGGTTTGCACCTGAACTGGTGGCGTCCGAGGAGCGTCGTTGCTTTGAGTTTGAGCGGAAGTTGAGGCGTGGGCTCAAGTTGAGGGTTAGAGGGTCGTTTATCCGGGAGTATAGACATTTGGTGGATGCTGCAGCTCATATGGAGCTTATGATGCAGGAGGAGGATGATGAGAAACATAGAGGCTCCAAGAGGAGCCAAGATGGCCAGAGTGATGGCAGGAGACAGAGGGGTTTTAACCCTCAGCAGTCTCAGGGCGGTTTGGCTAGATCGACCTTTTTAGTGCCGAGTGTAGGCTCTGGGAGAGGTAGTCAGGGAGGCTTGACTTGTTATACATGTGGCCAGCTGGGTCACAAGTCTTCGGTTTGCCCGCAGAAGGGAGGAGGTCAGTGAGCTGCTTCTTCTTCAGCTAGACCTCAGGGCCAGAGTCAGGGCAGGGGCCAACCTTTGTCTTGCTATCAGTGTGGACAGTCTGGGCACCTGAAGAGGTTTTGCCCACAGTTGAGTGCCACTTCAGGGGCGTCTGGTTCTAGGCAGACGTAGAGTTATCAGCCAGCTCAGTCTGTGCAGGCCTCAAGGGCCAATCCGGGAGCTTCGTCATCCCATTCAGTGCAACAATCTTTTGCTCCTAGAGGTGAGCAGGTGGATCAGGGGCCTACAGGGCGCGTGTATGTTGTTACCGCGCAGGACCTGGTACCGGTGCCGTCTGTTGTGAGAGTTACCTTTCTGTTTTGCAACTCGGTTGCTAGTGTTTTGATTGATACGGGTGCATCTCATTCTTTTGTGTCTGCTGCATTTGCATCTGTATTGGAGTTGGAGTTGGCACTATTAGCATCTCCTATATGTGTTGTATCGCCTATTGGAGGTGAATTGATTTTGAAACACGGATGTAGAGGTTGTGATATAGAGGTCGCCGACCATAGGCTTCCTTTTCCCTTTTGTTGTTATGCCCATGAAGGGTTTTGATGTTATTTTGGGTATGGACTGGCTATCGTCATACCGGGCAGTTATTGATTGCTATCGCCAGAGGGTCACTTGTTGTACCGTGAGCGGGGAGTGTTTTCATTTCTTGGGGGACCGGGTTGGTAGTGTTTTGCCACCGGGTTATGATCCGCGAGGGCGGGGTGAGCTTAGTGGTCTACTTGCTAGCTTTATGAGTGGTGAGTGTGATGAGATCCAGATTATGTTGCCAAGGGTGGTTTGTGAGTATTCGGATGTTTTTCCCGAGGATCTCGTTGGTTTGCCACCTCACCGTGAGATAGAGTTCTCCATTGATTTAGTGCCCGGCACGGCGCCGATTTCTATGGCACCTTACCGTTTTGCCCCAGCCGAGTTGAGTGAGTTGAAGATTCAGCTCCAGGAGTTGCTGGATAAGGGCTTTGTTCGCCCTAGTGTTTCACCGTGGGGAGCACCGACCCTCTTTGCTAAAAAGAAAGATGGTGCCTTGAGACTGTGTATCGACTATCGGAAGTTGAACCGGGCTACGGTCAAGAATAAGTACCCTATGCCCCGTATAGATGATTTGTTGCTAATTTTATGCAGCTTCCATTTTTATTTTTATTGAACATCAATTTTTATTCAATTTCCTTTTCCATTCAACTTTCATTTTTATTTAATTTCCAAATTGATCGTTAAGGTATGGTCGTTTCTTGAATTATAGCGATCCCAGTTTTCCTTTCCTTTTATATTGTATTCCAGACTTGGTTCCGTGGTTGTGTTGTTGTCTCATTCTCATTTCCATCATTTACTCCTTATATTTGAGTCTTGGGTTGTGTTGGGCAGGTTTGAAATAGGTTGGTTGTGCTTTGAAACCAAAGGTTGATGCCTAGAATTTGGCCTTCACGCTCGAGCGAAGCTTTTGACGCTCGACGGTGAACATAATTTTCCACCTCCCAGTACTTTTGTCTGCAGGTCTTCAGACGCTCGAGCGGGAGTTTTGACGCTCGAGCGTGACCCTTTGTTTTTGTTCCTCCGCTCGAACGGGGAGTTTGACGCTCGAGCGGGGACCATGTCTGCAAAACGTCTGGAAGTGTGCAATCTACGCTCGAGCGGCGCTTTTGACGCTCAAGTGTGAGTCTGTGTCTGACGCTCGAGCGGGGCGACTTTTATATAAATCCGTAATTCGACTTTTTGGATCACTTTTTCAACTCTCTTTCTCTCTCTTACTTTCCCAAAATCAGATTTGAGAGCTCCTATCTCTAAAACCTTGCCTTCTCTCTAGGGATTGATCTAGTAGGAGTGGTTTCCTCATCTTTGGCCTTTGTAAAAGTTGTTGAGTTTGTCGAGCGCTATCTTTTTATCCAAAATTTCTTGGTTTGGAGCATTTCGAGATTTCTCCATCTTCTCCATTGGGTTTCACCTCTTGAGGTAGGGATTCCAACTCATTTCTATGGTCTTTAACATAAATGTTGGGTATTTTGCATAAATGGTTTGATTTTGAAAGTTAGGGTTTCAAATGTGTAAAGAGGGGTTTCAAATCTTTGAACCACAAATGTGTATTTTTGGGTTTCAAAATGAGGTATTTGGTGTTGTTGATAATATTTGGACCTTTGGGTCAATATTGAGAAAAGGGGAAAATGCCATGTTTGGGTATACTTGGGTCATTAGTGTAATTAATGACAATTGTTATGGAAATGTGAAATTGAGTTGAAAATAATGGAATTAGCTCATTATGGGTTAGAATGGTGGAGTTGGATTTATTAATCGCTTACTTTAAAAATGTTGAGATTTTATATCTGTTGAGGCATTTATTATCTGTTTAGAAATAACTACTTTGGGCTATCGGTGGAGGATAGTCTTGATTGTTATAGACAATGCATGATGATTAGGCAAACTAAAACTAATAAATTGAATATGTCATCGAATATGACGGTTGGAATAATACATTGAATTTATGTATTAATTGATTATGTATTTGATATGTGTTTATATACATTGTATTGTGTGGGAGGAGATAGGGGATGTACTCCACGGTTTAGGGGGAGATAGGGGATGGACTCCTAAACTAGATATTATTTGGGAGGAGATAGGAGATGGACTCCATTGATACAACAATTTCGTGTATCTATTGAAGTATTGATATAGCAAATTTGTATATCATATATGAAGTATGGAAGTGTTTGGTTTGACATTGATACAGCAATTACGTGTATCTTTGGTTAAGTGTGAAGTGTTTAATTTGAGTTTGAAAAATCTAGAAATCTCCTAAATGTTGATTTGTGATTATATACAATTTTAAGCAGTAAAAACAATCCCAATCAAACAATCAAGAAAATCGACACAACGAATCATAATTGGACACCTCCAATGTGATAAAAAACCACGGGCAACAGCCACAAAACAATCCACTAAGAAGATATAAAGGAATTACACAGGTATACTCTCAATTACCTAGCGAATCTACGCGAATTGAACCAACCCTATGTGCCTCTTCCAATCCAATCTTTACCTCGGAATTGTCTTGACGATGAGCCACTCCAGAATCCACCAAGCTAAGCTTAGGCTCAAATTCTTCAGAATCCACTGAAGAACAACTCTCTCTTTGTGTATAACAAACAAAACCTTTGATGTATTCTCTAACCCATGAGTTGAATACTGAATTAAACATCAAAGAAAACTAGCAAAATATCCCCAGATATAAACCCTAGAACCCAAGAAGAAGATCTGGAGAAGTAAGTATTTTGGGAGAAAATCAACTACTTATAGAAATCCAAAGTAATCCTAGTTTTGGAAGAAAACCAATTCCTTATAGAAATCGGATTGAAGTCGCCGAGTGAAGCTCGCTCGAGCGGAACTTCTCTCGCTGAGCGAGACTTAACTGCGTGATTTCATACTAGTGCCTGCTCGAGCCACGCCCTTTGCTCGAGCGAACAATACTCTTTCAGGTGTTTGATCGCAACCTTCGCTCGAGCGACTTCTCGCTCGAGCGAGCAAGGCGGACAAACTTTAAATACAATTTTGCATTTTGCTTCGGCGCGAGCTGACCGGCAGCTCGACCCCCGTCATAATCAGCGAAGTGGCAACTTGAAAGATTAACATCACAAACTTCTCTGTAAGGCTCGATTCGGATTGGATTCATATCTAATAAACTCATAGCCTCACTGAAATAAAAGTGCGAAAACAAATACAACTAAAGGAGTTTTGTCAAACGGGATTGCCAAGAATAAAACCTAACAATCTCCCCCTTTGGCAATGCCGGACAAAACAACCTAACAAAAAAATCCTAACACCCCAACCCATTACACAACAAAACAAACTTCTTTCTGACGGTCAGATCTGTAAACAACTAGTTATTAAGATGCCAGCAAACTCCAAAACAACGATTAGTCCCACAAGAGTAAAAAAACAATAGAACATATGACTACGATTATCTTGAAACATCAGATGTAGAAAACATTAGGACATGTGCATGAAAACATGAAAACTAAGACCTCATGAATCACAACAACTCTCACACAACAAAAAGCAAGATCAATAAACCAACACAAACAATGATATGATGATGTAAATATCAGGAGATGCAGAAGGAAATAATAGCAAAAGTGCAAGAACATGCAAAACAACTACAGCCAATCCCTTACCAAACAAATCAAAGTGATCATGCTAACAAACTCTTGTAATGAAAACCAAATCCCTTACCAACCAAATCAAGAGAACCAAATACTAGCCACCACTAAAATAGTACGACATATGGTAAAAAGACAAACACCACAAGAAACACTTACTGACACAACACAGTCTAGAATCCAATGATGATTAGAAAGACTGGACCTACTGACAAGAGAATCTAACTCACAACAAGGAAAGTCAAACCACTAGGAATCAAGGGGTATTTGGTGAGTAAAGCGGAGGCTCCCCTCAATCAATGAATCTTTTCTTTTCTTTTTTCACATATTTTTTCTTTTCTTTCTTTTGCACATTTTTTTTTTTTTTTTCTTGTGCACTTTTTTTCTTTTGCACACTCATTGGCGGCTGACACGCTAAGAGTATGAAATCGAACCGAGAAGCATGGATTAATAAGGAAGGCCTGGTTGGTGACTCTGAGGTAGCCTTTTCCTCATGGCTGGACTCAAAGAAAAGGGGAAAGCCTGGAGTGCAAAAAATGGAAGTGGTTAAAGACTCAACATTACCCATATATGCTAGTATAGGTCAATTCCTCTAGAAAGCAAAAGATACATGCCAGAAGTCCATAAAAAAAATGATCACTAAGGCGGAAGACTCGATATTTGCTAATCCAAGAGTGTGTACAGAATGAGACATACTAATCAAAAACACACACTCCAAAATGAGTAATGACCACAGAAAGCACACACATATTAACATGTAATGGATATTCTATCAATTCCAATATGCACCAAGGACCACTAAAAATTTCAAGTTGCAAAACCATACAAGAAAATCTTTTTGGATTTTTTTTTTTTTATTGAAAAACAAGAAACAGAAACAAACGAATAGGCAGACATTTCCAAAAAAAAAAAAACACAGCAGACCAAAAAATGAAAAGAGATAAACAAATTAGCACAAGTCAAGTTTTCTCACCCAAACCGCTTTAGTATGAACAAAATAAGAATTGCGGTTCTTGGGTGGTCGTGTTGCGTGAACCCCTCCTGGAATCTCTTGGTATTCCAATCATGTCAAGGTTGTCTCCTATACCCATGATAAAGTATTACCAGAATTTCTTGAATCTCCATCTCTATGAGACACTCTCCCATGAAACTTATAACAATAAGGGCGAATATGACCATCATACACAATGATGACAAATAAAAACAGGGTGTACAGGGTGTACCTTCTTTTCTTTTACCTTACCAACTCTAGGAAGTTTGAGAAGTCCATCCTTATGTTGAATTTTTGTTCTCCTTTCCTTGAGTTCTTGTATCATGAGATGTGGATGCACTCTGTTTTGCTCTTTTTATCCAAAGCCAATGCCACTCTTGTCAAACACATTTGTTGAGACCCAATGATATCCTCCAAAGTCTTTGATCCTTTGTTCCAAAGACCAATGGTAGCCATAGCACACTTGAGCTCTTCCTCTTTCTTGATCATTAGTTCTTCCAAAGCAACTTGAGACATTCAGAGATTCAATCTTTTCTTCATATGTTGCATAGATTTGCTGTAGCTCATTCCTCTCTGTCTCACAAGTCAAAGTTTTGCACAAAGACTTGTCGATCATAGCTATCTTGATGGCATTAATCCTGCCTCGAAATCTCCTCCTTAGTTTGACATTCTCACTTCACATGCTTTGAGTTTTGTTGTGAGTTTGTCATTCAATTGATAAGTTAAGAGATCCTTATACAATTTTCATAAGCTTGCTCAAGCTCTTCATATCACTCTCCGAGGATTCATCATCAGTAGGATTCTCAACGACTCTTCGGAACTCTGTTTGTCCTTCAGTTTCGAAGCGCCATGAAAGCAAGGAATTGTTATGTCCCTCTTCGCCTTGATCTTCTTGTCACTTCATCTTCATCAGATTCTGATTCATCATCCAAGTGATGCGAGGGCTTTTTTCTTCTTCAAACGAGTGGGGCATTCTGAAGCAAAGTGGCCAAATCCTTGGCATTCATAGCATGGACCTTTCAGAGTTCCCTTGTATCTTTCCTTTCTCCTTCTTGGCTATAGAATTAATTTTGAGTTTTCTTTGCCTTTAGATTTATGAGTATGAGTAGATTCCAAAAGATTAGGATTCTTTTTCAAAAAGATTTTTTAAATTGTTTAACAAAAGCAGCCTAATCTTGGAATCTATCTCACAATCCTCATCAGAATCCTTTCCAACTCTTATGAGCACTACTAAAAGCAATAGTATTTTTGTTTCTTTTTGAAATTCTATGTGCCTCATAAGTTTGGAGATTTCCAACCAATGATCCAGCTTGAGGGTTGTCAAATCTTGAGCTCCTCAATTGCGTAACTTTTGGTTGGAACCGATGGGAAGGACTCAAAATTTTTCCTACAATTTGGATTCGGTATTTTTTCACCTAAATTGAAGCTGGAATTTACAATGTCACTCAACTTTCCATAAAATTCATCAAAGGTCTCACTATCTTTCATTGAAAGGTTTTCAAACTGATGTGAGCCTTTGAAGTTTTGAGCGTTTCACAGAAGGAGTGCCCTCATGAATAGTTTGTAAAGATATCCCAAGCCTCTTTTGCGACTTCACAATTAAATCGACTAAACTCTTCGGTGTGACAGCGCAAAAGAGAGAATTGATAGCTTTACTATTCAGCTACTATTTTGGTAATCAATTGTGTCCCACTTATCAATTGGTTTGGGGAAAGTTACTCCATCAACGGTAATCGTGGTTCAGTCCACCCATACATGACGATTGCCAAACTTTTTCATCAATAGATTTTAAAAAAGATCTCATCGAGCTTTCCAAAACAAATAATTGGATCCGTCAAGTAGGGGTGGTCGAACCATAGAATTTCCCTCACGAATTGAATCCATTATCACAAATCAAACAAGATCTCGTTCTAAAAGAATTTTTTTAAAAAAAATAGAACGACCCCTCTGATACCAATTGAAAAATCTAGAAATCTCCTAAATGTTGATTTGTGATTATGTATCAATTTTAAGCAGTAAACAACAATCTGTAGACACCCCATTTTTGACTATCCTCAAGACTTGGACGTCACCGTTTGAACACCCGGTGATCATCCATGTTTGTGTTCGTCTCGAGTTCCCGGAGGTCTCGGCTACGCGCCTTGCCTCAGGATCTCCCGACTCGACTGTTTTGTGTTTGGTTTTGCACCAAACACTTGTGTTTTGCTTTTGAAGGGCAGGGAATGGCTTGTGAGACATCCCCACACATCACCGGCCATGGCTAGAGGCCACCGGCCAGTGTTTTGTTGCCATCGGCCATATATTTGGCCAGTCGGCACTCTGTTTGGTCGGTCGGCCATCTTTATTTGGCCGATTGACTCTTTTTCTGGCCGAGACCTCTTCTTGGGGAGGCTTGACCCTTTTGAACCTCCTGTTTTAGCTTCTTGAGGAAGCTTGAACCTTTTGAACCCTTAGTTTTAGCTTCTTGAGGAAGCTTGAACCTTTTGAACCTTGGTTCTAGCTTCTCCAAGAAGCTTGACCCTTTTTAGCTTCTCTAAGAAGCTTGACCTTGTTAGCTTCTCCAAGAAGCTTGACCTTTTTAGCTTCTCCAAGAAGCTTGAACCTTGTTAGCTTCTTGGAGAAGCTTGCACCTTTCTAGCTTCCAAGAGAAGCTTGCACCTCTTGAACCTTTTGCCTAGCTTCTCCAAGAAGCTTGGCTCTTTTGTCTAGCTTCTCCAAGAAGCTTGGCCTTCTTGGCCCTTTTGCTCCAAGCTTCTAAGAGAAGCTTGACCCCCTTGACCCTTTTTTGCTTAGCTTCTCTTAGAAGCTTCAAACCTCCATCTTCTCTATAAATAGAAAGCCTCTCCTTCCATTCAAGAGGTTCCAAGAAATTTGTCTAGGGCAAAAACCATACACTTCCCTCCATATCTCTACATTCCAAGCTCCAAAGTCCATAGTTCTTGGCCCCTTAGCACACCACCTCTCAACCACACCTCTCCATCATCCATCTAAGCTTCTTGGAGGCCATTTTCAGAGGCTAAGGAACTGATTTTTGGGACCAAAGGCTGCTGTCCACGTTGGTCTACAAGGGTGAGCATCTAACCCTCTTTTATTCCCCGTTTTTGTACAAGCTTTTAGCCTATCTTGCTTGCTGTTTTGAGCTTTGTGTATAACATAAAAAAGTTCTGTTTTGTTGTGTTTAAGATACTTCATTAAGGTCACTTTTCTGTTTGGGGTCGTTTACCCCCTCTTAGGCCTTGTTTGGCCCCATTTTGTGCTATTTTTGGTGAACTTCGGGACCACCTTGTTTGGGCCTCCTCACCACTGAAATCTTGAGGGATTTCAGTGGTGAGGATGGTGGTTTAAGGTCCTAAGAAGGAGAGGGCCACCCCCTCTCCTTGTTGTCTTCAAAAAGTCCCATTTTAGCCTCATGTGTGAGCACCATTTTTAAGTGCATGTTGGCCATGTCTTAAGTGTTATTTGGTAGTATTTTTCCATGTATTACCTCTGTTTTTACTTGGTTTAGACACACCATGCATGCTTAGCATACTTGTCTTGTAATGCCATGAAATTGCCTTAACATGTATCTAGCATTTGGACCACTATGCTTACTTGTTTTGGCTTAGCTTTGTGAAGCTTTTATGCTTATTTTGACATGCTTAAGGACTATTTTGGGTCATTTGAGTCATCCATGCTTTGCTTTGTATAGCTACCATGCAACCTCTCTTGTATACCTTAAGCATTGACCCCTCTAGCATGCCATCCTTGCTTTGTTTCAGTGGTTTGGAACCATTTGTCATGCCATTTCAGTCCTCATGGTGTGCCTATATGCTTGCATTTGATGTCTCTTTAATGCTTTATAAGGTTGTCATCTTATGCTCCATGTTTGGCCTCTTTTGTATGCTTGTATGTTTAGACCATTTAGATGCCATCTAGGTGTGTCTTTGGTCTTGTTTAGATCTACATTGGGGCTGTTTGGGGTCCCCTTGGCCCTTTGGGGTTTGGTTGGCATGGCCATGGTTTGAGCCCTTTGATTGGTCTCAAGTTTTGGGCTTGTTTACATGCTTTGATTGCTTGGTTTAATTGGTTTGGCACCATATTCTTGCATGTTTTCAGAGTTTAATATGCATGCCATATGCCCATGTTGTTCCTCTTTTAAGTGTGCTTAAAAGTTATCTCTATGTGCCTAAGTGTTGGACATTGCATGCATGCCTATTTGTATGTGTTTTGGCCCTCATTTCCATGACATTTAGCCACTGTTTTGGGCCTAGTATAGAGCTGCCCAAATTAGTTTAAATCCATGCTTGACATGTTGCTCAAATGTTGTTGCCTTGTTTCATGCCTTGCATGCTTGTTTGCTTAGGTTGTGTGCCTAGTGTGCATTACTTGCTTGCATGTTCATGTCGCATGTTTAGATTGCATGCTTAGGTGGCATTTGGCATGCATGCCTTGCCTCTTGATCAAGTGATAGAGGTTGGGCTTTATGTGTTTATTTGGTTTGCATGACATTTGAAATCAAAGTGCATACTTGGTTTCTTGGGCCATCACGCATCGAAATGCGCGATTGGTGGTCCGAGAATCAAGGAACATACCCCTTTGAGTCAAAAGCATGATAAGGGATGTGTTGGTGCACACATTTGCTTGAAAATTCCATGCCATACACTGCTTGCCCTCTGCTGCTGTCAATTGCAGGTTCTGCAGGAAGTTTTGGCCGGTCGGCTGCATACAGTGCCGACCGGCCATCCATTGTTGGCCGATGGATTAATTTGTGGCCGATGGTCATTTCCCTTGGCCGGTGGCCATTCCCCTTAGCCGATGGTGTTCCATAGCACTCACAGAAGCAATCCTGGGACTTTGGCAATTTTCAGGAAGGCAGGACAGTAAAAACAGAGGCAGCAGTGGTATGGTGCGGGTCTTCCGGGCAAGTTGGATCGAGCATGCATCATTCGCGCATCCCGAGGCGGGGCTGCGGCCTTTTCCCTTGTGCATTAAATTTGTTAAGTAATTAGAAATTTTGTAATAATTTATTTATTTATTTATTTGGTCTGTATATTTATTTGGTCCCTCCGAGTGAGGGCGAATTTGTAATAAGTGTGGGTGCGTGTGTGCATGTCTTCCAACCCCCACTTCTTTCTCCCTTTTACTTACCTGCTTTTGATGGTTAGTATTAGGGCATATTTCAATTAGCATCCTTATGCTATGCATGCGTGCATTCATGCATTTGTTTACATGCACCGGGCTCGGTACATCACACTAACTGCATTGTACTTCAATTTCCAAATTGAATACATGTTACTTGTAGCATTTCACATGCCATGTTTAGGATAGCCGAGCCTATTCTAGTTGCATCTTGCATGTGTTGCATTAGCCATCTTAACATGAGCTAGGATCATGCATTGATTACTAACTAGTTTCTCTTTTGGCTTGGAGTACTAGGTGAGTTTTTGTGCTTTAGCATATCGCATGCGTGTGAATGTTGCCATAATAGCATGATTACCATGAGGCTAGCTGCTTATGTGATATTACTGCTTGAATGCCTGTGGATGGAGGTCAAATTACTTAAATTGGAACAATGCATGAAAACTGTGAGTTTTTAAGCCCACTGGATAGTGGCAAAATCATCTTTTCTAAAGCCCACTTGAGGGTGGCAAAACCTGCATTTTAGCCTACCTGCGAGTAGCAAACCATTTTCAAAACGAACATGTAGTGTTTTGTTCCAGTTTAGGCGATTTGGTCTATACTTGTTTGCTGTGCGCATAACATAGTAATTCTAGGCTAATAACCGGAATAAGAACGCATAACGTTTTCAAAATCGGATATCATGGTTAGTAGAGGCCGGTCTTCGGACCGGGCGAAAGGGGGTGCTCATAGCTGACCTTCCCCGATCGTACCCAAGCTCCCGAGCCAAGACAACTTTGGTGATGACGGACACGTGGCCTTCGGCACCGAGTCAGGGTTTCCTAAATTTCCCATTTTAAAAAATATTTAGGTGGCGACTCTGTATCTGGCAAAGCAGTCCATGTTTGGCACTTCTTTTCAAAATCTGTTTTTCTCAAAACGATTTGCCGGATTTGGACTCTTTGGTTCAAGATTAAGAACCGTGACAATTTGAGTCCTGAACTGTAGTGAGCCCAAATGAACAGAACGGGACTCATCCTCCCGGGGCGTTCGGGGACGTCTACAGTTTCTGGCGACTCTACTGGGGACTCTAGAGAGCTTGACTCGAACTCGTGATATCCTGTTTTGACTACACTTATGTGTTTCTTTGCATTGCATGTGCATTGGTGCGCCTAGGACACCGTGTTGGCCATCTGCTATTCCTGAGCGGTTTGCTGGAGGCTTGTCTTGTCAAGGCATGACCATAAGGCTGACCGGTTGCGGGCTCTGCCAGTATGGGAACACAAACCCCGGTTTTACCGGGGCACCCTTTTTGACCATTCGACCTAGTGCATATCGAAATCCATAGTGACCATTCCAAACTAGGACAGGTTGCTTACCCGATATAGGTTGTTTGAAACCGCTGTGTGCATAGTGAAACCCTAGCTCCTGACAAAATAGGACAGGGAAACCCTACCCCAACATAGGGGTGTATTGGCTCTCTCTTACCTGCTATGTGCTTTTTAGAGTGTATCTCTGCAGGGAACGCATATATCAGTTTGCAAGTTTGAGCATCAGGCCCAAGGGCACTAGTATCAGTGTTGTTGAGAATCAGTTATATCTGCGGGTATCAGATTCAGATTTGGGGCAGTGGTTTCGGGAAACAGTGATCAGTAATAGAATACAGTCGTTCAGCTTTGCTCGTATCAGTTCCAGTGAAGTTGAGCTGAGATGCTGTCTGTTTTCTCTTTTGCTAGGTAGTCTTGGAACTATAGCTCCAGAAAGCTCCAATATCCCCCGGGTACATTGGACTCGTGTTGATAGACTTTGTCGGGTCAGAGATTCAGTTTGCCAAAGGCAGAGTAAAAAGGGCCAGTCAGGCACGGGTCACCGGTTCAGCAGTTACCAGATCAGTAACCCTTATCCCCCCACCAGTGAACAGTCAGGCTGAGGCCTCAGTTTTTTTTATCATAGAGATAGATATACCCGTCAGTCAGATGGATCAACAGAATACGTCAGGGTTGGAGGCAATGATGCGTCAGATGCAGGAAACTATGAAACTCATGCAGCAAGACGCTGTCCGCCAAGCGGAATTCTCCAAGCAGCAGGCTGCAATCATGGCTCAGCAGGCCGAGCTCATCACCAGGCTGCAACAGCAAAGCGGCGCGTCTGTTTCACAACAAGTTCCTCCCCCAGTAGGAGCTCCAGCACCTGGGGAGACGCCAAATGTCCAGGAAGGTACAGACATTCCGGTAGGGCCGGCTCCGTCCCCAATTTTACCCTAGTTATCAAAAACACCCACCAACCTACCGGACTCTCCCTTTGAGTTCGAGACGGATCCCACAGCACTGAAGTTGAGCAAGCTTGAAAAGCTGTTCAAGAGATCCCAGGGAGTCAAGACCATCCCTGACATTGAAGATGGATACACAGACACAGCTGTGACATTGCCGGACAGGTTCAAGATGCCTCACATCGACCGTTTTGACGGGTCGGGAGATCCCATGGTCCACTTGAGTTTGTTTTCAGATGTTCTGCGCCCGATGGGCTTGACAAGATTACAGAAGCTCTCCCTTTTTAGCAGGACCCTGTCGGGTATCGCAGCCATCTGGTACGCCAAATTAGAGGACTCAGTGAAACGAAGCTGGGAGGAGATGTCCGAGGCCTTCGTCGCACAATATTCATACAATACCCAGATCGAGATCATAACCCGTGATCTTGAGACAACCAGGCAAGAGCCGAAAGAGGGCTTCTCTGACTTTGTAACCCGTTGGAGGGCCAAAGCTTCTTCGATGACCACCAGGCCGGTCGACAAGGACCAGATACGGATGATTGTGCGCAATCTCCAACCCAGGCTGATGCAGAAGATGATTGTCCTCCCCCTACCCACCTTTGCAGACCTCCATGAGATTGGGGTACAAATCGAGGACGCTATAAAGCAAGGCCTTATTGACCAGGAAAAGGAGCAACCCAGGAGGGTGTTTTCCCGCAGTTCGAATGTGACCACCAGTGGTGATGCAACTACAAGATCTTCTGAAGTGGACATGGTCACCAACACCACATCAAAAAAAGCTACCCCATTTACCAGTGCGTCCGGAAGTAGCTCACAGAAAACCAAATATCCATCTCGAGTCAAGAGGGTTTTCACCCCACTTTATATGCCTTTGTCAAAGGCTCTAGAGGTCTTAATCCGGAAAGGACATCTGAAACCATTGGAACAACGGCCTTTACTTGATCCTCTCCCTCCAAAACATGACCGGACTAAGTACTGTGCATACCATCAACAAACCGGTCATGAGACCGATAGCTGCTTTCGTCTGCGCCATGATGTACAAGATTTGTTTGACAACAATGTCATCACCGCACCAGCTCAGTAAGGTCTATCGTCACTGGGTCAGTGAACTTGGGGGATAATACGATATGATCAGGGGATGAACCACCTGCGGGCAACACTCAGTTTACTCCAGACGTGGGAATGGCACGCACTGTTTTGAGCAGTATGCAAATACTAGTTTTGTACTTTCTGGCTTGGGTATTGAGCCAGTTATATTGTTTTGTTTTGAGTCTGTCTCTTTGTTTTGAGTCAGTCTTTTTGGTTAAGGTCTGTCTTGTTGTATCGAGTCAGTCCTGTTATGTAGGAGTCGGGTGATTCCGGGGGTGTTACCTCGGACATCACCATTTTGTTTTGTGTTTGTCTTTTCATTTTCTTTTGAGTCTGTTTCTGCCTTAGAGCCAGTTACACCAGAAGATTTGAATGGAACAGCAGTGATTTTCACACTCTTGTGTTTTTATCCGCCGTGTGCTAGTGGTGCCAGAAGTTTGAATGAAATGACAGTGCTCCTCGCCTGCTCTTCCGTGCCTTGAACTCATTGCCTTGACCTAAGTTTTTTAAAACCTTTTTGAACACTGTGTTGAAAACAAGGAGGAAGAAATTCCTCGGGATTTGCAAAATTTGATCAAACTGAGAGAAGGAGAGGCGTGCTAAGCCTTTTAATGAATGAAATCATGCTTGTTAATGTGAGTACTGAGAAGGACCCTAGCTTTGATCCAGATTGGTTCTACACTGTCTTCAGCGCGAGCGATTTGTCGCTTTCTTAAAAACTTTCAAAAAAAAATGTTTTGCGCAGTCCTGCAAAGACATGTGTGGAATCGCTCTTGAGATTGTGCAGCTTAGGATCGCTCTCGGCCTCGAGACTCAACCCCTTTGCTTTCAAACCTTGAACTTGCATTCAGAATGTTCAACGGTCAACCACAATGTGAGGCCTGTGTAGCCAGATTCAAAGCAGCCCATGAATTAGAGGCAAGAAAGTCAGATCAAGAAGATCAGATGTCATCAGAAGAAGCTTGTGAAGCTAGCACATAAGCCGCCCGAACTAGGGGCAAAAAAATGTCAGATGCGCTCGAAGAGTCAAAGAGGAGTCACCAAGTTCCTATTCACAACACTAGGGGCAAATTTAGTCCCCCCATTGGATAGACTCCTGCATCGTCAGCGAAAAGCAGCCTTTCTCCTGGATTCAGATGACTTCGGGATCTCAAACCATTCAACATGGACAAAGCTACACTTTTACCCTTTGAGAGGCTCGCTGGGCCGAAAACCCGGAAGGGTGACCCAGGCAAAAGTTAGAGCAAGGAAAAATATATACAAAAGAGAAGAAAAGCAAAAAAAAGAAAAAGAAAAGAAAAAAAAAAAAAAAAAAAAGAAAAAAAGAAAAAAAAAGAAAAAGAAAAGAGAAGAAAAAGAGAAAAGAAAAAAAAAAGAAGCTCGCAAGGTCGAAAACCCGCGACGGGCGCCTTGGCAAAAGTTAGAGCCTAAAAAGGAGAGGTTAATACCCGAGTGTACCTTAACCCCGAACTACGTAAGGCTTGATTCCCATCTTTGGGACACGTAGGCAACTTCATTCTGAAGTCCAGCCACAAACACTTCCAAATCAATTGTGTCCGTGTGATGGTTTTGATCATCTTTGCCTTCTCTGTATCCGAGAGTCTGGTTGTATTCGTCGCTCTGAGGACTGACTACAAATACGCTGCGATGCTATCCAAACAAGGGGCAACTTTCCGTTGCCATTCAAAACGCCGCAGTGTCACTTCAAACAAGGGGCAATTTTCAGTTGCCATGCAGCCCTCTTCAAGCAAGGGGCAATTTTCCTTTCGATCCGAGGTTGTGCATCTCAAGAGTAGGTTCCGTGCTCGTTGAGCAATGACTGTTTGCAAAAATAGTTTTTGAGAATTTTTACTAAGGTTGACTAATTCTCTCGAAAATTATTCTATTTTTCTAAAAAAATTGGACCACTTCTTGGACCAAAAAAAAGGAAAATTTTCAGTGCTCATAGCCCGACTTGCATGATTCCAAATCAAAAATCGAACAAGCATGTTAATCTAACTCTTATGTTGGTCAAAACTGTTTTAGTAGAACACAAAAACAAAAAATGGTCAAAATGACGAACTAGGGGCACAGTTGAGTCAGGCTTCCTGTCTTTCCCCCATTTTCAACATACTTGCCAAGAAGGGCACTCTACCTGCCAGAAGAGGGCACAACTGAAGTCAACAACAATGGGGTGAAAGCTCTCTCATCCTCCAAGCAACGAGGTATCAAGACAAGTGCGAAGCACGAACTGGAATGGGGCAAGATATTCCACTCCATCATCTGGACAGATCTTATCACGTCCAAACTCCCCAGCAAAGCATCATCAACCGATGTTAGCTGTAGATTTGCTATACACCCAGTTGTGGCGCAACCCTTCTATGGGAGGAATTCACTAGCTGTGAACGGAAGAAAGAGAATCTAGCAGCATGCTAGGGGCAAGAGCCTGCAACTTCCTGTTTATCCATCAACCACCCAGGGGAGGGATTGAAAAATGAGAGATTGAAGAATAGAGAGATGTGCGATGAGAGAAAAGCGAGAAAAGGGTTTTGAGAGAAAAACCGAGCTTGAGGGCCGAGTGATGTGAGAATCACAAATGAGAAAGGGTGGGAAATATACCCGGTGAAACAGGCTCCCTGTGCACGTCTGAGTGTCGTGTCTTTTTGTTTGTCTCAATTCTTGTTTTGAGTCATCTCGAGTGTTACTCGACGTGTCTAGGTTGTGTGCCTTTTATTTCCGTGTTGAGTCGTTTTGCCGTGTTCAGTCGTAGGCTCAATACCCGGTCAAGAACTCATCTCTCAATTTCAAATTCAGAAATAAAATCATTTGGTGCTCATAGTGCTGTGCCATCCTTCACGTTTGTGCAAAACAAGATTCGTTCTTTTATAAAACTGCAGGGTCCACCCCCGATAAGTGTGAATGGTAAAACCAGGACCTATCTGAAGCTATGATGGTTCCAGACTGCAAAGCAAAAGCAAAAGAGGAAAACGCTGGGCATCTGAGGTTGTTCCAACTTCGGTAAGTTCCGAGACTACATTCCGTGTGTACCTCTTCAGGTCTTGCCAATGCTCCGGAGTATGAGTATACCTCTACCTCAAGCTCAAGATCAAGTATGCTTTAAGCCAGAATGGCGATCAGAAGTGCTCTCCTCGAGTACCATTTCGTGTCAGGGACATCTTGGCCGTGTTTACAATGAGTTCCTAGGAGACCAATTGCGACGGTGGAAACTAGAGTTCGAATGGCTGATGCCTAGAACGTAAAGGTTCGGGATTTCCGGGACTAAAGTCTGGTTTAAATACCCAGGGGTGTATCCTCGGCTTGAAATCTGTATGGAAGCCCCATAGGTTGAGATAGCGTGTATGCACCTCAATTCTGGATACTGAACCAACCTAGTCTGTCACCCCGTTGGAGAATGGGGAAAGTTGTAATATGATCAGGAAGACAGGCAGCATCCAAAGTGTTCTACGTGAAGAACCCTTGTCAGCATTTCAGAGCCTTTGTACTGTAAGTTGAAGGTAAGTGTTTGAAGAGCACAAGGGGAGATCCACATCGGAGAAGAGCGGTTCACCGCCACTCACCTCATGAAGTGCTTTCTAAAGCGCTGCTTTGTCCATTTATTGCTTTCCTTAAGCATTATGCATTGTAATGCATTGTACCTATCAAGTTTCTTTCTCAATCATGCACGATATTGTATGTACGGTTCATTCAAAGAAGTTCCGTTCGAGACCATTCAGTTAGTGTATCAATCACACTCCTTTCAGTTAGTGTATCAATCACACCTCATTCACCCTTAGTATATCTATCACACTTTCTTATTTCATTCAGTGTATCAATCACACTCTTATTTATTTAGTGTATCAATCACACTTCATTCTCATTTTCTGTATCTATCACACGTATTCTCAGTTTCTGTATCTATCACACACATCCTCATTTTGTGTATCTATCATGCACATATTCACGTCATTATCTTTAGTATATCAATCATACTTTGTTCACTAAGTGCATCTATCACACTTCGTGTTCACCTTTAGTATATCAATCATACTTGTTCACTAAGTGCATCTATCACACTTCGTGTTCACATTTAGTATATCAATCATACTTGTTCACTAAGTGCATCTATCACACTTCGTGTTCACCTCTAGTATATCCATCATACTCTGTTCACTAAGTGCATCTATCACACTTCGTGTTCACCTCTAGTATATCCATCATACTTGTTCACTAAGTGCATCTATCACACTTCGTGTTCATCTTTAGTATATCAATCATACTCTGTTCACTAAGTGCATCTATCACACTTTGTGTTCACATTTAGTATATCAATCATACTTTGTTCACTAAGTGCATCTATCACACTTCGTGTTCACCTTTAGTATATCTATCATACTAGTTCACTAAGTGCATCTATCACACTTTGTGTTCACATTCAGTATATCTATCATACTCTGTTCACTAAGTGCATCTATCACACTTCGTGTTCACTTTTAGTGTATCAATCACACTCTGTTCACATAGTGCATCTATCACACTTTGTGTTCACATTCAGTATATTTATCATACTCTGTTCACTAAGTGCATCTATCACACTTCGTGTTCACTTTTAGTGTATCAATCACACTCTGTTCACATAGTGCATCTATCACACTTTGTGTTCACATTCAGTATATCCATCATACTTGTTCGCTAAGTGCATCACACTTCGTGTTCACCTTTAGTGTATCCATCACACTTGTTCACTTAGTGCATCTATCACACTTCGTGTTCACCTATTGTGCGTCTATCACACTTTGTGTTTGCCTTTTGTGTATCCATCACACTTTGCTCACTTCATTCATTTAGTGTATCAATCACACTTTGATCATATTGTGTATCAATCACACACACTCGCTTTGTATCTATCACACTATGCCTACTTTGTGTATCAATCACACACACTTGCTTTGTATCTATCACACTATGCCTACTTTGTGTATCTATCACACGTTCGCTTTGTGTATCTATCACACACTCACCTAGTGTATCCATCACACTACGCTTACCTAGTGTATCCATCACACTCTCTTCACTTTTGTGTATCTATCACGCATGTTTGTCCACTTAGTGTATCTATCACACTTTGTTCGCTTTTGTGTATCTAACGCATATGTTCGTAAGAATTGCATAATTCTCTTACATCCTTTCTGCATGAGATGTAGTTTGGTTCATGTCTACTTGCTTGCATAGCATTCGCTTAAAATGTTGCATTTATTTTGCATAATTGCTTTATCACAGCTCTCTTTGCATGATCATAAGTTATGCCCGGCTCTGTGCATCGTCTTGCATTTTGTCCCTGCCTTCGGGTGCATATCTTGTTTGTCTTGCATGTTTGTCTAAGTCTTCGGCCTTGTCAAAAATGGGTCGTCTCTGGGCTTTGACATTCACTCCGTCATTCTTATGACTTTCGAGTTCTGTCAAAGAGGGGCAACTGTAGACACCCCATTTTTGACTGTCCTCAAGACTTGGACGTCACCGTTTGAACACCCGGTGATCATCCATGTTTGTGTTCGTCTCGAGTTCCTGGAGGTCTCGGCTACGCGCCTTGCCTCAGGATCTCCCGACTCGACTGTTTTGTGTTTGGTTTTGCACCAAACACTTATGTTTTGCTTTTGAAGGGCAGGGAATGGCTTGTGAGACATCCCCACACATCACCGGCCATGGCTAGAGGCCACCGGCCAGTGTTTTGTTGCCATCGGCCATATATTTGGCCGGTCGGCACTCTGTTTGGTCGGTCGGCCATCTTTATTTGGCCGATTGACTCTTTTTCTGGCCGAGACCTCTTCTTGGGGAGGCTTGACCCTTTTGAACCCCTGTTTTAGCTTCTTGAGGAAGCTTGAACCTTTTGAACCCTTAGTTTTAGCTTCTTGAGGAAGCTTGAACCTTTTGAACCTTGGTTCTACCTTCTCCAAGAAGCTTGAACCTTTTGAACCTTGGTTCTAGCTTCTCCAAGAAGCTTGACCTTTTTAGCTTCTCTAAGAAGCTTGAACTTTTTAGCTTCTCTAAGAAGCTTGACCTTGTTAGCTTCTCCAAGAAGCTTGACCTTTTTAGCTTCTCCAAGAAGCTTAAACCTTGTTAGCTTCTTGGAGAAGCTTGCACCTTTCTAGCTTCCAAGAGAAGCTTGCACCTCTTGAACCTTTTGCCTAGCTTCTCCAAGAAGCTTGGCTCTTTTGTCTAGCTTCTCCAAGAAGCTTGGCCTTCTTGGCCCTTTTGCTCCAAGCTTCTAAGAGAAGCTTGACCCCCTTGACCCTTTTTTGCTTAGCTTCTCTTAGAAGCTTCAAACCTCCATCTTCTCTATAAATAGAAAGCCTCTCCTTCCATTCAAGAGGTTCCAAGAAATTTGTCTAGGGCAAAAACCATACACTTCCCTCCATATCTCTACATTCCAAGCTCCAAAGTCCATAGTTCTTGGCCCCTTAGCACACCACCTCTCAACCACACCTCTCCATCATCCATCTAAGCTTCTTGGAGGCCATTTTCAGAGGCTAAGGAACTGATTTTTGGGACCAAAGGCTGCTGTCCACGTTGGTCTACAAGGGTGAGCATCTAACCCTCTTTTATTTCCCGTTTTTGCACAAGCTTTTAGCCTATCTTGCTTGCTGTTTTGAGCTTTGTGTATAACATAAAAAAGTTCTGTTTTGTTGTGTTTAAGATACTTCATTAAGGTCACTTTTCTGTTTGGGGTCGTTTACCCCCTCTTAGGCCTTGTTTGGCCCCATTTTGTGCTATTTTTGGTGAACTTCAGGACCACCTTGTTTGGGCCTCCTCACCACTGAAATCTTGAGGGATTTTAGTGGTGAGGATGGTGGTTTAAGGTCCTAAGAAGGAGAGGGCCACCCCCTCTCCTTGTTGTCTTCAAAAAGTCCCATTTTAGCCTCATGTGTGAGCACCATTTTTAAGTGCATGTTGGCCATGTCTTAAGTGTTATTTGGTAGTATTTTTCAATGTATTACCTCTGTTTTTACTTGGTTTAGACACACCATGCATGCTTAGCATACTTGTCTTGTAATGCCATGAAATTGCCTTAACATGTATCTAGCATTTGGACCACTATGCTTACTTGTTTTGGCTTAGCTTTGTGAAGCTTTTATGCTTGTTTTGACATGCTTAAGGACTGTTTTGGGTCATTTGAGTCATCCATGCTTTGCTTTGTATAGCTACCATGCAACCTCTCTTGTATACCTTAAGCATTGACCCCTCTAGCATGCCATCCTTGCTTTGTTTCAGTGGTTTGGAACCATTTGTCATGCCATTTCAGTCCTCATGGTGTGCCTATATGCTTGCATTTGATGTCTCTTTAATGCTTTATAAGGTTGTCATCTTATGCTCCATGTTTGGCCTCTTTTGTATGCTTGTATGTTTAGACCATTTAGATGCCATCTAGGTGTGTCTTTGGTCTTGTTTAGATCTACATTGGGGCTGTTTGGGGTCCCCTTGGCCCTTTGGGGTTTGGTTGGCATGGCCATGGTTTGAGCCCTTTGATTGGTCTCAAGTTTTGGGCTTGTTTACATGCTTTGATTGCTTGGTTTAATTGGTTTGGCACCATATTCTTGCATGTTTTCAGAGTTTAATATGCATGCCATATGCCCATGTTGTTCCTCTTTTAAGTGTGCTTAAAAGTTATCTCTATGTGCCTAAGTGTTGGACATTGCATGCATGCCTATTTGTATGTGTTTTGGCCCTCATTTCCATGACATTTAGCCACTGTTTTGGGCCTAGTATAGAGCTGCCCAAATTAGTTTAAATCCATGCTTGACATGTTGCTCAAATGTTGTTGCCTTGTTTCATGCCTTGCATGCTTGTTTGCTTAGGTTGTGTGCCTAGTGTGCATTACTTGCTTGCATGTTCATGTCGCATGTTTAGATTGCATGCTTAGGTGGCATTTGGCATGCATGCCTTGCCTCTTGATCAAGTGATAGAGGTTGGGCTTTATGTGTTTATTTGGTTTGCATGACATTTGAAATCAAAGTGCATACTTGGTTTCTTGGGCCATCACGCATCGAAATGCGCGATTGGTGGTCCGAGAATCAAGGAACATACCCCTTTGAGTCAAAAGCATGATAAGGGATGTGTTGGTGCACACATTTGCTTGAAAATTCCATGCCATACACTGCTTGCCCTCTGCTGCTGTCAATTGCAGGTTCTGCAGGAAGTTTTGGCCGGTCGGCTGCATACAGTGCCGACCGGCCATCCATTGTTGGCCGATGGATTAATTTGTGGCCGATGGTCATTTCCCTTGGCCGGTGGCCATTCCCCTTAGCCGATGGTGTTCCATAGCACTCACAGAAGCAATCCTGGGACTTTGGCAATTTTCAGGAAGGCAGGACAGTAAAAACAGAGGCAGCAGTGGTATGGTGCGGGTCTTCCGGGCAAGTTGGATCGAGCATGCATCATTCGCGCATCCCGAGGCGGGGATGCGGCCTTTTCCCTTGTGCATTAAATTTGTTAAGTAATTAGAAATTTTGTAATAATTTATTTATTTATTTATTTGGTCTGTATATTTATTTGGTCCCTCCGAGTGAGGGCGAATTTGTAATAAGTGTGGGTGCGTGTGTGCATGTCTTCCAACCCCCACTTCTTTCTCCCTTTTACTTACCTGCTTTTGATGGTTAGTATTAGGGCATATTTCAATTAGCATCCTTATGCTATGCATGCGTGCATTCATGCATTTGTTTACATGCACCGGGCTCGGTACATCACACTAACTGCATTGTACTTCAATTTCCAAATTGAATACATATTACTTGTAGCATTTCACATGCCATGTTTAGGATAGCCGAGCCTATTCTAGTTGCATCTTGCATGTGTTGCATTAGCCATCTTAACATGAGCTAGGATCATGCATTGATTACTAACTAGTTTCTCTTTTGGCTAGGAGTACTAGGTGAGTTTTTATGCTTTAGCATATCGCATGCGTGTGAATGTTGCCATAATAGCATGATTACCATGAGGCTAGCTGCTTATGTGATATTACTGCTTGAATGCCTGTGGATGGAGGTCAAATTACTTAAATTGGAACAATGCATGAAAACTGTGAGTTTTTAAGCCCACTGGATAGTGGCAAAATCATCTTTTCTAAAGCCCACTTGAGGGTGGCAAAACCTGCATTTTAGCCTACCTGCGAGTAGCAAACCATTTTCAAAACGAACATGTAGTGTTTTGTTCCAGTTTAGGCGATTTGGTCTATACTTGTTTGCTGTGCGCATAACATAGTAATTCTAGGCTAATAACCGGAATAAGAACGCATAACGTTTTCAAAATCGGATATCATGGTTAGTAGAGGCCGGTCTTCGGACCGGGCGAAAGGGGGTGCTCATAGCTGACCTTCCCCGATCGTACCCAAGCTCCCGAGCCAAGACAACTTTGGTGATGACGGACACGTGGCCTTCGGCACCGAGTCAGGGTTTCCTAAATTTCCCATTTTAAAAAATATTTAGGTGGCGACTCTGTATCTGGCAAAGCAGTCCATGTTTGGCACTTCTTTTCAAAATCTGTTTTTCTCAAAACGATTTGCCGAATTTGGACTCTTTGGTTCAAGATTAAGAACCGTGACAATTTGAGTCCTGAACTGTAGTGAGCCCAAATGAACAGAACGGGACTCATCCTCCCGGGGCGTTCGGGGACGTCTACACAATCCCAATCAAACAATCAAAGACAAATCGACACAACGATGTTACGTGGAAAAACCACAATTGGACACCTCCAACTGTGATTAAAAAACCACGGCCAACAGCCACAAAACAATCCACTAAGAAGATTTAAAGGAATTACACAGGTATACTCTCAATTACCTAGCAAATCCATGCCTAATTGAACCAACCTCTATGTGCCTCTTCCAACCCCATCTTCACCTCGGAATTGTCTTTACGATGAGCCATTCCAGAATCCACCGAAACTTCAGGCTCGAATTCTTCAGAATCCACCGAAGAACAACTTGCTCTCTCTCTTGTGTATAACAAACAAAACCTTTGATGTACTCTCTCTAAACCATGAGTTGATTACTCAATAAAACATCAAAGAAAACTAAAAAAAATATCCCTAGATATAAACCTTAAGAACCAAAAAGAAGATCTGGAGGAATTAAATAGTTTTGGGAGAAAACCAACTACTTATAGAAAACCAAAGTAATCCTAGTTTTGGAAGAAAACCAACTCCTTAACAAATCTGGAAATCTGGGTTTGCGTGGTCCGCTCGAGCCTGGGACTTCCCGCTCGAGCGGAGACTTCATATTTCGTGATTTCATATAGGCTCCACGCTCGAGCGTCAGTTTCCACACTCGAGCGTCGAATCACATCATCCAGTACTTTTTCAGGCATAGCAGAGATACTGTGAGCTCTCAAACCCCGCTCGAGCGGGAAGACCAAAACTGGAAAATCTGGAACTAAAAAACTGTTACAATTTTGAATGCAATTTTGCATTTTGCTTCGGTCCGCGAGCTGACCGGGCAGCTTGACCCCCGTCATAATCAGCGAAGTGGCAATCTTGAAAGCATTAACATCACAAACTTCTCTGTAAAAATGCGATTCGGGTTGGATTCGCATCTAATAACTCATAGCCTCACTGAAATAAAAATGCGAATAAAATTACAACTCAAAGGAGTTTTGTCAAACGGGATTGCCAAGAAATAAAACCTAACAGAGTTGTTATCTCAATTGAAATGGAAGTACTGTTGATAAGAGATGTAATCTCATTTAAAGTATATGGCCAAGTTCTGAGCCAGGATTATGAATTAAGAAATTGGATAAGTATTGAAAATGAAATGAAACATGGACACTTTTGTCATGTAATTGAAATGGGTTATGAATTTATTCATGTGAGTTAAACATCTGTCAAATGCTAATGTTTTAGTTATTGCTCATATTATGTTTATCATGTCTCTACTGGGCGTTGGCTCACCCTATATGGGACATCATTTTCAGGTACAGGTAGTATGTCACCTCCAAGGACGTAGCTTGGGAGGCTTGAGACTATTGGACTCTTTTGTTATTTTTGGTTGTATTACATGTATATCAAGCCAAGGGCTTATTCTGTGTAGAGTTAGCACTCTCTTTTGTAACCAAGTGTTGACTTGGACAGTTGTAAGCCTATAGGCATTTACTTTTGTTGTCAACATGTAATACATTTTGTAATGAATACTTTGATGTTATATAATTATGCTTTATTCTTTTATATCTAAGCATATCAAGAATGTATGATTTATGGGTTTATTTTGAGGGCGTTACATGAATGAACTTCCATTTTAATTTTATGCAACTTCCATTTTTATTTTTATTCAACTTCCATTTTTATTCGATTTCTTTTTCTATTCAAGTTCCTTTTTTATTTAATTTCAAAATAGATCATTAAGGTATAGTGGTTTCTTGAATAAACTTTCATTTTCAATTTTGATGCAACTTCCATTTTTCTTTTTATTCAACTTACATTTTCATTCAATTTTTTTTTCTATTCAACTTCCTTTTTTATTTAATTTCCAAATTGATCGTTAAGGCATAGTGGTTTCTTGAATGAATTTCCATTGTTAATTTTATTCAACCTCCATTTTAATTCAATTTCCTTTTCTATTCAACTTCCTTTTTTTATTTAATTTCGAAATAGATTGTTAAGGTATAGTGGTTTCTTGAATGAACTTCCATTTTTATTTTTATTCAACTTCCATTTGTATTCAATTTCCTTTTCTATTCAAGTTCCTTTTTTATTTAATTTCTAGATAGATCGTTAAGGTATAGTGGTTTCTTCAATGAACTTTCCTTGCTAATTTTATGCAACTTCCATTTTTATTTTTATTGAACATCAATTTTTATTCAATTTCCTTTTCCATTCAACTTCCATTTTTATTTAATTTCCAAATAGATGGGGATGGACTCCACTGATATAGCTCATTTGCTTGTCAGATAATATGTTGATACAGCTTATATGCTTATCTAAGGAAGTGTTGATACAACTCATATGTTTATTATTGGAAGTGTTGATACAGCTAATATGCTTATCTATTGAAAGGTAGATACAACTTGTATGCTTATCTGTTGAGATGTTGATACAACTATTATGTTTATCTATTGTAAAATGGGAAACGTTTAATATGAGTCACTGTCTCATATAAGTGGTTGGCCAGGTTCTGAGCCGTTGATGTAAATTGTGAAGTTGTTAAGAAATGGAGAATGAAACGAAACATGAACATGGTGGTCACGAAGTGGAAATGGGTCATAAAATTGATTTATAGGAATTGAACCTTTATCAATTGCTAATGTCTTAGTTATTGCTCATACTGTGTTTAGCATATCTCTACTAGGCGTTGGCTCACCCTATAAGGGACATCACTTTTAGCTACAGGTAGCATGTCACCTCCAAGGACATAGCTTGGATGATGAGGATGAGAGTTGAAGACTCTTTTGTTTATTTTGTTTGTATTACATGTATATCAAGCCAAGTGCTTCTTTTGTATAGAGCTAGCACTCTTCTTGTGTGTAACCAAGTGTTAACTTGGAAAGTTGTAAGCCCGTAGGGCATTTGCTTTTGTTGTTAACATGTAATGCTTTTGTAAGAACTACTCTGATGAATAGAAATAGTTGATTTCTCTTGTATCAATTCATGTCTTTAGTGATGGGTTTTATGTATTATTTTATTCAACTTCCTTTTATATTTAATTTCCAAATAGATCGTTAAGGTAGAGTGGTTTCTTGAATGAACTTTCATTTTTAATTTTTATGCAACTTCCATTTTTATTCTTATTCAACTTCCATTTTTATTCAATTTCTTTTTCTATTCGACTTATTTTTTTATATAATTTCCAAATAGATCGTTAATGTATAGTGGTTTCTTGAATGAATTTTCATTTTCAATTTTGATGCAACTTCCATTTTTATTTTTATTCAACTTCCTTTTTTATTCAATTTCCTTTTCTATTCAACTTCATTTTTATTTAATTTTCAAATAGATCGTTAAGGTATAGTGGTTTCTGGAATGAAAGTCCATTTTTAATTTTATTCAACTTCCATTTGTATTCAATTTCCTTTTCTATTCAACTTCCTTTTATATTTAATTTCCAAATAGATCGTTAAGGTAGAGTGGTTTCTTGAATGAGCTTTCATTTTTAATTTTTATGCAACTTCCATTTTTATTCTTATTCAACTTCCATTTTTATTCAATTTCTTTTTCTATTCGACTTATTTTTTTATATAATTTCCAAATAGATCGTTAATGTATAGTGGTTTCTTGAATGAATTTTCATTTTCAATTTTGATGCAACTTCCATTTTTATTTTTATTCAACTTCCTTTTTTATTCAATTTCCTTTTCTATTCAACTTCATTTTTATTTAATTTCCAAATAGATCGTTAAGGTATAGTGGTTTCCTGAATTAACTTCGATTTTTAATTTTATGCAACTTCTATTTTTATTTTTATTCAACTTCCATTTTTATTCAATTTCTTTTTCTATTCAATTTATTTTTTTATATAATTTCCAAATACATCGCTAAGGTATAGTGGTTTTTTGAATGAACTTCCATTTTCAATTTTGATGCAACTTTCATTTTTATTTTTATTCAACTTCCATTTGTATTCAATTTCCGTATCTATTAAATTTCATTTTTTATTTAATTTCCAAATAGATCATTAAGGTATAATGGTTTCTTGAATGAACTTCCATTTTCAATTTTGATGCAACTTCTATTTTTTTTTTATTCAACTTCCATTTTTATTTAATTTCCTTTTCTATTCAACTTCCTTTTTTATTTAATTTTCAAATAGATCGTTAAGTATAGTGGTTTCTTGAATGAACTTCCATTTTTATTTTTATTCAACTTCCATTTTTATTCAATTTCCTTTTCTATTCAACTTCCTTTTTTATTTGATTTTCAAATAGATCATTAAGGTATAGTGGTTTCTTGAATGAACTTTGATTTTTAATTTTATGCAACTTCTATTTTTATTTTTATTTAACTTCCATTTTTATTCAATTTCTTTTTCTATTCAATTTTTTTTATATATAATTTCCAAATAGATCGTTAAGATATAGTGGCTTCTTGAATAAACTTCCATTTTTAATTTTATGCAACTTCTATTTTTATTTTTATTCAACTTCATTTTATTCAATATCTTTTTCTATTCAACTTATTTTTTTATGTAATTTTTAAATAGATCGTTAAGGTACAGTGGTTCCTAGAATTAACGTCCATTTTTAATTTTATGCAACTTCCATTTTTATTTTTATTCAACTTCCATTTTTATTCAATTTCCTTTTCTATTCAACTTCCGTTTTTATTTAATTTTCAAATAGATCGTTAAGTATAGTGTTTTCTTGAATGAACTTCCATTTTTATTTTTACTCAACTTCTATTTTTATTCAATTTCCTTTTCTATTCAACTTCCTTTTTTATTTAATTTCCAAATGGATCGTTAAGGTATAGTGGTTTCTTGAATGAACTTCCATGGCTAATTTTATTCAACTTCCATTTTCATTGAATTTCCTTTTCTATTCAACTTGCTTTTTTTTGTTTAATTTCCAAATAGATCGTTATGGTATAGTGCTCTCTTGAATGAACTTCAATTTTTATTTTTATTCAATTTCTTTTTCTATGTACCTTCATTTTTTATTTAATTTCCTGATATAGATCGTTAAGGTATAGTGGTTTCTTGAATAAACTTTTTTTGTTAATTTTATGCAATTTCGATTTTTTATTTTTGTTGAACATCAATTTTTATTCAATTTCTTTTTCCATTCAACTTCCATTTTGATTTAATTTCCAAATAGATCGTTAAGTTATAGTTGTTTCTTGAATGAACTTCCATTTTAATTTTATGCAACATCCATTTTTATTTTTATTCAACTTCCATTTTTAATCAATTTCCTTTGCTATTCAACTTCCTTTTGTTATTTAATTTCCAAATAGATCGTTAAGGTATAGTGGTTTCTGGAATGAACTTCCATTTTTATTTTTATTCAACTTCCATTTGTATTCAATTTCCTTTTCTATTCAACTTTCCTTTGTATTCAATTTCCTTTTCTATTCAACTTCCCTTTTTATTTAATTTCCAGATTGATCGTAACGACACAATGGTTTCTTCAATGAACTTTTATTATTAATTTTATGCAACTTCCATTTTTATTTTTATTGAACATCAATTTTTATTCAATTTCCTTTTCCATTCAACTTCCATTTTTATTTAATTTTCAAATAGATCGTTAAGTTATAGTCGTTAGATTTATGAGTATGAGTATGAGTAGATTTATGAGTATGAGTAGATTCCAAAAGATTAGGAATATTTTTCAAAAAAGATTTTTTAAATTGTTTAACAAAGGCAGCCGTAATCTTGGAATCTATCTCACAATCCTCATCAGAATTCTCTCCAACTCTATGAGTACTACTAAAAGCAATAGTATCTTTTTGTTTCTTTTTGAAATTCCTATGTGCCTCATAAGTTTGGAGATTTCCAACCAAGTGATCCAGCTTGAGGTTGTCAACATCTTGAGCCTCCTCAATAGCCGTAACTTTTGGTTGGAACCGATCAGGCAAGGACCTCAAAATTTTTCCTACAATCTTGGATTCCGATATTTTTTCACCTAAACTAAAGCTAGAATTTACAATGTCACTCAACTTTGCATAAAATTCATGAAAGGTCTCACTATCTTGCATTGAAAGGTTTTCGAAACTAGATGTGAGCCTTTGAAGTTTTGAGCGTTTCACAAAAGGAGTGCCCTCATGAATAGTTTGTAAGATATCCCAAGCCTCTTTTGCGACTTCACAATTACAAATACGACTAAACTCTTCAGGTGTGACAGCGCAAAAGAGAGAATTGATAGCTTTACTATTCCAGCTACTATTTTGGTAATCAATTGTGTCCCACTTATCAATTGGTTTGGGGAAAGTTACTCCATCAACGGTAATCGTCGGTTCAGTCCACCCATACATGACAAATTGCCAAACTTTTTCATCAATATATTTTAAAAACGATCTCATACGAGCTTTCCAAAACGAATAATTGGATCCGTCAAGTAGGGGTGGTCGAACCGTAGAATTTCCCTCACGAATTGAATCCATTATCACAAATCAAACAAGATATTGTTCTAAAAGAATTTTTAAAAAAAAAAAATAGAACGACCTGCTCTGATACCAATTGAAAAATCTAGAAATCTCCTAAATGTTGATTTGTGATTATATATCAATTTTAAGCAGTAAACAACAATCCCAATCAAACAATCAAGAGAAATCGACACAACGATCATAATTGGACACCTCCAATTGTGATAAAAAACCACGGGCAACAGCCACAAAACAATCCACTAAGAAGATATAAAGGAATTACACAGGTATACTCTCAATTACCTAGCGAATCTACGCCCGAATTGAACCAACCCCTATGTGCCTCTTCCAATCCAATCTTTACCTCGGAATTGTCTTGACGATGAGCCACTCCAGAATCCACCAAAGCTTCAGGCTCAAATTCTTCAGAATCCACTGAAGAACAACTCTCTCTTTTGTATAAAATGAACAAACAAACCTTTGATGTATTCTACTTAACCCATGAGTTGAATACTGAATTAAACATCAAAGAAAACTAGCAAAATATCCCCAGATATAAACCCTAGAACCCAAGAAGAAGATCTGGAGAAGTAAGTAAAGTTTTGGGAGAAAATCAACTACTTATAGAAATCCAAAGTAATCCTAGTTTTGGAAGAAAACCAATTCCTTATAGAAATCCGGATTTTGAAGCTCGCTCGAGTGAAGCTCGCTCGAGCGAAGCTTCTCTCGCTCGAGCGAGAACCTTAACTCGCGTGATTTCCACTAGTGCCTTTGCTCGAGCCACGAACCCTTTGCTCGAGCGAACAATGAGCTCTTTCAGGTTTTTGTATAGACGCAATCCTTCGCTCGAGCGAGGACTTCTTCGCTCGAGCGAGCAAGGGCGGACAGCCAACTTTAAATACAATTTTGCATTTTGCTTCGGGCGCGAGCTGACCAGGCAGCTCGACCCCCGTCATAATCAGCGAAGTGGCAACCTTGAAAGTATTAACATCACAAACTTCTCTGTAAGGCTCGATTCGGATTGGATTCATATCTAATAAACTCATAGCCTCACTGAAATAAAAGTGCGAAAACAAATACAACTGAAAGGAGTTTTGTCAAACGGGATTGCCAAGAATAAAAACCTAGCAATCTCCCCCTTTGGCAATGCCGTGACAAAACACACCTAACAAATAAAATCCTAAACACCCCAACCCATTACAATCAACAAAAACAAACTTCTTTCTGACGGTCAAGATCTGCAAAACAACTATTAATGCCACAACGGTCAAGATATGGAAAACAACTATTAATGCCACAAACTCCAAAACAACGATTAGTCCCACAAGAGTAAAAAAAACAATAAACATATGACTAGATTATCTTGAAGCATGAGATAAAAAATGAATAGATGGAAATTGGAGATTTTAAGGACATGTAGCATGAAAACATGAAAACTAAGACACATACACCTGACACATGGATGGAAGAAATCACATTACGACACATGTGCATGAAAACATGAACAACAATTTTAACAATCTCCCCCTTTTTGTCATGAATTGACAAAGGAAGCTCAATCAACTAAAGCAAGATCAAAAACCAACACAAGCAATGATATGATGATGTAAATATCAGGAGCATGCAGGAAGGAAATAATAAGCAAATAGTGCATAGTAACATGCAAAACAACTAAAGCCAATCTCCCTTACCAAACAAATCAAAGTGATCATGCTAACAAACTCTTGTAATGATAAACCAAACTCCTCCTTACTAAAAACAGCCACAAACACTGAAAAATAGTGAACAACAAGAAAACGACAAAAATAATATGGTGGAGCAAGCAAGGAATTTCAAATTTGGACCTTGAAACACACAAGATTATCCAAGAAGCACACTTACTTGAAAACACAATGTGCACAGCCTCTAGAAGATTCCTTATAAAAGAAAGTGATGCATTATGTGAAAAGCATAGATCCCACGAGAAAAGTGTGTGTGTGACTCTAGGAGTTCGACAAACACTAGATTCAATCCTAGTAGTGATCTGAAAGTTGGACCTCCGACAAGAGAATCTAAGCACAACAAAGGAAAGTCAAACCACTAGGAATCAAGGGGTATTTGGTGAGTAAAAGCGGAGGCTACCCCTCAATCAATGAATCTTTTTCTTTTCCTTTTTTCACATATTTTTTCTTTTCTTTCTTTTGCACATTTTTTTTCTTTTGTTTCTTGTGCACATTTTTTTTTCTTTTGCACACTCATTGGCGGCTGACACGCTCAAGAGTATGAAAATCGAACCGGAGAAGCATGGATGTAATAAGGAAGGCCTGGTTGGTGACTCTGAGGTAGCCTTTTCCTCATGACTGGACTGCAAAGAATTAAGAGGAAAGCCGTGGAGGTGCAAAAAAAATGGAAGTTGGTTAAAAGACTCAACATCACCCATGATATGCTAGTATAGGTCAATTCCTCTAGAAAAGCAAAAGATACCATGCCAGAAGTCCATAAAAAAAATGATCACTAAGGCGGAAGACTCCGATATTTGCTAATCCAAGAGTGTGTACAGAATGAGACATACTAATCAAAAAACACACACTCCAAAATGAGTAATGACCACAGAAAGCACACACATATTAACATGTAATGGATATTCTTATCAATTCCAATATGCACCAAGGACTACTAAAAAATTTCAAGCTTGCAAAACCATACAAGAAAATCTTTTTGGATTTTTTATTTTTTTATTTATTTTTGAAAACAAAGCAAGACAGAAAACGAATAGGCAGACATTAAATGACCAAAAAAAAAAAAAAACACACAGAAACCAAAAAAATGAAAAAGAATAAACAAATTAGCACAAGTCAAGTTTTCTCACCCAAACCGCTTTAGTATGAACAAAATTGTAAGAATTGCGGTTCTTGGGTGGTGTCTTGACGTTGCGGTTCCCTTTCCCTTCAATGGGAACCCGTCTCGACTTGGTTTCCAACTTCATATTCCAAGGTCTAGTCAAACACATCCTCTGTTCATGTTTAGTCTCAAGCTGATCAAAATAGTGAGGTCTAATATGACCCTTAACCTCATTACTACCAATGAAGTGTCTCCTACCCCACGAGATGTTGGAATTTCTTCCATCTCTATGAGACACTCTCCCATGAAACTTATAACAATAAGGGCGAATATGACCATCCATATCACAATGATGACAAATAAAAACAGGGTGTACAGGGTGTACCTTCTTTTCTTTTACCTTACCAACTCTAGGAAGTTTGAGAAGTCCATCCTTATGTTGAATTTTTTGTTCTCCCTTTCCTTGAGTTCTTGTATCATGAGATGTGGATGCACTCTGTTTTTGCTCTTTGTTATCACCAAAGCCAATGCCACTCTTGTCACAACACATTTGTTGAGACCCAATGATATCCTCCAAAGTCTTTGATCCTTTGTTCCAAAGACCAATGGTAGCCATAGCACACTTGAGCTCTTCCTCTTTCTTGATCATCAGTTCTTCCAAAGCAACTTGAGACATTTCGAGAGATTCAATCTTTTCTTCATATGTTGCATAGATTTGCTGTAGCTCATTCCTCTCTGTCTCACAAGTCAAGAGTTTTGCACAAAGAGCTTGTCGATCATTAGCTATCTTGATGGCATCAATCCTGGCCTCAGAAATCTCCTCCTTTAGTTTGACATTCTCACATTCACATGCTTTGAGTTTTGTTGTGAGTTTGTCATTCAATTTGGATAAGTTAAGAGATTCCTTATACAACTTTTCATAAGCTTGCTCAAGCTCTTCATCATCACTCTCCGAGGATTCATCATCAGTAGCATTCTCAACCGACCTCTTCGGATACTCTGTTCGTCCTTCAGTTTCGGAAGCCGCCATGAAAGCAAGGAATTGTTTATGTCCCTCTTCGCCTTGATCTTCATTGTCACTTTCATCTTCATCAGATTCTGATTCATCATCCCAAGTGATAGCGAGGGCTTTCTTCTTCTTCAAACGAGTGGGGCATTCTGAAGCAAAGTGGCCAAATCCTTGGCATTCATAGCATTGGACTCTTTTAGAGTTCCCTTGTATCTTTCCTTTCTCCTTCTTGGCTATAGAATTAATTTTGAGTTTCTCTTTGCCTTTAGATTTATGAGTATGAGTAGATTCCAAAAGATTAGGATTCTTTTTCAAAAAAGATTTTTTAAATTGTTTAACAAAGGCAGCCGTAATCTTGGAATCTATCTCACAATCCTCATCAGAATCCTCATCAGAATCCTCTCCAACTCTATGAGCACTACTAAAAGCAATAGTATCTTTTTGTTTCTTTTTGAAATTCCTATGTGCCTCATAAGTTTGGAGATTTCCAACCAAGTGATCCAGCTTGAGGTTGTCAACATCTTGAGTCTCCTCAATAGCCGTAACTTTTGGTTGGAACCGATTGGGTAAGGACCTCAAAATTTTTCCTACAATCTTGGATTCCGGTATTTTTTCACCTAAATTGAAGCTGGAATTTACAATGTCACTCAACTTTCCATAAAATTCATCAAAGGTCTCACTATCTTTCATTGAAAGGTTTTCGAAACTAGATGTGAGCCTTTGAAGTTTTGAGCGTTTCACAGAAGGAGTGCCCTCATGAATAGTTTGTAAGATATCCCAAGCCTCTTTTGCGACTTCACAATTATAAATACGACTAAACTCTGCGGGTGTGACAGCGCAAAAGAGAGAATTGATAGCTTTACTATTTCAGCTACTATTTTGGTAATCAATTGTGTCCCACTTATCAATTGGTTTGGGGAAAGTTACTCCATCAACGGTAATCGTCGGTTCAGTCCACCCATACATGACAGATTGCCAAACTTTTTCATCAATAGATTTTAAAAATGATCTCATACGAGCTTCCCAAAACAAATAATTGGATCCGTCAAGTAGGGGTGGTCGAACCATAGAATTTCCCTCACGAATTGAATCCATTATCACAAATCAAACAAGATCTCGTTCCAAAAGAATTTTTTTTAAAAAAAATAGAACGACCTACTCTGATACCAATTGAAAAATCTAGAAATCTCCTAAATGTTGATTTGTGATTATGTATCAATTTTAAGCAGTAAACAACAATCCCAATCAAACAATCAAGAGAAATTGACACAACGATCATAATTGGACACCTCCAATTGTGATAAAAAACCACGGGCAACAGCCACAAAACAATCCACTAAGAAGATATAAAGGAATTACACAGGTATACTCTCAATTATCTAGCAAATCTACGCCCGAATTGAACCAACCCCTATGTGCCTCTTCCAACCCCGTCTTTACCTCGGAATTGTCTTGACGATGAGCCACTCCAGAATCCACCAAAGCTTCAGGCTCAAATTCTTCAGAATCCACCGAAGAACAACTCTCTCTTTTGTATAAAATGAACAAACAAACCTTTGATGTATTCTACTTGACCCATGAGTTGAATACCCAAATAAACATCAAAGAAAACTAGCAAAATATCCCCAGATATAAACCGTAGAACCCAAGAAGAAGATCTGGAGAAGTAAGTAAAGTTTTGGGAGAAAACCAACTACTTATAGAAATCCAAAGTAATCCTAGTTTTGGAAGAAAACCAATTCCTTATAGAAATCCGGATTTTGAAGCTCCCTCGAGTGAAGCTTCCCTCGCTCAAGCGAGAACCTTAACTCGCGTGATTTCCACTAGTGCCTTCGCTCGAGCCACGAACCCTTTGCTCGAGCGAACAATGAGCTCTTTTAGGTTTTTGTATAGACGCAATCCTTTACTCGAGCGAGCAAGGGCGGACAGCCAACTTTGAATGCAATTTTGCATTTTGCTTCGGGCGCGAGCTGACCTGGCAGCTCGACCCCCGTCATAATTAGCGAAGTGGCAATTTTGAAAGTATTAACATCACAAACTTCTCTGCAAGGCTCGATTCGGGTTGGATTCGCATCTAACAAACTCATAGCCTCACTGAAATAAAAGTGCGAAAACAAATACAACTGAAAGGAGTTTTGTCAAACGGGATTGCCAAGAATAAAAACCTAACAATTCAACTTCCATTTGTATTCAATTTCTTTTTCAATTCAACTTCCTTTTTTATTTAATTTCCAAATAGATCGTTAAGGTATAATGGTTTCTTCAATGAGCTTCCATTGTTAATTTTATGCAACTTTCATTTTTATTTTTATTCAACTTCCATTTTTATTCAATTTCTTTTTCGATTCAACTTCCTTTTTTTATTTAATTTCCAAATAGATCGTTAAGGTATAGTGGTTTCTTGAATGAACTTCCATTTTTATTTGTATTCAACTTCCATTTGTATTCAATTTCATTTTCTATTCAACTCTCTTTTCTACTAAATTTGTAGATAGATCGTTAAGATATAGTGGTTCCTTGAATGAACTTTTATTGTTAATTTTATGTAACTTCGATTTTTATTTTTCTTGAACATTAATTTTTATTCAATTTCCTTTTCCATTCACCTTCCATTTTTCTTCAGTTTTCAAATAGATTGTTCAGGTATAGTCGTTTCTTGATTGAACTTCCATTTTAATTTTATGCAACTTCCATTTTTATTTATATTCAACTTCCATTTTTATTCAATTTCCTTTTCCATTAAACTTCCATCTTTCTTTAATTTCCAAATAGATTGTTAAGGTATAGTTGTTTCTTGAATGAACTTCCATTTTAATTTTATGCAACTTCCATTTTTATTTTTATTAACTTCCACTTTTATTCAATTTCGTTTTCTATTCAACTTCCTTTTCTATTTAATTTCCAAATATATCGTTAAAGTATAGTGGTTTCTTGAATGAACTTCTATTTTTAATTTTATGCAACTTCTATTTTTATTTTTATTCTACTTCCATTTTTATTCAATTTCCTTTTCTATTCAACTTCCTTTTTTATTTAATTTCCAAATAGATCGTTAAGGTACAGTGGTTTCTTGAAAAACTTCCATTTTTATTTTTTTCAACTTCCATTTTTATTCAATTTCCTTTTCTATTCAACTTCCATTTTGATTTAATTTCCAAATAGATCGTTAAGGTATAGTGGTTTTTTGACTGAACTTCCATTGTTAATTTTATGCAACTTCCATTTTTACTTTTATTCAACTTCCATTTTTATTCAGTTTCCTTTTCTATTCAACTTCCATTTTTATCTAATTTTCAAATAGATCATTAAGTATATTGGTTTCTGGAATAAACTTCCATTTTAAATTTTATTCAACTTCCATTTTTATTTTTTTCAACTTCCATTTTTATTCAATTTCCTTTTCTATTCAACTTCCATTTTGATTTAATTTCCAAATATATCATTAAGGTATAGTGGTTTCTTGACTAAACTTCCATTGTTAATTTTATGCAACTACCATTTTTATTTTTATTCAATTTCCTTTTCTATTCAACTTCCATTTTTATCTAATTTTCAAATAGATCATTAAGTATATTGGTTTCTTGATTGAACTTCCATTTTTAATTTTATACAACTTCCTTTTTTATTTTTATTCAACTTCCATATTAATTTAATTTCCAAATAGATCGTTAAGGTATAGTGGTTTCTTGAATGAACTTCCATTTTCAATTTTATGCAACTTCCATTTTTATTTTTATTCAGCTTTCATTTTTATTCAATTTCCTTTTCTATTCAACTTCTTTTTTCATTTAATTTCCAAATTGATCGTTAAGGTACAGTGCATCTTGAATGAACTTCCATTTTTATATTTATGCAACTTCCATTTTTATTTTTATTCAACTTCAATTTTTATTCAATTTGCTTTTCTATTCAAATCATTTTTTATTTAATTTCTAAATAGATCGTTAAGGTATAGTGGTTTCTTGAATGAACTTTCATTTTTATTTTTATTCAACTTCCATTTGTATTCATTTTTCTTTTCTATTCAACTTCCTTTTTTATTTCATTTCCAGATAGATTGTTAAGGTATAGTGGTTTCTTCAAGGAACTTTTATTGTTAATTTTGTGCAACTTCCATTTTGATTTTTATTGAATATCAATTTTTTTTCAATTTCCTTTTCCGTTCAACTTCCATTTCTATATTGGTTTCTTGAATGGACTTTTTTTGTTAATTTTATGCAACTTCGATTATTATTTTTACTGAACATCAATTTTTATTCAATTTCCTTTTCTATTCAACTTCCATTTCTATTTAATTTCTAAGTAGATCATTAAGTTTTAGTCGTTTTTTGAATTAACTTCCATTTTAATTTTATGCAATTTCCATTTTTATTTTTATTCAACATCCATTTTTATTCAATTTTCTTTTCTATACAACTTCCATTTTTTATTTAATTTCCAAATAAATCGTTAAGGTATAGTGGTTTCTTGAATGAACTTCCATTTTTATTTTTCTTCAACTTCCATTTGTTTTCAATTTCCATTTCTATTCAACATCCTTTTTTATTTAATTTCCAAATAGATCGTTAAGGTATAGTAGTTTCTTGAATGAACTTCCATTTTCAATTTTGATGCAACTTCCATTTTTATTTTTATTCAACTTCCATTTTTATTCAATTTCCTTTTCTAATCAACTTCCTTTTTGATTTAATTTCCAAATAGATCGTTAAGTTATAGTGGTTTCTTGAATAAACTTCCATTTTCAATTTTGATACAACTTCCATTTTTATTTTTATTCAACTTCCATTTTTATTCATTTTTATTCAATTTCCTTTTCTATTCAACTTCCATTTTTATTCAATTTCCTTTTCTATTCAACTTCCCTAAAAAATAAACCCATAATACATAATATTAACATGCGGAATTATAAGGAAATAAAGTATCTTATTCCATTTATCAGAGTACCATGAAATAAAAACATCATAATAAATGCCCTATGGGCTTACACCTTGCCAAGCCAACACTTGGACACAATTCCATGAGTTCTAACTCAAAAACAAATAAAGCCCTAGGCTTGAAAGTTTACAAGTTGTTCAAATAAAACAAATAAAATAAAGCAAGTCTTCGAGTCCAAATCCTCACAAGCTAAGTCCTTGGAGGTAGTGAACCACCTGAACCTGAAAATGAAGTTCCCATATAGGGTGAGCCACAGCCCAGTAGAAAAATACTAAACCAAGCATAAGAATTAACTAAAGCATTAGCATTCGATACATGGTTAACACAAGATAATCAATTTCCAATTTCATGACACGAATGTCTACATTGTCTATGACATATTGTCTATGACACCTTTCACTTTCCAATATTTATTCAACTTTCCAATTATATCATTATGGCTCAGAACCTGGCCAACTATAATAGTAATCCAGATGTCACAAAAATAAATGAGACTAAAGCTCAAACCACAACACTTCCATACTTCCAACTGATACACATTATAATGATGTATCATATCAACAACAAATAGCAATATTGCTATTATCAATAAGCACACATATGAGTGATGCTACTGGAGTCCATCCCCTATCTCCTCCCAACAAATCCGGTTTAGAGGTACATCCCCTATCTTCCCCTAAACCGTGGAGTTCATCCCCTATCTTCTCCAAACAACATGCATATGCAATGAAACACACAATTGCCATATACAACACATAATCAATACAAGTAATGTTCTGTATTAATTCAGCAGTCAACATAAGTGACTTAATTCCAGTTATACCTAAGCCACATGCAAGGTCTACAACAATCACGACTATCCTCCACCGATAGCCCAAAACAGTTATTTCTAAACAAGAAATAAATACAACAATGAATGTAAAATCAACATTCTCATAGGTAAGTGTTTAAACTACCCAACTATATCATTAATCTCATAATTTCCCCAACTTCATGAATTAAAACCAATTCCACATTTTTCCCTTCAATTAATTATACAAATTAATCTAAGCCAAAACCCTAAGGTTTCTCCCAAAATTACCAAACTACCCCCACATACCAAAATACCAACACTTAGGATTAAAGCGTATAAATGGAGTAGGAAATCCCTACCTCGAAGCAAGAACCCAAAAAGAAGAAGACGGAGATGATAGCCCAAACTCCAAAGTGCTCCAAATCAACAACCGTTCAGATTAAATGGAAGCCCTCACTCTCCTCTATCTTATTTGTAAAGCAACTAGGGTAAAAACACACCCTAACTAGATCAAACCTAGGAGAGAAGGTGAGTTGGGAGAGAGAAAACTCGTAACTAGGGTTTCTGGATCAAAAAGTTGTAAAAAAAACGTTTTAAAACTGTTGCTGCGTATTTAAACTGGACAGGCTCGCTCGAGCGAAGACATGGTCGCTCGAGCGACCAGACACATAAATCCACGCTCGAGCGAAGAAAAGCTCGCTCGAGCCAAAAACTCGATGCTTCAGGTCTGCAACCCAGAAGCTCGCTCGAGCGACGAAATGCTCGCTCGAGCGACGAACTCGAAAACATACACCTCGCTCGCTCGAGCGAAGAAATGCTCGCTCGAGCCAAGAAACACATCTCTCAGGTCTAAGTACTAGACGCAATCGCTCGCTCGAGCCAAGGAAAGCTCGCTCGAGCGAAGAACCAAAAATGAAGACCTCGCTCGAGCGAAGAGAAGCTCGCTCGAGCGACCAAGCCAAAAACTGAACATGCAGACTTGATTTCTAAACCCAACCAATCTGCAACCAACCTGCTAAACACATCCTATAACCCAAGAATAAGGAATTAAAGGACAACAACAACAAATATAACAGCGGAATCCACGGAACGTAAGTCCGGATACAATAATCAAATGGGAAAAAGACCGGGGTCGCTATAACTCAATTTCCTTTTCTATTCAACTTCTTTTTTTTAATTTAATTTCCAAATAGATCGTTAAGGTATTGTGGTTTTTTGAATAAACTTCCATTTTTATTTTTATTCAATTTCCTTTTATATTCAACTTCCTTTTTTATTTAATATCAAAATATATCGTTAAGGTATAGTGGTTTCTTGAATGAACTTCCACTTTCAAATTCGATGCAACTTCCATTTTTATTTTTATTCAACTTCCATTTTTGTTCAATTTCCTTTTCTATTCAACTTCCTTTTTTGTTTAATTTCCAAATAGATCGTTAAGGTATAGTGATTTTTTTAATCAACTTCCATTGTTAATTTTATGCAACTTCTATTTTTATTTTTATTTTTATTCAACTTCCATTTTTATTTAATTTCCTTTTCTATTCAACTTTCTTTTTCATTTAATTTCCAAATAGATTGTTAAGATATAGTGGTTTCTTGAATTAACTTCCATTGTTAATTTTATGCAACTTCCATATTTATTTTTATTCAACTTCCATTTTTATTCAATTTCCTTTTCTATTCAACTTCCTTTTTTATTTAATTTCCAAATAGATCGTTAAGGTATAGTGGTTTCTTGAATGAACTTCCATTTTTATTTTTACTCAATTTCCATTTATACTCAATTTCCTTTTCTATTCAACTTCCTTTTTTATTTAACTTCCCTATAGATCGTTAAGGTATAGTGGTTTCTTGAATGAACTTCCTGTTTCAATTTTGATGCAACTTCCATATTTTTTTTTTATTCAACTTCCTTTTTTATTTAATTTCCAAATAGATTGTTAAGATATAGTGGTTTTTTTGGTGAACTTCCATTGTTAATTTTATGCAACTTCCATTTTTATTTTTATTCTTATTCAACTTCCACTTTTATTAAATTTCCTTTTCTATTTAATTTCCTTTTTTATTTAATTTCCAAATAGATCGTTAAGGTATAGTGGTTTATAGATTGAACTTCCATTTTTATTTTTATTCAACTTCCGTTTGTATTCAATTTCCTTTTCTATTCAATTTCCTTTTTTAGTTAATTTCCAGGTAGATCGTTAAGATATAGTGGTTTCTTGAATGAATTTTTTATGTTAATTTTACGCAACTCCGATTTTTATTTTTACTAAACATCAATTTTTATTCAATTTCCTTTTCCATTCAACTTCCATTTTTATTTAATTTCCAAAGAGATCGTTATGTTATAGTTGTTTCTTGAATGAACTTCCATTTTAATTTTATGCAACCTCCATTTTTATTCAATTTCCTTTTCTATTCAACTTCCTTTTTTTTTTTTTTTTAATTTCCAAATAGGTCGTTAAGGTATAGTGGTTTCTTGAATGAACTTCCATTTTTATTTTTTATTCAACTTCCATTTGTATTCAGTTTCCTTTTCTGTTCAACTTCATTTTTTATTTAATTTCCAAGTAGATTGTTAAGGTATAGTGGTTTCTTGAAGGAACTTTTATTGTTAATTTTAAACAACTTCCAATTTTATTTTTATTGAACATCAATTTTATTCAATTTCCTTTTCCGTTCAATTTCCATTTTTATTTAATTTCCAAATAGATCGTTAAGGTATAGTCGTTTCCTGACTAAACTTCCATTTTAATTTTTTGCAACTTCCATTTTTATTTTTATTCAACTTCCATTTTTAGCCAATTTCCTTTTCTATTCAACTTTCTTTTTTTGTTTAATTTGCAAATAAATCGTTAAGGTATAGTGGTTTCTTGAATGAGCTTCCGTTTTTACTTTTATTCAACTTTTATTTGTATTCAATTTCCTTTTCTATTCAACTTCCTTTTTTAATTAATTTGTTTTTCTATTCAACATCTTTTTTTTATTTAATTTCCAAATAGATCGTTAAGGTATAGTGGTTTTTGAATGAACTTCCACTTTCAATTTTGATGCAACTTCCATTTTTATTTTTATTCAACTTCCATTTTTTTTTCAATTTCCTTTTTTATTTAATTTCAAATAGATTGTAAAGGGATAATGGTTTTTTTAGTGAGCTTCCATTGTTAATTTTATGCAACTTCCATTTTTATTTTTATTCAACATCCATTTTTATTCAATTTCCTTTTCTATTCAACTTCCTTTTTTATTTAATTTCCAAATAGATTGTTAAGGTATAGTGGTTTCTTGAATGAACTTCGATTTTTATTTTTGTTCAACTTCCGTTTGTATTATATTTCCTTTTCTATTCAACTTTTTTTTTTTATTTAATTTCCAGAGAGATCGTCAAGGTATAGTGGTTTCTTGAATGAACCTTTTTTGTTAATTTTACGCAACTTCGATTTTTATTTTTATTGAACATCAATTTTTATTCAATTTCCTTTTCCATTCAACTTTTATTTCCATTTAATTTCCAAAAAGATCATTAAGGTGTGGTCGTTTTTTGAATGAACTTCCATTTTAATTTTATGTACCTACCATTTTTATTTTTATTCAACTTCCATTTTTATTCAATTTCCTTTTCTATTCAACTTCCTTTTTTTTTTTATTTAATTTCCAGTGAGATTGTTAAGGTATTGTGGTTTCCTAATGGAACTTTTATTGTTAATTTTATGCAACTTTTATTTTTCTTTTTATTGAACATTAATTTTTATTCAATTTCCTTTTCCGTTGAACTTCCATTTTTATTTAATTTCCAAATAGATCGTTAAGGTATAGTCGTTTCTTGAATGAACTTCCATTTTAAATTAATGCAACTTCCATTTTTATTTTTATTCAACTTCCATTTTTATTCAATTTCCTTTTTTATTCAACTTCTTTTTTTATTTAATTTCGAAATAGATCGTCAAGGTATAGTGGTTTCTTGAAGGAACTTCCATTTTTATTTTTATTCAACTTCCATTTGTATTCAATTTCCTTTTCTATTCAACTTCCTTTTTTTATTTAATTTCCAGATAGATCGTTAAGGTATAGTGGTTTCTTCAACGAACTTTTATTGTTAATTTTATGCAACTTCCGTTTTTATTTTTATTGAACATCAATTTTTATCCAATTTCCTTTTCCATTGAACTTCTATTTTTATTTAATTTCCAAATAGATTGTTACGGTATAGTCGCTTCTTGAATGAACTTCCATTTTAAATTTATGCAACTTTTATTTTTATTTTTATTCAACTTCCATTTTTATTAAATTTTCTTTTCTATTCAACTTCCATTTTTATTTAATTTCGAAATAGATCGTCAAGGTATAGTGGTTTCTTGAAGGAACTTCCATTTTTATTTTTATTCAACTTTCTTTTTTTATTTAATTTCCAGATAGATCGTTAAGGTATAGTGGTTTCTTCAACGAACTTTTATTGTTAATTTTATGCAACTTCGTTTTTATTTTTATTGAACATCAATTTTTATCCAATTTCCTTTTCCATTGAACTTCTATTTTTATTTAATTTCCAAATAGATTGTTACGGTATAGTCGCTTCTTGAATGAACTTCCATTTTAAATTTATGCAACTTTTATTTTTATTTTTATTCAACTTCCATTTTTATTAAATTTTCTTTTCTATTCAACTTCCTTTTTTATTTAATTTCCAAATAGATCGTTAAGGTATAGTGTTTTCTTGAATGAACTTCCATTGTTAATTTTATGCAACTTACATTTTTATTTTTATTCAACTTCAATTTTATTCAATTTCCTTTTCTATTCAACTTCCATTTTTATTTAATTTCCAAATAGATCGTTAAGGTATAGTGGTTTCTTGAATGAACTTCTATTTTTATTTTAATTCAACTTCCATTTCTATTCAATTTCATTTTCTATTCAACTTCCTTTTTATATTTAATTTCCAGATAGATCGTTAAGGTATAGTGGTTTCTTCAATGAACTTTTATTGTTAATTTTATGCAACATCCATTTTTATTTTTATTGAACATCAATTTTTATTCAAGGTCCTTTTACATTCAACTTCCATTTTTATTTAATTACCAAATAGATCGTTAAGGTATTGTGATTTCTTGAATGAAATTTCATTTTCAATTTTGATGCAACTTCCATTATTATTTTTATTCAATTTCCATTTTTATTCAATTTCCTTTTCTATTCAACTCCCTTTTTTTATTTAATTTCCAAATAGATCGTTAAGGTATAGTGGTTTCTTGAATGAACTTCCATTTTTATTTTTATTCGACTTCCATTCGTATTCAATTTCCTTTTCTATTCAACTTCCTTTTTTATTTAATTTCCAGATAGATCGTTAAGGTATAGTGGTTTCTTCAAAGAACTTTTATTGTTAATTTTATGCAACTTCCATTTTTATTTTTATTGAACATCAATTTTTATTCAATTTATTTTTCCATTGAACTTCTATTTTTATTTAATTTCCAAATAGATCGTTCAGGTATAGTCGTTTCTTGAATGAACTTGAATTTTAAATTTATGCAACTTCCATTTTTTTCAATTTTCTTTTCTATTCGAGTTCCTTTTTTATTTAATTTCCAAATAGATCGTTAAGATATAATGGTTTTTTTAGTGAACTTCAATTTGTTAATTTTATGCAACTTCCATTTTTATTTTTATTCAACTTCCATTTTTATTCAATTTCCTTTTCTATTCAACTTCTTTTTTTATTTAATTTCCAAATAGATCGTTAAGGTATTGTGGTTTCTTGAATGAACTTCCATTTTTATTTTTTTTTCAACTTCCATTTGTATTCAATTTCCTTTTCTATTCAACTTCCTTTTTTATTTAATTTCCAGATAGAACGTTAAGGTATAGTGGTTTCTTGAATGAACTTTTTTGTTAATTTTACGCAACTTCGATTTTTATTTTTATTCAACACCAATTTTTATTCAATTTCCTTTTCCGTTCAACTTCCATTTTTATTTAATTTCCACAGAGATCATTAAGGTATAGTCGTTTCTTGAATGAACTTCCATTTTAATTTTATGCAACTTCCGCTTTTATTTTTATTCAACTTCCATTTTTATTCAATTACCTTTTCTATTCAAATTCTTTTTTTTATTTAATTTCCAAATAGATCGTTAAGGTATAGTGGTTTCTTGAATGAACTTCCATTTTTAATTTTATTCAACTTCCATTTGTATTCAAATTTCTTTTCTATTCAACTTCCTTTTTTATTTAATTTCCAGATAGTTTGTTAAGGTATAGTGGTTTCTTCATGGAACTTTTATTATTAATTTTATGCAACTTCTATTTTTATTTTTATTGAACATCAATTTCTATTCAATTTCTTTTTCCGTTCAACTTCCATTTTTATTTGATTTCCAAATAGATCGTTAAGGTTAAGTCGTTTCTTGAATGAACTTCCATTTTAAATTTATGCAACTTCCGTTTTTATTTTTATTCAACTTCCATTTTTATTCAATTTTGTTTTCTATTCAACTTCCTTTTTTATTTAATTTCCAAATAGATCGTTAAGGTATAGTGGTTTCTTGAATGAACTTTCATTGTTAATTTTACGCCAATTTCATTTTTTATTTTTATCGAACTTCAATTTTTATTCAATTTCCTTTTCAATTCAACTTCCTTTTTTTATTTAATTTCCAAATAGATCGTTAAGGTATTATGGTTTCTTTAATGAACTTCCATTTTTATTTTTATTCAACTTACATTTGTATTCAATTTCCTTTTCTATTCAACTTCCTTTTTTATTTAATTTCCAAATAGATCGTTAAGGTATAGTCGTTTTTTGAATGAACTTCCATTTTCAATTTTATGCAACTTCCATTTTTATTTTTATTCAACTTTCTTTTTTATTCAATTTCCTTTTCTATTCAACTTCTTTTTTTATTTAATTTCCAAATAGATCGTTAGGGTATATTGATTTTTTTAATGAACTTCCATTGTTAATTTTATGCAACTTCCATTTTTATTTTTATTCAACTTCCATTTTTATTCAATTTCCTTTTTTCTATTCAACTTCTTTTTTTTTATGTAATTTCCAAATAGATCGTTAAGGTATAGTGGTTTCTTGAATGAACTTTCATTTTTATTTTTATTCAACTTCCGTTTGTATTGAAATTTTTTTTCCTATTAATCTTCCACTACAACAAAAACACATTTTAGTGAGACCATACTAGTGGCATGTTCTTAAAAAATGTCACAAAAAGAATATTTGGTGGCATTTTTTAGAAAAATGTCATAGAGTCACAAACATACAAGGCTCTCGTGGTATTTCAATTAAAAAAAGTGTCACTTCACTAGAAGAAAAATGCCACTATAACAAATTTACACTTTAGTGACACTACACTAGTGACATGTTTTTAGAAAATGCCACAAAAATAAAAATTGGCATTAAATGTTTTAGAAAAATGCCACAGAACCACAAACATATAAGGTTCTTGTGGCATTTCAATAAAGAAATGTCACATCAATTTTATGGTATTTTATAAAATAATGACAGAAAAAATTATGTTCGTGACATTTACCAACAAATGCCACTAAACTTCAGTCGCAATGGCATTTTTTAAAAAATGTCAGGATACTAGGTAGGTGCAAATTACTTTTTATGGCACTTAGGTGAAAAGTGTCATAAACAAATAGTTTATAGCATTTTGAGAAATGCCACTAAGCCAAAAACTTTCCAAGCTTATAATGGCATTTTTGAAAAAACAAAAAATGTCAATATATTTTCTAAATTTTTAAAATGTAGTAAATGATTAAAAATAAATGAATTAAACTCAATATACACTACAAGAAAAAGCACATTCGGCGACTAAATTTCCTGACCAAAAAAAATTTGATCACTAAAAGTATAGCTTTCAGCGACCAAAACAGCATTAGTTGCCAAAAATAAAGCTTTTTGGTGACTAAACAATTTTAGTAGCCAAAAGTCTACAATTGGCGACTAAAACTAAGTTTGGTCGCTGATTATATGGGTTTTAGTGATTAAAAAATTTTTAATAGCCAAAAGTAAAGCTTTTTGGCGACTAAAAAAATTTAGTAGCTAAAAGTCTACAATTGGCGACTAAAAATAAGTTTGGTCGCTGATTATATGGGTTTTACCGACTAAAAAAATTTTAGTAGCCAAAAGTCTACAATTGGTGACTAAAAAATAAGTTTAGTCGCCAAAAGTAGACATTTTTAGCGCGGGAAAACTAAAATCCTACGGCGGGAATTAAATTTTTTGGCGACCAAAATTTTGGTAGCTGAAAGTGCATCTTGGATGACCAAATCCGATTTTGGTCGGCAAAAGTTAAGTTTTTTAGCAACTAAAAAACAATTAATAGCCAAAAGTGGCCTTTTTTATTTTGCTAGTAAATAGTTTATTTTACATAAATTATGTTCAATAAAATAATTATGTTTATACATATACTTTTATATTAATATGGATGTATGTACTATATAAATAATATATGTTGCATATATAATCATGTGGTGCTATAGAGGTGTAGTGGGAAGAGTGTGGTGTATAAGGTTTATGGTGCGGGAGGTTGGCGGTTCGAGTCTCCGCAATAGCGGATCAAATTGTTCTACAACGAATTATCGTCACGAATGGCACTTGATAGCGTCACGAATAGTGCCTACCATGACATTAAAGTGTCACTGAAAGGTTTTAGTCTTGATGGTGTAATGACACTTATAAGTGTCACCAACTCTTTTTTTAATGGCGCTTGATAGTGCCACAAATAATATCTACCATGACATCAAAATGTCATTGAAAGTTTTTAGCCATGATGGTGTAGTGGCACTTGCAAGTATTTACCGTGGCACTAGTATCGACCGTGGCACGGATACAAATGGCACTTGTTCAAAATGCCACAAGACTAAAAAATGTCATTAAACCAATAGTTTTGTGGCACTTTCAAATGTCACTAAACTAAGAAAATGTTGTAGTGTTCCTTTTTTACTTAATTTTCGGATAGATTGTTTTTTCAAAGAACTTTTATTGTTAATTTTATGCAACTTCCATTTTTATTTTTATTGAACATCAATTTTTATTCAATTTCCTTTTCTGTTCAACTTCCATTTTTATTTAATTCCCAAATAGATCGTTACGGTATAGTCGTTTCTTGAATTAACTTCCATTTTAAATTATGCAACTTCTATTTTTATTTTTCTTCAACTTCCATTTTCATTCAATTTCCTTTTCTATTCAACTTCCTTTTTTATTTAATTTCCAAATAGATCGTTAAGATATATTGGTTTCTTGAATGAACTTCCATTGTTAATTTTATGCAGTTTCCATTTTTATTTTTATTCAACTTCCATTTTTATTCAATTTCTTTTTCTATTCAACTTTCTTTTTTTTATTTAATTTCCAAATAGATCGTTAAGGTATAGCGGTTTCTAGAATGAACATCCATTTTTATTTTTAATCAACTTCCATTTGTATTCAATTTCCTTTTCTATTCAACTTCCTTTTTTATTTAATTTCCAGATAGATCGTTAAGGTATAGTGGTTTCTTCAATGAACTTTTATTGTTAATTTTATGCAACTTTCATTTTTATTTTTATTGAACATCAATTTTTATTCAATTTCCATTTCCATTGAACTTCTATTTTTATTTAACTTCAAAATACATCCTTACGGTATAGTCGTTTCTTGAATGAACTTTCATTGTTAAATTTATGCAACTTCCATTTTTATTTTTATTTAACTTCCATTTTTATTCAGTTTTCTTTTCTATTCAACTTTCTTTTTTAATTAATTTCCACATAGATCGTTAAGGTATAGTGTTTTCTTGAATTAACTTCCATTGTTAATTTTATTCAACTTCCATTTCTATTTTTATTTAACTTCAATTTTATTCAATTTCCATTTCTATTCAACTTCTTTTATTTATTTAATTCACAAATAGATCGTTAAGGTATAGTGGTTTTTTGAATGAACTTCCATTTTTATTTTAATTCAACTTCTATTTGCATTCAATTTCATTTTCTATTAAACTTCCTATTTTATTTAATTTCCTGATAGATCGTTAAGGTATAGTGATTTCTTCAATGAACTTTTATTGTTAATTTTATGCAACATCCATTTTTATTTTTATTGAATATCAATTTTTATTCAATGTCCTTTTCCATTCAACTTCTATTTTTATTTAATTACCAAATAGATCGTTAAGGTATTGTGGTTTCTTGAATGAAATTTAATTTTCAATTTTGATGCAACTTTCATTTTTATTTTTATTCAACTTCCATTTTTATTCAATTTCTTTTTCTATTCAACTTCCTTTTTTATTTTTATTCAACTTCCATTTTTATTCAATTTCCTTTTCTATTCAACTTCCTTTTTTATTTAATTTCCAAATAGATCATTAAGATATAGTGGTTTCTAGAATAAACTTCCATTGTTAATTTTATGCAACTTCCATTTTTATTTTTATTCAACTTCTATTTTTATTCAATTTCCTTTTCTATTCAACTTCCTTTTTTATTTAATTTCCAAATAGATCGTTAAGGTATAGTGGCTTCTTGAATGAACTTCCACTTTTATTTTTATTCAACTTTAATTTGTATTCAATTTCCTTTTCTATTCAACTTCCTTTTTTATTTAATTTCCAAATAGATCGTTAAGGTATAGTGGTTTCTTCAATGAACTTTTATTGTTAATTTTATGCAACATCCATTTTTATTTTTATTGAATATCAATTTTTATTCAATGTCATTTTCCATTCAACTTCCATTTTTATTTAATTACCAAATAGATCGTTAAGGTATTGTGGTTTCTTGAATGAAATTTAATTTTCAATTTTGATACAACTTCCATTTTTATTCAATTTCCTTTTCTATTCAACTTCCTTTTTTATTTTTATTCAACTTCCATTTTTATTCAATTTCCTTTTCTATTCAACTTCCTTTTTTATTTAATTTCCAAATAGATCGTTAAGATGTAGCGGTTTTTAGAATAAACTTCCATTATTAATTTTATGCAACTTCCATTTTTATTTTTATTCAACTTTCATTTTTATTCAATTTCCTTTCTATTCAACTTCATTTTTTATTTTTATTCAACTTCCATTTTTATTCAATTTCCTTTTCTATTCAACTTCCCTTTTTTATTTAATTTCCAAATAGATCGTTAAGATATATTGGTTTCTAGAATAAACTTCCATTGTTAATTTTATGCAACTTCCATTTTTATTTTTATTCAACTTCCATTTTTATTCAATTTCCTTTTTTTATTTAATTTCCAAATAGATCGTTAAGGTATAGTAGTTTCTTGAATGAACTTCCAATTTTATTTTTATTCAACTTCCGTTTGTATTCAATTTCCTTTTCTATTCAACTTCCTTTTTTATTTAATTTCCAGATAGATCGTTAAGGTATAGTGGTTTCTTCAATGAACTTTTATTGTTAATTTCATTCAACTTCGATTTTTATTTTTATTAAACATTAATTTTTATTCAATTTTCTTTTCCATTCAACTTCCATTTTTATTTAATTTCTAAATAGATCGTTAAGGTAAAGTCGTTTCTTTATTGAACCTCCATTTTAATTTTATGCAACTTCCATATTTATTTTTATTCAACTTCCTTTTTTATTTAAATTCAAATTCATCGTTAAGGTATAGTGGTTTTTTGAATGAATTACCATTTCCAATTTTGATGCAACTTCCATTTTTATTTTTATTCAACTTCCATTTTTATTTAATTTTCTTTTTTATTCAACTTCCTTTTTTATTTCAATTCCAATAGATCGTTAAGGTATAGTGGTTTCTTAAATGAACTTTCATTGTTAATTTTATGCAACTTCCTTTTTTATTTTTATTCAACTTTCATTTTTATTCAGTTCCTTTTCTATTCCACTTTCTTTTTTATTCAATTTCCAAATAGATCGTTAAGGTATAGTGGCTTCTTGAATAAACTTTCATTTTCAATTTTGATGCAAATTACATTTTTATTTTTATTCAACTTCCATTTTTATTCAATTTTCTTTTCTATTCAACTTCCGTTTTTATTTAATTTCCAAATAGATCGTTAATGTATAGTCGTTTCTTGAATGAATTTCCATTTTTATTTTAATTCAACTTCCATTTGTATTCAATTTCATTTTCTATTCAATTTCCTTTTTTAGTTAATTTCCAGATAGATCGATCAGGTATAGTGGTTTCTTCAACGAACTTTTACTGTTAATTTTATGCAACATCCATTTTTATTTTTTTTGAACATCAATTTTTATTCAATGTCCTTTTCCATTCAACTTCCATTTTTATTTAATTACCAAATAGATCGTTAAGGTATTGTGGTTTCTTGAATGAAATTTAATTTTCAATTTTGATGCAACTTCAATTTTTATTTTTATTCAACTTCCATTTTTATTCAATTTCTTTTTCTATTTAAGTTCCTTTTTTATTTAATTTCCAAATAGATCGTTAAGATATAGTGGTTTCTTGATTGAACTTCCATTTTTATTTTTATTCAACTTCCATTTTTATTCAATTTCCTTTTCGATTCAACTTTCTTTTTTTATTTAATTTCCGCAGAGATCGTTAAGGTAAAGTGGTTTTTGGAATGAACTTCCATTTTTATTTTCATTCAACTTTTATTTGTATTCAATTTCTTTATCTATTCAATTTCCTTTTTTATTTAATTTCCAGATAGATCGTTACGGTATAGGGGTTTCTTCAATGAACTTTTATTGTTAATTTTATGCAACAACCATTTTTATTTTTATTGAACGTCAATTTTTATTCAATGTCCTTTTCCATTCAACTTCCATTTTTAGTTAATTTCCAAATAGATCGTAAAGTTATAGTCGTTTCTTGAATGAACTTCCATTTTCAATTTTGATGCAAGTTCCATTTTTATTTTTATTCAACTTCCATTTTTATTTAAATTCAAATTCATCGTTAAGGTATAGTGGTTTTTTGAATGAATTACCATTTCCAATTTTGATGCAACTTCCATTTTTATTTTTATTCAACTTCCATTTTTATTTAATTTTCTTTTTTATTCAACTTCCTTTTTGATTTCAATTCCAAATAGATCGTTAAGGTATAGTGGTTTCTTAAATGAACTTTCATTGTTAATTTTATGCAACTTCCTTTTTTATTTTTATTCAACTTTCATTTTTATTCAGTTTCCTTTTCTATTCCACTTTCTTTTTTATTCAATTTCCAAATAGATCGTTAAGGTATAGTGGCTTCTTGAATAAACTTTCATTTTCAATTTTGATGCAAATTACATTTTTATTTTTATTCAACTTCCATTTTTATTCAATTTCCTTTTCTATTCAACTTCCTTTTTTATTTAATTTCCAAATAGATCGTTAAGGTATAGTAGTTTCTTGAATGAACTTGCGTTTTTATTTTTATTCAACTTCCTTTTGTATTCAATTTCCTTTTCTATTCAACTTCGTTTTTTATTTAATTTCCAGATAGATCGTTAAGGTATAGTGGTTTCTTCAATGAACTTTTATTGTTAATTTCATTCAACTTCGATTTTTATTTTTATTAAACATTAATTTTTATTCAATTTTCTTTTCCATTCAACTTCCATTTTTATTTAATTTCTAAATAGATCGTTAAGGTAAAGTCGTTTCTTTATTGAACCTCCATTTTAATTTTATGCAACTTCCATATTTATTTTTATTCAACTTCCTTTTTTATTTAAATTCAAATTCATCGTTAAGGTATAGTGGTTTTTTGAATGAATTACCATTTCCAATTTTGATGCAACTTCCATTTTTATTTTTATTCAACTTCCATTTTTATTTAATTTTCTTTTTTATTCAACTTCCTTTTTGATTTCAATTCCAAATAGATCGTTAAGGTATAGTGGTTTCTTAAATGAACTTTCATTGTTAATTTTATGCAACTTCCTTTTTTATTTTTATTCAACTTTCATTTTTATTCAGTTTCCTTTTCTATTCCACTTTCTTTTTTATTCAATTTCCAAATAGATCGTTAAGGTATAGTGGCTTCTTGAATAAACTTTCATTTTCAATTTTGATGCAAATTACATTTTTATTTTTATTCAACTTCCATTTTTATTCAATTTTCTTTTTCTATTCAACTTCCGTTTTTATTTAATTTCCAAATAGATCGTTAATGTATAGTCGTTTCTTGAATGAATTTCCATTTTTATTTTAATTCAACTTCCATTTGTATTCAATTTCATTTTCTATTCAATTTCCTTTTTTAGTTAATTTCCAGATAGATCGATCAGGTATAGTGGTTTCTTCAACGAACTTTTACTGTTAATTTTATGCAACATCCATTTTTATTTTTTTTGAACATCAATTTTTATTCAATGTCCTTTTCCATTCAACTTCCATTTTTATTTAATTACCAAATAGATCGTTAAGGTATTGTGGTTTCTTGAATGAAATTTAATTTTCCATTTTGATGCAACTTCAATTTTTATTTTTATTCAACTTCCATTTTTATTCAATTTCTTTTTCTATTTAAGTTCCTTTTTTATTTAATTTCCAAATAGATCGTTAAGATATAGTGGTTTCTTGATTGAACTTCCATTTTTATTTTATTCAACTTCCATTTTTATTCAATTTCCTTTTCTATTCAACTTCCTTTTTTATTTAATTTCCAAATAGATCGTTAAGGTATAGTAGTTTCTTGAATGAACTTGCGTTTTTATTTTTATTCAACTTCCTTTTGTATTCAATTTCCTTTTCTATTCAACTTCGTTTTTTATTTAATTTCCAGATAGATCGTTACGGTATAGTGGTTTCTTCAATGAACTTTTATTGTTAATTTTATCCAACATCCATTTTTTTTTTTATTGAACCTCAATTTTTATTCAATGTCCTTTTCCATTCAACTTCTATTTTTATTTAATTACCAAATTGATCGTTAACGTATTTTGGTTTCTTCAATGAAATTTCATTTTTAATTTTGATGCAACTTCCATTTTTATTTTTATTCAACTTCCATTTTTATTCAATTTCTTTTTCTATTCAATTTCCTTTTTTTATTTAATTTCCAAATAGAACGTTAAGGTATAGTGATTTTTTGAATGAACTTCCATTTTTGCATTTACGCAACTTTCATTTTTATTTTTATTGAACTTGAATTTTTATTCAATTTCCTTTTCTATTCAACTTCTTTTTTTATTTAATTTTCAAATAGATCGTTAAGGTATAGTGGTTTCTTGAATGAACTTCCACTTTCAATTTTGATGCAACTTCCATTTTTATTTTTATTCAACTTCCTTTTTTATTTAATTTCCAAATAGATCGTTAAGGTATAGTGGTTTCTTAAGTGAACTACCATTGTTAATTTTATGCAACTTCCATTTTTATTTTTATTCAATTTCCATTTTTATTCAATATCCTTTTCTATTCAACTTCCTTTTTTATTTAATTTCCCAATAGATCATTAGGGTATAGTGGTTTCTTGAATAAATTTACATTTTCAATTTTGATGGAACTTCCATTTTTTATTTTTATTTAACTTCCATTTGTATTCAATTTCCTTTTCTATTCAACTTCCTTTTTTATTTAATTTCCAAATTGGTCGTTAAGGTATAATGGTTTCTTCAATTAAACTTCCATTGTTAAATTTATGCGACATCCATTTTTATTTTTATTTAACTTCTATTTTTATTCAATTTTCTTTTCTATTCAACTTTCTTTTTTATTTAATTTCCAAATAGATCGTTAAGGTATAGTGGTTTTTTGAATGTACTTCCATTTTTATTTGTATTCAACTTCCATTTGTATTCAATTTCCTTTTCTATTCAACTACCTTTTTTTGTTAATTTCCAGATTTATCGTTAAGGTATAGTGATTTCTTGAATGAACTTTTATTATTAATTTTATGCAACTTCGATTTTTATTTTTATTGAACATCAATTTTTATTTGCTTTCCTTTTCCATTCCACTTCCATTTTTATTTAATTTCCAAATAGATCGTTAACGTATAGTCGTTTCTTGAAGATACTTCCATTTTAATTTTATGCAACTTCCATTTTTATTTTTATTCAACTTCCATTTTTATTCAATTTCCTTTTCTATTCAACTTCCTTTTTTATTTAATTTCCAAATAGATCGTTAAGGTATAGTAGTTTCTTGAATAAACTTCCATTTTCAATTTTGATGCAACTTCCATTTTTATTTTTATTCAACTTCCATTTTATTCAATTTCCTTTTCTATTCAACTTCTTTTTTTATTTAATTTCCAAATAGATCGTTAAGGTATAGTGGTTTCTTGAATGAACTACAATTTTTATATTTATGCGACTTTCATTTTTATTTTTATTCAACTTCAATTTTTATTCAATTTCCTTTTCTGTTCAACTTTCTTTTGTGTTTAATTTCCAAATAGATCGTTAAGGTATAGTTGTTTCTTAAATGAATTTCCATTTTTATTTTTATACAACTCCCATTTGTGTTGAATTTCCCTTTCTATTCAACTTCGTTTTTTATTTAATTTCCAAATAGATCGTTAAGGTATAGTGGTTTCTTCAATGAACTTTTATTGCTAATTTTATGCAGCTTCCATTTTTATTTTTATTGAACATCAATTTTTATTCAATTTCCTTTTCCATTCAACTTTCATTTTTATTTAATTTCCAAATTGATCGTTAAGGTATGGTCGTTTCTTGAATTATAGCGATCCCAGTTTTCCTTTCCTTTTATATTGTATTCCAGACTTGGTTCCGTGGTTGTGTTGTTGTCTCATTCTCATTTCCATCATTTACTCCTTATATTTGAGTCTTGGGTTGTGTTGGGCAGGTTTGAAATAGGTTGGTTGTGCTTTGAAACCAAAGGTTGATGCCTAGAATTTGGCCTTCACGCTCGAGCGAAGCTTTTGACGCTCGAACATAATTTTCCACCTCCCAGTACTTTTGTCTGCAGGTCTTCAGACGCTCGAGCGTGAGTTTTGACGCTCGAGCGTGACCCTTTGTTTTTGTTCCTCCGCTCGAACGGGGAGTTTGACGCTCGAGCGGGGACCATGTCTGCAAAACGTCTGGAAGTGTGCAATCTACGCTCGAGCGGCGCTTTTGACGCTCAAGTGTGAGTCTGTGTCTGACGCTCGAGCGGGGCGACTTTTATATAAATCCGTAATTCGACTTTTTGGATCACTTTTTCAACTCTCTTTCTCTCTCTTACTTTCCCAAAATCAGATTTGAGAGCTCCTATCTCTAAAACCTTGCCTTCTCTCTAGGGATTGATCTAGTAGGAGTGGTTTCCTCATCTTTGGCCTTTGTAAAAGTTGTTGAGTTTGTCGAGCGCTATCTTTTTATCCAAAAATTTCTTGGTTTGGAGCATTTCGAGATTTCTCCATCTTCTCCATTGGGTTTCACCTCTTGAGGTAGGGATTCCAACTCATTTCTATGGTCTTTAACATAAATGTTGGGTATTTTGCATAAATGGTTTGATTTTGAAAGTTAGGGTTTCAAATGTGTAATGAGGGGTTTCAAATCTTTGAACCACAAATGTGTATTTTTGGGTTTCAAAATGAGGTATTTGGTGTTGTTGATAATATTTGGACCTTTGGGTCAATATTGAGAAAAGGGGAAAAATGCCATGTTTGGGTATACTTGGGTCATTAGTGTAATTAATGACAATTGTTATGGAAATGTGAAATTGAGTTGAAAATAATGGAATTAGCTCATTATGGGTTAGAATGGTGGAGTTGGATTTATTAATCGCTTACTTTAAAAATGTTGAGATTTTATATCTGTTGAGGCATTTATTATCTGTTTAGAAATAACTACTTTGGGCTATCGGTGGAGGATAGTCTTGATTGTTATAGACAATGCATGATGATTAGGCAAACTAAAACTAATAAATTGAATATGTCATCGAATATGACGGTTGGAATAATACATTGAATTTATGTATTAATTGATTATGTATTTGATATGTGTTTATATACATTGTATTGTGTGGGAGGAGATAGGGGATGTACTCCACGGTTTAGGGGGAGATAGGGGATGGACTCCTAAACTAGATATTATTTGGGAGGAGATAGGAGATGGACTCCATTGATACAACAATTTCGTGTATCTATTGAAGTATTGATATAGCAAATTTGTATATCATATATGAAGTATGGAAGTGTTTGGTTTGACATTGATACAGCAATTACGTGTATCTTTGGTTAAGTGTGAAGTGTTTAATTTGAGTTTGAAAAATCTAGAAACCCTAGATGTTGATTTGTGATTATATACCAATTTTAAGCAGAATATAACAATCCCAATCAAACAATCAAAGACAAATCGACACAACGATTTTACGTGGAAAAACCACAATTGGACACCTCCAACTGTGATTAAAAAACCACGGGCAACAGCCACAAAACAATCCACTAAGAAGATTTAAAGGAATTACACAGGTATACTCTCAATTACCTAGCGAATCCACGCCTAATTGAACCAACCTCTATGTGCCTCTTCCAACCCCGTCTTCACCTCAGAATTGTCTTTACGATGAGCCACTCCAGAATCCACCGAAGCTTCAGGCTCGAATTCTTCAGAATCCACTGAAGAACAACTTGCTATCTCTCTTGTGTATAACAAACAAAACCTTTGATGTACTCTCTCTAAACCATGAGTTGAATACTCAATAAAACATCAAAGAAAACTAACAAAATATCCCCAGATATAAACCTTAAGAACCAAAAAGAAGATCTGGAGGAATTAAATAGTTTTGGGAGAAAACCAACTACTTATAGAAAACCAAAGTAATCCTAGTTTTGGAAGAAAACCAACTCCTTAACAAATCTGGAAATCTGGGTTCGCGCGGTCCGCTCGAGCGTGGGACTTCCCGCTTGAGCGGAGACTTCATATTTCGTGATTTCATATAGGCTCCATGCTCGAGCGTCAGTTTCCACGCTCAAGCGTCGAATCACATCATCCAATACTTTTTCAGGCATAGCAGAGATACTGTGAGCTCGCAAACCCCGCTCGAGCGTTACTTTCCCCGCTCGAGCGGGAAGACCAAAACTGGAAAATCTGGAACTAAAAAACTGTTACAATTTTGAATGCAATTTTGCATTTTGCTTCGGCCCGCGAGCTGACCGGGCAGCTTGACCCCCGTCATAATCAGCGAAGTGGCAATCTTGAAAGCATTAACATCACAAACTTCTCTGCAAGGCTCGATTCGGGTTGGATTCGCATCTAACAACTCATAGCCTCACTGAAATAAAAATGCAAATAAAATTACAACTCAAAGGAGTTTTGTCAAACGGGATTGCTAAGAAATAAAACCTAACAATCTCCCCCTTTGGCAATGCCGAGACAAAACATACCTAACAAACAAAATCCTAATCACCCCAACCCATTACAGCCAACAAACACAAACTTCTTTCTGATGGTCATGATCTGTAAAATAGTTATTAGTGCCGCAATCTCCAAAACAACTATTAGTCCCACAAGAGTATATGAAAAAGCAATAGACATATGACACGATTATCTTGAAACATCAGATGGAAAACATGAATAGATGAAAACTAAGACTCATGAACAACAACTCTCACACAACAAAAGCAAGATCATAAACCACACAAACAATGATATGACGAAGTAAATATCAGGAGTATGCAAGAAGGAAATAATTTGCAAACAGTGCACAGAAACATGCAAAACAACTATCGGCAATTTCCCTTACCAAACAAATCAAAGTGTTCATGCTAAACAACTCTTGCAATGAAAAACCAAACTCCCTTACCAATCCAAATCAAGATGAACCAAACTCCCCCTCACTAAAAGCAACCACAAACACTGAAAACAGTGAACAAGAAGAAAGCTGGACCTCTGACAAGAGAATCTAATCACAACTAAGGAAAGTCAAACCACTAGGAATCAAGGGGTATTTGGTGAGTAAAGGCGGAGGCTCCCCCTCAATCAATGAATCCCCATTTTTTATTTTCACTTTTTTTTCTTTTCTTTCTTTTGCACATTTTTTCTTCTTCTTCTTCTTCTTCTTCTACTTTTTCTTTTGCACACTCATTGGCGGCTGACACGCTAAAGAGTATGGAAACCGAACCAGAGAAGCATGGATATAATAAGGATAGCCTGGTTGGTGACTCTGAGGTAGCCTTTTCCTCATGGCTGGACTACAAAGAACAAAGGGGAAAGCCATGGAGATGCAAAAAGATGGAAGATGGTTAAGAGACTCAACATTACCCATAATATGCTAGTATAGGTCAATTCCTCTAGAGAAGCAAAAGATACAATGCCAGAAGTCCATAGATAAAAAAGAATCACTAAGGCGGAAGACTCTGATATTTGCTAATCCAAGAGTGTGTACAGAATGAGACATACTAATCAAAGAACACACACTCCAAAATGAGTAATGACCACAGATAGCACACACATATTAACATGTAATGGATATTCTCATCAATTCCAATATGCACCAAGGACCACTCAAAAATTTCAAGTTTGCAAAACCATACTAAGAAAATCTTTTTGGATTTTTTTTTTTAAACCAAAGTAAGATAAAAAACAAACATGCACACATTTTTTTCTCATTAAAAAAAAAGACACAGAGACCCAAAAAACTAAACAGAGTAAACACATTAACACAAGTTAAGTTTTCTCACCCAAATCTTTTTGGTCTTAACAAAATCAAGTCTAGCGGACTTGGTAAGAGTCGTGGTGCTGTGAACACCCTCCTGAATCTTGGTATTCCTAGACATGTAAGGTTGTCTCCTAACCCAAAAAGTATTCAAATTTCGACCCTTTTGAGACACTCTCCCATGCAACTTATAACAATAAGGGCGAATATGACCATGCATACCACAATGATGACAAATAAAAACAGGGTATACCTTCTTTTCTTTTACCTTACCAACTCTAGGAAGTTTGAGAAGTTTATCCTCATGTTGAATCTTTTGTCCTCCTTTTCCTTGAGTTCTTGTATCATGAGATGTGGATGCACTCTGTTGTTGCTCTTTCTTACCTCCAAAGCTAATGCCACTCTTGTCAGAACAGATTTGTTGAGACCCAATGATATCCTCCAAAGTCTTTGATCCTTTGTTCCAAAGACCAATGGTAACCATAGCACACTTTAGCTCTTCCTCTTTCTTGATCATTAGTTCTTCCAAAGCAACTTGTGACATCTCAAGAGATTCAATCTTTTCTTCATACATGGCATGGGTTTCCTGTAGCTCATTCCTCTCTGTCTCACAAGTCAACAGTTTTGCACAAAGAACTTGTCGATCATCAGCTATATTGATGGCATTAATCCTAGCCTCGGAAATCTCCTCCTTAAGTTTGACATTCTCACTTTCACATGCTTTGAGTTTCTTTGTGAGTTTGTCATTCAACTTGAATAAGTTAAGAGACTCCTTATACAATTTTTCATAAGCTTGCTCAAGCTCTTCATGATCACTCTCCGAGGATTCATCATCAGTGGTATTCTCAACTGACATCTTCGGAGACTCTGTTTGTCCTTCAGTTTCAGAAGACGCCATGAAAGCAAGGAATTGCTTATGTCCCTCTTCGCCTTGATCTTCGTTGTCACTGTCATCTTCATCAGATTCTGATTCATCATCTCAAGTGATGGCGAGGGCTTTTTTCTTCCTTAAACGAGTGGGGCATTCTGAAGCAAAGTGGCCAAATCCTTGGCATTCATAGCAGTGGACACTTTCAGAGTTCCCTTGTATCTTTCCTTTCTCCTTCTTGGCTATAGGACTAATTTTGAGTTTATCTTTGCCTTTAGATTTATGAGTATGAGTAGATTCCAAAAGATTAGGATTCTTTTTCAAAAAGGATTTTTTAAATTGTTTAACAAAAGCAGCCATAATCTTGGAATCTATCTCACAATCCTCATCAGAATCCTTTACCACTTTATGAGCACTACTAAAAGCAAAATATTTTTGTTTCTTTTTGAAATTTCTATGTGCCTCATAAGTTTGGAGATTTCCAACCAACTGATCCAGCTTGAGGGTGTCAATGTCTTGAGCCTCCTCAATTGTCGTAACTTTTGGTTGGAACCGATCGGGCAAGGATCTCAAAATTTTTCCCACAACTTTGGATTCTGGTATTTTTTCACCTAAATTGAAGCTGGAATTAACAATGTCACTCAACTTCGCATAAAATTCATCAAAGGTCTCACTATCTTTCATTGAAAGGTTTTCAAAACTGGATGTGAGCCTTTGAAGTTTTGAGCGTTTAACAGAAGGAGTGCCCTCATGAATAGTTTGTAAAATATCCCAAGCCTCTTTTGCGACTTCACAATTGCAAATCCGACTAAACTCTTCAGGTGTGACAGCGCAAAAGAGAGAATTGATAGCTTTACTATTCCAGCTACTATTTTGGTAATCAGTTGTGTCCCACTTATCAATTGGTTTGGGGAAAGTTACTCCATCAACGGTAATCGTTGGTTCAGTCCACCCATTCATGACGGATTGCCAAACTTTTTCATCAATAGATTTTAAAAAAGATCTCATCCGAGCTTTCCAAAAAGAATAATTGGATCCGTCAAGTAGGGGTGGTCGAACCATAGAATTTCCCTCACGAATTGTATCCATTATCACAAATCAAACAAGATCTCGTTCTAAAAGAATTTTTTTAAAAAAACTAGAACGACCCGCTCTGATACCAATTGAAAAATCTAGAAACCCTAGATGTTGATTTGTGATTATGTACCAATTTTAAGCAGAATATAACAATCTGTAGACACCCCATTTTTGACTATCCTCAAGACTTGGACGTCACCGTTTGAACACCCGGTGATCATCCATGTTTGTGTTCGTCTCGAGTTCCCGGAGGTCTCGGCTACGCGCCTTGCCTCAGGATCTCCCGACTCGACTGTTTTGTTTGGTTTTGCACCAAACACTTGTGTTTTGCTTTTGAAGGGCAGGGAATGGCTTGTGAGACATCCCCACACATCACCGGCCATGGCTAGAGGCCACCGGCCAGTGTTTTGTTGCCATCGGCCATATATTTGGCCAGTCGGCACTCTGTTTGGTCGGCCGGCCATCTTTATTTGGCCGATTGACTCTTTTTCTGGCCGAGACCTCTTCTTGGGGAGGCTTGACCCTTTTGAACCTCCTGTTTTAGCTTCTTGAGGAAGCTTGAACCTTTTGAACCCTTAGTTTTAGCTTCTTGAGGAAGCTTGAACCTTTTGAACCTTGGTTCTAGCTTCTCCAAGAAGCTTGACCCTTTTTAGCTTCTCTAAGAAGCTTGACCTTGTTAGCTTCTCCAAGAAGCTTGACCTTTTTAGCTTCTCCAAGAAGCTTGAACCTTGTTAGCTTCTTGGAGAAGCTTGCACCTTTCTAGCTTCCAAGAGAAGCTTGCACCTCTTGAACCTTTTGCCTAGCTTCTCCAAGAAGCTTGGCTCTTTTGTCTAGCTTCTCCAAGAAGCTTGGCCTTCTTGGCCCTTTTGCTCCAAGCTTCTAAGAGAAGCTTGACCCCCTTGACCCTTTTTTGCTTAGCTTCTCTTAGAAGCTTCAAACCTCCATCTTCTCTATAAATAGAAAGCCTCTCCTTCCATTCAAGAGGTTCCAAGAAATTTGTCTAGGGCAAAAACCATACACTTCCCTCCATATCTCTACATTCCAAGCTCCAAAGTCCATAGTTCTTGGCCCCTTAGCACACCACCTCTCAACCACACCTCTCCATCATCCATCTAAGCTTCTTGGAGGCCATTTTCAGAGGCTAAGGAACTGATTTTTGGGACCAAAGGCTGCTGTCCACGTTGGTCTACAAGGGTGAGCATCTAACCCTCTTTTATTCCCCATTTTTATACAAGCTTTTAGCCTATCTTGCTTGCTGTTTTGAGCTTTGTGTATAACATAAAAAAGTTCTGTTTTGTTGTGTTTAAGATACTTCATTAAGGTCACTTTTCTGTTTGGGGTCGTTTACCCCCTCTTAGGCCTTGTTTGGCCCCATTTTGTGCTATTTTTGGTGAACTTCGGGACCACCTTGTTTGGGCCTCCTCACCACTGAAATCTTGAGGGATTTCAGTGGTGAGGATGGTGGTTTAAGGTCCTAAGAAGGAGAGGGCCACCCCCTCTCCTTGTTGTCTTCAAAAAGTCCCATTTTAGCCTCATGTGTGAGCACCATTTTTAAGTGCATGTTGGCCATGTCTTAAGTGTTATTTGGTAGTATTTTTCCATGTATTACCTCTTTTTTACTTGGTTTAGACACACCATGCATGCTTAGCATACTTGTCTTGTAATGCCATGAAATTGCCTTAACATGTATCTAGCATTTGGACCACTATGCTTACTTGTTTTGGCTTAGCTTTGTGAAGCTTTTATGCTTATTTTGACATGCTTAAGGACTATTTTGGGTCATTTGAGTCATCCATGCTTTGCTTTGTATAGCTACCATGCAACCTCTCTTGTATACCTTAAGCATTGACCCCTCTAGCATGCCATCCTTGCTTTGTTTCAGTGGTTTGGAACCATTTGTCATGCCATTTCAGTCCTCATGGTGTGCCTATATGCTTGCATTTGATGTCTCTTTAATGCTTTATAAGGTTGTCATCTTATGCTCCATGTTTGGCCTCTTTTGTATGCTTGTATGTTTAGACCATTTAGATGCCATCTAGGTGTGTCTTTGGTCTTGTTTAGATCTACATTGGGGCTGTTTGGGGTCCCCTTGGCCCTTTGGGGTTTGGTTGGCATGGCCATGGTTTGAGCCCTTTGATTGGTCTCAAGTTTTGGGCTTGTTTACATGCTTTGATTGCTTGGTTTAATTGGTTTGGCACCATATTCTTGCATGTTTTCAGAGTTTAATATGCATGCCATATGCCCATGTTGTTCCTCTTTTAAGTGTGCTTAAAAGTTATCTCTATGTGCCTAAGTGTTGGACATTGCATGCATGCCTATTTGTATGTGTTTTGGCCCTCATTTCCATGACATTTAGCCACTGTTTTGGGCCTAGTATAGAGCTGCCCAAATTAGTTTAAATCCATGCTTGACATGTTGCTCAAATGTTGTTGCCTTGTTTCATGCCTTGCATGCTTGTTTGCTTAGGTTGTGTGCCTAGTGTGCATTACTTGCTTGCATGTTCATGTCGCATGTTTAGATTGCATGCTTAGGTGGCATTTGGCATGCATGCCTTGCCTCTTGATCAAGTGATAGAGGTTGGGCTTTATGTGTTTATTTGGTTTGCATGACATTTGAAATCAAAGTGCATACTTGGTTTCTTGGGCCATCACGCATCGAAATGCGCGATTGGTGGTCCGAGAATCAAGGAACATACCCCTTTGAGTCAAAAGCATGATAAGGGATGTGTTGGTGCACACATTTGCTTGAAAATTCCATGCCATACACTGCTTGCCCTCTGCTGCTGTCAATTGCAGGTTCTGCAGGAAGTTTTGGCCGGTCGGCTGCATACAGTGCCGACCGGCCATCCATTGTTGGCCGATGGATTAATTTGTGGCCGATGGTCATTTCCCTTGGCCGGTGGCCATTCCCCTTAGCCGATGGTGTTCCATAGCACTCACAGAAGCAATCCTGGGACTTTGGCAATTTTCAGGAAGGCAGGACAGTAAAAACAGAGGCAGCAGTGGTATGGTGCGGGTCTTCCGGGCAAGTTGGATCGAGCATGCATCATTCGCGCATCCCGAGGCGGGGCTGCGGCCTTTTCCCTTGTGCATTAAATTTGTTAAGTAATTAGAAATTTTGTAATAATTTATTTATTTATTTATTTGGTCTGTATATTTATTTGGTCCCTCCGAGTGAGGGCGAATTTGTAATAAGTGTGGGTGCGTGTGTGCATGTCTTCCAACCCCCACTTCTTTCTCCCTTTTACTTACCTGCTTTTGATGGTTAGTATTAGGGCATATTTCAATTAGCATCCTTATGCTATGCATGCGTGCATTCATGCATTTGTTTACATGCACCGGGCTCGGTACATCACACTAACTGCATTGTACTTCAATTTCCAAATTGAATACATGTTACTTGTAGCATTTCACATGCCATGTTTAGGATAGCCGAGCCTATTCTAGTTGCATCTTGCATGTGTTGCATTAGCCATCTTAACATGAGCTAGGATCATGCATTGATTACTAACTAGTTTCTCTTTTGGCTTGGAGTACTAGGTGAGTTTTTGTGCTTTAGCATATCGCATGCGTGTGAATGTTGCCATAATAGCATGATTACCATGAGGCTAGCTGCTTATGTGATATTACTGCTTGAATGCCTGTGGATGGAGGTCAAATTACTTAAATTGGAACAATGCATGAAAACTGTGAGTTTTTAAGCCCACTGGATAGTGGCAAAATCATCTTTTCTAAAGCCCACTTGAGGGTGGCAAAACCTGCATTTTAGCCTACCTGCGAGTAGCAAACCATTTTCAAAACGAACATGTAGTGTTTTGTTCCAGTTTAGGCGATTTGGTCTATACTTGTTTGCTGTGCGCATAACATAGTAATTCTAGGCTAATAACCGGAATAAGAACGCATAACGTTTTCAAAATCGGATATCATGGTTAGTAGAGGCCGGTCTTCGGACCGGGCGAAAGGGGGTGCTCATAGCTGACCTTCCCCGATCGTACCCAAGCTCCCGAGCCAAGACAACTTTGGTGATGACGGACACGTGGCCTTCGGCACCGAGTCAGGGTTTCCTAAATTTCCCATTTTAAAAAATATTTAGGTGGCGACTCTGTATCTGGCAAAGCAGTCCATGTTTGGCACTTCTTTTCAAAATCTGTTTTTCTCAAAACGATTTGCCGGATTTGGACTCTTTGGTTCAAGATTAAGAACCGTGACAATTTGAGTCCTGAACTGTAGTGAGCCCAAATGAACAGAACGGGACTCATCCTCCCGGGGCGTTCGGGGACGTCTACAGTTTCTGGCGACTCTACTGGGGACTCTAGAGAGCTTGACTCGAACTCGTGATATCCTGTTTTGACTACACTTATGTGTTTCTTTGCATTGCATGTGCATTGGTGCGCCTAGGACACCGTGTTGGCCATCTGCTATTCCTGAGCGGTTTGCTGGAGGCTTGTCTTGTCAAGGCATGACCATAAGGCTGACCGGTTGCGGGCTCTGCCAGTATGGGAACACAAACCCCGGTTTTACCGGGGCACCCTTTTTGACCATTCGACCTAGTGCATATCGAAATCCATAGTGACCATTCCAAACTAGGACAGGTTGCTTACCCGATATAGGTTGTTTGAAACCGCTGTGTGCATAGTGAAACCCTAGCTCCTGACAAAATAGGACAGGGAAACCCTACCCCAACATAGGGGTGTATTGGCTCTCTCTTACCTGCTATGTGCTTTTTAGAGTGTATCTCTGCAGGGAACGCATATATCAGTTTGCAAGTTTGAGCATCAGGCCCAAGGGCACTAGTATCAGTGTTGTTGAGAATCAGTTATATCTGCGGGTATCAGATTCAGATTTGGGGCAGTGGTTTCGGGAAACAGTGATCAGTAATAGAATACAGTCGTTCAGCTTTGCTCGTATCAGTTCCAGTGAAGTTGAGCTGAGATGCTGTCTGTTTTCTCTTTTGCTAGGTAGTCTTGGAACTATAGCTCCAGAAAGCTCCAATATCCCCCGGGTACATTGGACTCGTGTTGATAGACTTTGTCGGGTCAGAGATTCAGTTTGCCAAAGGCAGAGTAAAAAGGGCCAGTCAGGCACGGGTCACCGGTTCAGCAGTTACCAGATCAGTAACCCTTATCCACCCCACCAGTGAACAGTCAGGCTGAGGCCTCAGTTTTTTTTATCATAGAGATAGATATACCCGTCAGTCAGATGGATCAACAGAATACGTCAGGGTTGGAGGCAATGATGCGTCAGATGCAGGAAACTATGAAACTCATGCAGCAAGACGCTGTCCGCCAAGCGGAATTCTCCAAGCAGCAGGCTGCAATCATGGCTCAGCAGGCCGAGCTCATCACCAGGCTGCAACAGCAAAGCGGCGCGTCTGTTTCACAACAAGTTCCTCCCCCAGTAGGAGCTCCAGCACCTGGGGAGACGCCAAATGTCCAGGAAGGTACAGACATTCCGGTAGGGCCGGCTCCGTCCCCAATTTTACCCTAGTTATCAAAAACACCCACCAACCTACCGGACTCTCCCTTTGAGTTCGAGACGGATCCCACAGCACTGAAGTTGAGCAAGCTTGAAAAGCTGTTCAAGAGATCCCAGGGAGTCAAGACCATCCCTGACATTGAAGATGGATACACAGACACAGCTGTGACATTGCCGGACAGGTTCAAGATGCCTCACATCGACCGTTTTGACGGGTCGGGAGATCCCATGGTCCACTTGAGTTTGTTTTCAGATGTTCTGCGCCCGATGGGCTTGACAAGATTACAGAAGCTCTCCCTTTTTAGCAGGACCCTGTCGGGTATCGCAGCCATCTGGTACGCCAAATTAGAGGACTCAGTGAAACGAAGCTGGGAGGAGATGTCCGAGGCCTTCGTCGCACAATATTCATACAATACCCAGATCGAGATCATAACCCGTGATCTTGAGACAACCAGGCAAGAGCCGAAAGAGGGCTTCTCTGACTTTGTAACCCGTTGGAGGGCCAAAGCTTCTTCGATGACCACCAGGCCGGTCGACAAGGACCAGATACGGATGATTGTGCGCAATCTCCAACCCAGGCTGATGCAGAAGATGATTGTCCTCCCCCTACCCACCTTTGCAGACCTCCATGAGATTGGGGTACAAATCGAGGACGCTATAAAGCAAGGCCTTATTGACCAGGAAAAGGAGCAACCCAGGAGGGTGTTTTCCCGCAGTTCGAATGTGACCACCAGTGGTGATGCAACTACAAGATCTTCTGAAGTGGACATGGTCACCAACACCACATCAAAAAAAGCTACCCCATTTACCAGTGCGTCCGGAAGTAGCTCACAGAAAACCAAATATCCATCTCGAGTCAAGAGGGTTTTCACCCCACTTTATATGCCTTTGTCAAAGGCTCTAGAGGTCTTAATCCGGAAAGGACATCTGAAACCATTGGAACAACGGCCTTTACTTGATCCTCTCCCTCCAAAACATGACCGGACTAAGTACTGTGCATACCATCAACAAACCGGTCATGAGACCGATAGCTGCTTTCGTCTGCGCCATGATGTACAAGATTTGTTTGACAACAATGTCATCACCGCACCAGCTCAGTAAGGTCTATCGTCACTGGGTCAGTGAACTTGGGGGATAATACGATATGATCAGGGGATGAACCACCTGCGGGCAACACTCAGTTTACTCCAGACGTGGGAATGGCACGCACTGTTTTGAGCAGTATGCAAATACTAGTTTTGTACTTTCTGGCTTGGGTATTGAGCCAGTTATATTGTTTTGTTTTGAGTCTGTCTCTTTGTTTTGAGTCAGTCTTTTTGGTTAAGGTCTGTCTTGTTGTATCGAGTCAGTCCTGTTATGTAGGAGTCGGGTGATTCCGGGGGTGTTACCTCGGACATCACCATTTTGTTTTGTGTTTGTCTTTTCATTTTCTTTTGAGTCTGTTTCTGCCTTAGAGCCAGTTACACCAGAAGATTTGAATGGAACAGCAGTGATTTTCACACTCTTGTGTTTTTATCCGCCGTGTGCTAGTGGTGCCAGAAGTTTGAATGAAATGACAGTGCTCCTCGCCTGCTCTTCCGTGCCTTGAACTCATTGCCTTGACCTAAGTTTTTTAAAACCTTTTTGAACACTGTGTTGAAAACAAGGAGGAAGAAATTCCTCGGGATTTGCAAAATTTGATCAAACTGAGAGAAGGAGAGGCGTGCTAAGCCTTTTAATGAATGAAATCATGCTTGTTAATGTGAGTACTGAGAAGGACCCTAGCTTTGATCCAGATTGGTTCTACACTGTCTTCAGCGCGAGCGATTTGTCGCTTTCTTAAAAACTTTCAAAAAAAAATGTTTTGCGCAGTCCTGCAAAGACATGTGTGGAATCGCTCTTGAGATTGTGCAGCTTAGGATCGCTCTCGGCCTCGAGACTCAACCCCTTTGCTTTCAAACCTTGAACTTGCATTCAGAATGTTCAACGGTCAACCACAATGTGAGGCCTGTGTAGCCAGATTCAAAGCAGCCCATGAATTAGAGGCAAGAAAGTCAGATCAAGAAGATCAGATGTCATCAGAAGAAGCTTGTGAAGCTAGCACATAAGCCGCCCGAACTAGGGGCAAAAAAATGTCAGATGCGCTCGAAGAGTCAAAGAGGAGTCACCAAGTTCCTATTCACAACACTAGGGGCAAATTTAGTCCCCCCATTGGATAGACTCCTGCATCGTCAGCGAAAAGCAGCCTTTCTCCTGGATTCAGATGACTTCGGGATCTCAAACCATTCAACATGGACAAAGCTACACTTTTACCCTTTGAGAGGCTCGCTGGGCCGAAAACC